>JAHHFK020003064.1:0-347805 GCA_024533555.2 Aedes koreicus
GGTTCAGTACACAACCACGTCACTGGTGGTTGGAACAAAACACGTTTGACAGGCATTTGTTGATGTTTCATTGACGAAAAAATTGGTGAAGAGTTTTGCCCGATTGATCGACGCATCTCAAAATTACGGATATTGGAGCTTAAGAAGAGAAAATTAATTGTGCTCAAACATCTAGAGAATCCTTCGTGGTCTGCCTCAAAAATAGCAAAAGTGTTAAGATTCTCAAAGTCAACGGTGTGTCTTGTAATCAAACGTTATAAGGATACTCTGACTGTGGATAGAGCACAGCGCATCTATCATAAAAGTAGCACTAGGGACAAAGAGCTGAAGAGAAAGGTGTTGAGGTACGTGAAAGGCAACCCAGATGTCTCTATACGTGATTTGGCAAAGAAATACGATTCCAACTTTTCCACCGTGCGTAACATCCTTTCAAGAGAAGGATATAAGTCTTTTTGTGCCAGTAAACATCCGGATCGCTCCCTAAAACAGCGAAAAGCGAGCACGATTACTATCCGAACGAGTTTTGACGAAATTTGATGTATTTAAATGGACGACGAAACATATGTCAAATGGATTAGAAACAAATCCCCGGACGAAAATTTTACCCGGCAACTGGTCGTGGGGATGTACCTTCCAGGTATAAATTTGTTTTTGCTGATAAGTTTGCTCGGAAACTAATGATTTGGCAAGTAATCTGCAGTTGTGGCCTTAAAACCAAGGTTTTCATCACATCTCACACAATGACGTCGAAGGTTTACATTAAAGAGTGTTTTAAAAAGCGGATTTTACCCTTCATTCGGCAACACAAGACCAACGTTATGTTTTGGCCAGATCTAGCCAGCTGCCACTACTCTAAGGAGGAACTAGAATGGTATGCTGCAAAAAATGTTAATTTCGTCGCCGAGAAGATTAATCCTCCGAATTGCCCTGAGCTCAGACCGATCGAAAAATATTGGACAATTGTCAAGCGAAAACTTCGAGAATGCGGTAAAAAAGTGACAAAGGCATAACAAATGCGTTTAAAGTGGAATAACCCAAGCAACACACAAGTTTAGTCACGCTTGAAAATACTTATATGTGACTAGATTTGGTTATAAAGAAGAAGCTTACTCAATATAAAATCATGAAAATGTGTTACTCGGGAAGTTCGCCGGTACAGTGTCACCAGCGACTGAGCAGATCATGATGACATCAATCACAAGTAAAGTACGACAGTTTGTTCGATACGGTGAAATGTAATAACTTATTATATATCGTTTGAAAGCTGAATAAATACCCTTTTATTTTTCGTTTGTTGTCAACCGTGTATGTTGTTTAATTCTTGAGTTGTGATCACTTGAATGCGTCCAAATTTACTTTGAATCGGGCTTTAAGATAAACGGATGCTAAAGGTTATCTAGATATTCTCTAGTATGTGCAAGGTCATACAAATTTCAAAGTTAACTGAACACTTAGAAATTATGAATTTTACATGAGAAGTAAGTTTAATTTGATTTACGTCAAGGAACGTAGACGATAATTTGATGTTAAATTTTAAGTTTCGAAACAGAAACAAACGCAACTCGACAAATTGTGAGTTCGATTGAATAGGCTTTTTTGTTTCTTCTGACTGATTCTAATGGGTACTGAAAATTACATGACTCTTTGATAGTTTTCAGTGAAACAGATCACACAAAAACGATTGATAAATCAATGAGATTTTTAAAGATTTAAGATCTACAGAGTAAGAAATAATGAATCTTAAAAGACCAGTAAAATGTTCACCTTGTTAAATCGAAAGCCAAATCTTTGGAATCGCGGAATAAGAAGGATTCGAGAGCACTTTAAGGGGATACTATTTAATTTTTCAGGACAGAGAACCCCAACACCCCAAAATAACTTAACATTTTGGATTTTGTCCGACTTTTGTTTGAAGAGCCGCTACTGCGTTTCCTGAGAAAAAATATCAGCTGTTATTGTTTACTCGGTTTGACATATCTTGTTTCATTAGCGGTGGATATGCTGTTAGTCTATTAAATACCTGTCATCAAAACGGTATACGAGTATCCGAAGTTGTATGGAATTATTGACACTCACCACGCCTTCGTCAACAATTTGAGTTTGACTGGTTTAATTCTCTTAAAAACCTCCCTTGAATTGAGGGAGCATTGGTCAGCACATTTATCCCAACCCACCGGTTATCGCCAGCCATGCTTACTCAAAAATTACTGAATTTACCCTTTAACTGAGTTGAGTATCCTTCTAGGTTCCAGCTTAACATTACAACTTTAAAACTGTGCCACCGAAGAAAAAGCAAAACCGACGAATTATTAATGACCACCGAGCACAGAAACCAGGAACACATTAGAAAATTTTCTCTAAACGACCCACCCTCGTGACCAAGGCTGGCAACCGGAAGCACTGAGCAGCGTAGGTAATCGAGGGAGCTGCTGCTGTAGCTTAACCCAAAGGATATTATTTATTACAAGGTTGTTCCAGAGGTCCTTTCCTTCTTGCGGCGCGTTTGTCCTCTTCTGAGTGCGTTATTCGCATCAACCCGGGGCCAGTGGTTTCAGACTTCCGCCAAGGGCATGGGTGGTCCCTTATCGGTTTTTGCTGCTCTGTGCCGCTTAAAATGGTTTATGCAGATCCAGCACAACGTCAGCAGAACTTTTAGTTGGAACCATTACAAAGAACACGGGATGAGCGCACACCAGGCACACATACACACACCAGAAAGCGCAAGGGAGGGAGCGGATAATCAACGCAACCATTCCTTTGGTCTTCCCTTACAGCTGTCTACTTACGTTGATCCAACGTCGGTCATAAAATTTTGTTCCTCCCCCGATAGGATTGATTGTGCAGAAAATGAGACCTTCAATGTGCGCCGTTTGGGTGGCGGACGGTGGCGATATTGTTCCACTACATGTACGGTGGATGTTACAGCAAAGAGGATTTTAAATATTTTTATGAAGGTCTTTCCGTTTTCCATCTGCCTCAGGGTGGGTTGGTTCCTTGTATTTCAGTAGGTGCTTCCGGTTGTAAGGTCTACCCTACCGACCGTAGGTTTCAGGTTTATGGGGTTTTACGGAGCTACAAGGTCGACTCAGCCTCGGAAAACAAACAGAATACAAGTGAAAGCAACCCGACGTTTGTATAATCGGTTGTTGCTTTCAACAGGAGCATCCGCTACCTCCGACGTTCCCCCTCGGGAAGGGATTTGGGGAGATTGATTTCGTACAGTGGCAGGTTGAACTCTGTTGAAAAAATGAGCAAATGTTACTAAGAGTTTCCCGCTGTGTCGGCTAGTAAAGGAGGTTAATTGTATACGATCCAGAGCGGATCAATCGGTTTGCTGACCTCAATGTCAGAGTTATGTGTGGGATGGGTTCTCAATTTAATTGATGTTACCTTTAATCCTCCATGGGTTATCAGAAGCAAATGAACGAATAATTATTCTTTTTCGTCTGCATCGGGGGTAATATTTCATCGTTAAATTCGTCGCTGAACTGCTTTGGTCCCATCCAATAACCAGATTATCACGTTAAACGAATTCCAGTTTTCGTTTTGCATGAGATTCGTTTAAGCTAAATGGAGCCTTGAAACGCTGAAATCCATTATCCCCAAAGTCTGTTATCGCATTTCGTTCAATTTTTCATCACCAACTCGGGGGAAAGCTGCATTGATGTAAGAAGAGAAAGTATGAACATTACATCGCAAGACCAATTTTCATTTAATTCCCCAGCCAAGAACGACGGTGCAACTTTCACTGCTACTGTGGCGAACGTACGGAAAATGCAAATTGAAGCTGTTCCCTATCCTGATGACCTTTTAGCAATTCCGATGCTACAGAGATCTAGAAATAGAACATGGATAAGGATCACTTGGTATCGTTCCAAGTGAGTTGGAAACAGGTTTACCTTGCTTGACACGGCCTTTCTTTCTTTTTGCTTCAGGAAATGGTCAACTTTATGTGTTTGCTCCAATTAATGCGTTTGGATGCGATTTTGGTTTAATGTGTTCTTACAAAGTAACCGTTTGTGGAATGCTTTGAAGCAATGTGATAGCTGCAATGACTTAAGAAAGCTATATCTTGTTTTTAACATATCTAATTTTCAAGACAAAATAAAGAGTGAGTCCGACTTAAATAACATACAGTAACTCACCACTTTTCCACAGGTCATACTCTTTCTCCCGTCTTATTAGAATATTTTCCTATTTACCTAGACAATGACTAAGTCGATCCGACTGACGACCAATCAGAAAATACATTTGAATAATTGTTGTCATCTAGCATTTTTTTTAATTTGAAATCGTAACGGAAAATGTTACACATCATATAATGCAATTTTTGCAATAATATCTGAGAAAAAACACATGCTTCACATCCTTACTTATTTACATTAAATGGCATAATATTCGAGTGGACATATTCTGCTCCACTAGTCTCTTCTACGTTTTTCGGTTCATGGCTGTTCATTTCCAGTTCGCTCGACCACCTATGCTTGCAAGGTCCTGCTCAATTTGGTCTTGCCACCTCGAGCATTGAGCACCTTTGCATCTTGACCCAACTGAATATGAGGCCTGATGCCGACATGCCTGGCCCATCGCACCCTGTCAGCCTTTGCCACTCTCTGGAAAAAAATGATAGAGATTGAGAGAGAGAGAGAGAGAAAGAGAGAGAGAGAGAGAGAGAGAGAAAGAGAGAGAGACTCCATTTCTTGTTACATGCGAGAGAGGTCGTGGAGCGTCTCTCTTAATTATGTGTTAGACTAGCTATTATGCGATGCTTATTTCATTTAAATTTTTTTTGCCCTGCCTATTTCATTTCTAATTGTATTTCATTCAAATAAACGCACCACACTTGTGAGTGGCCCAACAGCATCCTTGCTGTTGGTTTAATTTGGTCCTCAAACATGATGTTATAACCTAATTTTGTATTCTGCTGAAACAAACCACCCACACTTGAGAGTGGCCTCACCATCCTTACTGTTAAAGTTAATCGGTTCTCAAACTCGATGTTTTAAAGTATTCTTGTATTCCATTGAAATAAACCACTCACACTTGCATCAATAATGTTTGTTTAAATCGGTCTTGAGGACTCGCTATTCTAAGGTATTCTTGTATTCTTCAGAAACTAACCACCCACACTTGTGCGTGGTCTCAACAGCATCCTTACTGTTGGTTTAAATCGGTGCCAAAATTTGAATAACTTTAGTTTTCATCTCTGTACAGAGAATAAACCGGGAACATAGTTAAATATCTTATTCGCTGCCGACGTCAGTTGAAATAAGCACACCGTTTACTTAAACGGGTCCCGCTGCAAACCAAACCATTTTATCCAACAGCCTAATAATTTCTCGTGGAAGTGCAAAGGATTTCTCGGCTTCCTTCAAAGCGAGTATCGCGTCAACACATTCCTACCCCTTTCTTATTTGACCTGCATTCGGGTGAGGCCAGCGCCGGTATTGTCGTAGTTTGGGATTGACAGTTTTGACACGTTGAGGATGTATGCTTTTTTTTTTGCTCTGTTCGGGACATAAACCACTGTGACCAGTAATTTGATCTATTGAAGTATATCCCGTATCCTTTGTTTAGTGCATGTCGAGTTACTTCATCACTATTGAGAAATGATGAAGTATTCGGTGTTGTTACAGTTGTCATTGTTTTGTTGGCAATGAATCGAGTTTTATTGAAAGTTTCCGCTATTTAAACCCTTTGTGAGCGACAGTACTCTTCAAAGGCGCGCCCCTTTATCCGTCAAAACCGCATTCGTTGCAAACAAAACAAACAATGACTCCGATACTGACCATGCATCAGAACCCTAGTCATAACCAATTCAAACTATAGAACATCAAATAGAAAAATGAGAATTCACATAAATGAATACTAACCATGTTTCCCTTATTCCAAGCTCATCCTCGGTGGCTCAATCCGAGTATTGTCACTTTTCACAAGACATAAAATGTAATAAGGACTAATATATGTTCGTTTGATTACAAAAACAAATGTGTTCCCTAGTTTGAATTAATTCAGACTAGGGTTCGGTGGTAGATCTGATACCCCGTAACGCACCACGAAAAGGTGATCTACCAGCGTTACGGGTCAGAGGATGTATGCTAGTTCCAAGCATCATCTGTTGGCTCTCTGAGTAATGGAGCAGTAACCTCGGGCGGTCAATCATGCTCATGCTCATGTTACATATGAAATAAAAAGTTATTTTTTGTTTACAAGGCTGAACATTAGGTTAAGATCAAATAATAATTTAGATTTACATAAGAAATTGCTCTCTCTATGAGTACTAATAATTCATCAAAATAGATACAATGACTGAAATTTACATCAAAGCATGTATTCAGTTTTTGGGTCATATATATTTTGAAGAGGACTTAAAGTTAAGTCTTTGAGTCCGCTTTGTTTGGGTGCATCTAAGAAGACCCAAATTTGTATGATATAATTTAAGTGTGTAGTGTCAAACAGTGATAATAAAAACTCTTAATCAAACCAGAGCACTAAACGTTCGATTTCTTCATTATTGAAAGAAGTACACACTACCAAAATGTCGTGTAAATTTCTGTCCTCTGAGACCGACACATGCAAGCGTCCTTTAGCACATAAGAATCAGCTGAAAGAGATGAGAAATAAAATTCAAACATCTTTTGTCTAATTACGTATGTGTCAGTTTCAGGAGACATAATTTTACACGAAATCGTTCCTAACGTTCCCCGACTTTTTACAAACATGAATTACTTCTCGTGTAAAATTCATAATTTCTAAGTGTGTAGTATTTTTAGACCCCGAAGTATATAAAATGGATTTACCAATTTCAGGTTCTCTTTCAGAAAAAATGAATTCATTTGGGCCCCTAATTGTATTTTTGTTTTCATTCTCATAACTTCAATGTAAAGAGTGTCCCACATCAAATTGCATCACGGAAAGAAAACTGTAGAAAATCACGTAGTTGACTGATCCTTTTCAAAATATAACCCATAAGTAAGCTTTTAGCATATCTATTTCATTCAACTTCAATACCTTTACCGTACGCTTGCCTGTTACGCTTAACTCCACTCATTAGGTTCTGTAAAACATCTGACTGCAGCTTCTTCTGTACGGAAACCCACTTTTTCTTCATGGCTTCCTCAGATTTGACCTACTTGGGATGCTTTCGTAGTGCCTGCTGCATAATAGCCCAGTATTTTTCGATGGGCCTGAGTTCCGGTGCGTTGGGGGGGTTCATGTCCTTGGGTACGAAAGTGACCCCGTTGGCAGGACAACATTTGAATAGTGGCACGAAGCTAAATCCGGTCAGAATATTGCAGGGCCCTTGTGTTGCTTTAACAGAGGATTCTGAAGACACTCCTTGAGGTAGACCTCCCGGTCCTTGGCTCTCTGAACGAAAAACTTGGACAGATTCAACTTTATGGCCACATCCCTGACCAAAGCATTAGGATTCCGATTAAACGCTTTCACGACACGCTTGTGATCCTGATGAACATCTATTCTGACCACATTTCTGCTTCCGTTCGATGCTCAGAGCTTCGTAGTAACTTCTTATCACACGACTCACCGTTGACTGCACGATTTTGAGTTGTTTTCGGATGTCCCGATGAGAGAGTTGAGGATTTTCCAGGTGCTTGCGCAAAATCAATGCGCGACGTTGTTCTTCGGGTGGCAACATTTTTTTCCAATTTTCGAAAATATATCACAACAAAAAACACTCTAAACTACTTCTACCCAAATTTTCAAGAGAAAATACCCAATGGGTAATTTTCTAGAGCGTTTTTTTTTTCGTGATGCAAATTGATGTGGGACACCTTTCATGCCAAAGATTTGAATATCTTATAATTTTACAACTGCCGTAGTATCATCCCTAAAATTTACTGGCCTAAAGCATTGATAACGATTTTTAAAAGAGATATTTTTTGTTAAAATGAAACTTGGTTGATTGAATTACTTTTTTTTTCAAATCCCTTACCCTAAAGTTTCGTATGGAGGCGTTAAAATTAGGGCTCGTGATAATAATGAATTGAAATATTTGGATTTATCGTAATATTCCTCTGCTTAGTATATTGCAGTGTCCATTAAAAAGGACGAATTTTATTTTCAAATATTTGTTTAAATACTCTTAATGTTTTTCTTTATCTCAAATTAGAGACATTGGGTTCAACAATTCTTTTTACTTTTTATATATTGAGTGACTATGCACTATATTCACGGGTTTCACGTGAGTTTCTCCGCTAACGGGCCCGCCCAAACGTTTTTGGCCCTTCATACAGGAGCTTGATGATCACAAACAACACTAGAATCCAGATCAAATCGTTTTTTCAGATTATTCCACTGCTATGTAAAGTTACCTTGCTACAATAGATGGTAGTATTACATCATCATCATCATCATTGGGTGACTTGAATACTCATACTATCGTCTGGGGTAGTTATCGAACGGATGGCAGAGGTTCTTTATTAATAAAATTAATTGATTAATTTAATTTGCATATCCCCGATTATGGACCATTAACAAGAATTGCAGTGCCTTCTGCCCTTCATATATGTAAAGATAATTTTGATAGAATTTTAGAATCAATCACAAAATAAATCATCGCAAGAGCAAGTATCCATTAAAGCTGATATATGTATTATAAAAATATAAATAGTTTGAAGTTTTCTGATCTTGCGTCAACTTCAATTTTTTTTTCATTATTCTCACTATCCGAATGATAATTAGAGGGATCCTGGAGAGTGTGAGCTGTTTAGTGGAATACCTGTTACTAGATAATGAGAAGAATGATTAGTAATTTCCATTTAATTCAAACTACCTTTATTGCTTATCTTGACAGATACGTGTCTTAAGTGTCGTGTACTAATACTCGACTAGTCGTTTTTAAATATTCGATTTTTTCCCCATATTCGATTGTTTATCAAAAATATAGAACAAAACATTAAGAAGAAATAACTTCCTTCATTCAGGTGGGATAGTGAATGTTTTATTCTCTTGAAAAATAGATCTTAATCATTCAAATAATTCCATAAATTGGGTTCCATAAATCACTAATTTTGTTACAGCAAAGTTGTAGCCCCATTAACAAGAAATGCTGAATCAAAAAAAAAAAATTGGGAAATTTTGATGAAAATCTGCATAACGTTTGCATTTAAAAAAATGGACTTTTTTCCGGATGGTGATAAAAAAAAGCTAAGACAGATAATTGCTTTTGATGAATTTCCCATGGAAGGTAATTATTTAAGCTTAAATGCAAACAAATCTACGCCCTTGCGAGCGGCCTTCCGGCAGTTAACCGGAACATTCGCCATGGCGGACGAAAACATGCGTGTAGGCATGTTTTTGAGTTCTTTCTTCATTTTATTTATCGATTCCTCATCTGCTTTTGCGACAACATTGTTGGAGTAGATCTAGCGCTTCAGGTTGGCCCAGAAATTCTCGATGGAACGCAGATGGGGGACGTTGGGCAGGTTCACCGATTTGGGTACCACATCTAAATTCAGCCGCTCCATCTCCTCCAACGATCGCTTCGAGTAGTGGGCCGACGCCAGATCCGGCCAGAACACCGCGTCTTCGACCTTGTGGTATTTCTTGATGAACGACGCAACTTCCGGCAGGCATTTCGTACTATAAATTTCCCCGTTCACGGCCAGTCCGGAGCGAAAGAAGAGCGGCTTTGACATCCTCTTCTCGCTGATTGTCAGCCACAGCAGCACCTTCTTGGGGAACTTGGAGTGTGAAATGAACTTCACCCCGGAGCTCACTTCCTTCGTGGGGGAAGTAAAATACAAAGTGCCCTGCCAGTCGTTGCCATCCAGGGTGAGATAGGTCTCGTCGTCCATCACCACCACCACGTCGCGATTCGAGTTGACCATCTTATTCAGCCGCTGCCGCTGCGTCATTGCCTACAGCTCCGAAACCAGTGGACGCGACTTTCGCTGCCTTACATGTATGTTCATGTTCGCCAGGTACTTTTTCACTGCTTGGCCGGTTGAGCCCCGGCCAAGCGCACGCAGCGATATAGCCACTTTTCCCTCGGTCTTCCTCTTCAGCATCCTTTGGAGCTTCTTGTCGGCCGTCTGGAACCGGGCTTTCTTTCGATGCTCTGATTGTTGCCTAATAGTACCAAGATGTTTTAGATGGCGGAAAGGGCGTATCCGGCGTCCACAAAGTGCCGCACGATGTCCGTTTTCGACGCGGCGGGGTGCCGTTCTTTGAACGCGCACACTTCTGAACGGAGTTGCTTCACTGTTTTGGCCATCGCGGTTAGAGTTCGACTGATAGAGCTGTCAAATTTTGTCTGCTAACTCATGGGTTACTATGATTGATGCTGCATGGGTAGTTTTGTCAGTGCGGGTGAAGGTAAACCAATGAAAAATCGGCAATATTTTTTCTTTCATTTTTTTAATGCAAATTTTAACGGTGGCTGCAGCGCGATGGTTAAGGCATTATGATGTTTCTTGTCCATCCATGTTGGAATACTCAGAAGATTGCATTGATAAATTACTTGATAAATGCCTCTAAAATATGTCCTGGTTTTGTTTTTTCTGCTGTTTTTTTTTTTTTTTTTAATCAATTCAAATAGATTCACCAACTATTGGGAAAAAGCCCAATTCCACTCATATAAGATCTGAAGTTTCGGTAGCAATCAAGTGAAAATTTTAAAACTCACAATTCAAAATGTTGGGGCTCGATTCGACCGGAAACTGATAACTGAAGGGTTTCCTGGATCTCGCGGACAGTTACCTTCGGGTTCTTCTTGACTTCGCGCATGATCTTGGTGTCCGTTCTCGCATCCGTTTTCCGCTTCCTGCCTCTGCCAGGGCGATCCACCACTGATCCAAACGTTTTAAGCTTGAGAAGAATTTTGCCAACCGCTGCCTTACGGATACGGTACTTCTTGGGGAAAGCCCGGGGGGATTACCCGTTTGGCAAATAAGGAACAACAAATTTTGGGTACAAAAGGGGAATATTGCGGGAAACACGGGTGTCTTCTTTTTTTTAATAAAATAAAAGAAGACGAGGAAAAAAAATGGAGGGGGGGGGGGTGGAAAAAAAAAAAAAAAAAAAAAAAAAAAATAAACAAAAGGGGGGGGGTGGAAAGAAAATAAAAAAAAAAAAATTTTTTGGGGTGGGGTATTTTTTTTTTTTTTTGTTTTTTTTTATAAAAAAAAATAATTTTTTTTTTTTTTAAAAAAATTATTTTTATATTAAAAAAAAAAAAATATAAAAAAATAAGAAAATAAAAAAAATACAGTGTGTTTACTTTAATTTGAACCAAGTATATGAGAGAAATTGAAAAAACGAAGAGGTGGGCACTTTATTTTGCCTATCAGTGTACGTCAAAAAATGAACTCATGACCAGCGTGCCGCGATAGAATCACCTTTACTCTATCGAACTTCTTCTGCTTAGATGGTTTGGAAACACCATGAACCATACGTTTTATAAAAGCCTTGAATCCAAGATCACGCCGTACAATATTGTGAGCCAATCCGTAGGAAATATCCAAGTCTAACACTCATTTTCCGTAATGAACGTTGTCCTTTGCGTTGGATTCGCTCCGTTACGATTTTGATGTTTCGCTGTGCTCGTACAGAACGTGGACGACCAGACTTTTTCCTGCCCTCCAAAGAAGACGTCTCATGATACGTTTTGATGATCGTGTATATAAAGATACGCTTAGCACCAAAAGATTTCAGGCTTTTAAAAATCGCGCCAGAGCAGTCGCCATTTAAAAATCCTTTCACCACAATTTCCCAAAATCGCTTCATCGCGCGTAACAAGCAAACAACAACTGACTCGAAAATGAATATCAAATTATACGCATAGCATGTCTTTTACACGTGCATGAAAAAGTGTATCCGAATTTATTGATCATGGTGTAACTAGAAATGTAGACGTCCATCACGGATGCCAACGGACAGAAGCATTAAACAATCGTTGGCCTACTGAAAAAATAATACGAATATGTTAATATTAATCCAAAAAGCTCTATTACGATTTCCACCCTTTTTTTTGTTAGCGCCCAAGCTGGGTAGACGCTGACTACTTCAAACTACCCGCCCCCCGTAAATCAGATTCGGAGCTGGTATGTCACGGAGTAACTATGAGTTACCATCATGACAGGGTTGCAAAACAAGCGCCAAATGAAAGGTATTACAATCCCATTAAATACTGTTCGATGTTTTTGAAATCGGTTATCCGGTTCCAACAATATCGCTCTCCAGTGAATATGGATCGTTAATCTAAAATCGACCGTTAATCTTAAATCCGTCATGTGACACTTCGAATCATATAACATCAAATCATGAAAGTTGAGTGTCAACGTTGACCACACTCAAGCATGTTCCAGGAACCTGGTTACCATTAGTTGCCAGTTTTGGACTTCTACCAAAACCATCATCCGACACCTCATATGACGTTTGATGCGTGTTTCGCTAGGTATGATGACAACAGTTGCAATAATTGCAATTTTTGACAGATGGTATTATATGGCACCTTTTAAAAATTGTGGTGGGGTAATACTAATGAACAATTAGTACTCGCGTCGAAATCTCTCAATGGGACATCACCGTAATTTATTTAACTATTAACTTATATTGCTGAACTACTAGAAATGCATAGGTCGTACATCACCGTAATTGTACTATTTTGCATTAGCCGACAGCATTTTTTATTCATCCTCGTCATGCACACCGCTCTCGAATATCTGTTACCCAGTAGGCAAACGGAAGAGTGGTAGTAAAAATCTAAAACAAAATGTATCGAAATATGTTATTCTGGTATAGAAAATATTACTTTTAAACATGATTTGTCATTGTAAAGTTATAAAGCAATATCCATACTTGGTAGTTGTGAAAAGTAATACGCTTCAAATTTTCAAGCAAACAGAACAAATTGTGTCGTTCATATCGCGAGCCAAAGTGATTCGAAGATTAACGTTGAATGCAAAAAATCACCAGAACACATGGAAAATATCCCACGCTGTTTTTCGCGACAATTGATTGAGCTCGCCGCAAGGTAAACAGGCGTATGTTCACAACCATTTTTGATGGAAACTGACCTCAACACCCGAATATTACACTCTCGCTAAGCCCTGAAATACTCCGAGAAATGTGATACTTTTGTTCCACTGGTCACATTTCATGAACGAACGCGCAAACAAGTTTTTATTTTCACCATAATGCCATTTGATCCCCGCCCCGGTAGATACGCTTGCCATCATCCGGTCATATACTATCAAAAACAAATCCGATATCCCGAAAAATGTTCGTTTAATGCTTTTCGCCCACCCCCTCGAAAGCACAACTATGCGCTACTGTCACGCCACGTCTAGCTGACGTGCTGGCCGGCTTGGTGCCAAAAGTAGGTATCATGTACCAAATACCCAGAACCGGAAACGCACTCAAGCTTGAATGATTTTTATTACGGATTGGTTTACGACATTTCGTAAGCGGTTCAGAATTATTTGGTGTAAAGATAGTGAATGAGCTTTGGTTATCAGTGGAAGACAAGTTCCAATACTCTCATAACGGGGAGGATTCTTCTTCAGGCTAGAAAAGAACACAGAGACAGATAAATTGTTATCTTAAGCACATAAAAGTAAGCTGCGTGTCGCCTTGACGAGTTCCAGCCATCCAGGCAGCCAGTGTCAATTCTCTGGAAAATCGAGGTCAACCAGAAGATATACGAGTTCCGCTTTGCTGCATGCTCTCAATTATTCCCGTGACGTTTCCGCTCGTTTCCAATGTGCCCTCTTCACTTCACCACCACCAATACTGATCCTTTCGGAACACAGGAAAGGCATTTCCCCATATTCAACGCAAGTGTGCAAACATTTCCGCGTACCAGCAGCAGATATGCCGGCACAATTGACGCGCCCCACAGCAAACTGCTTTCCGTTTTTCCGGATTCAGCTAGCTTGAGATTGGTAAAGGATTCTCCCGAGCGTAAGAGTGCGAGAACATTTTGTATCTGATTTTAAATTGAGCAAGAACCACGATTACGAAACACCACTCCAGGCTCTTGGGGTTCTACTGCGGCTGCTCCAATGTACAGCGCCAACGTGGCCGAAGGCGGCAAACGGAGGCATTCCAATCAGACGTTTTTCTTCTCAGGCTGCTTCGCTCTGGGAAAATCCGCTCTGGAGAGCTCAACATTTTCTCACCCTCTGTTCTGAGGGAATTTGCTGGCAGCACATACGTGAGTTCCAGCGGCATGAACTACGGCAAATCCATATTATTTATCCGGAATACGGCTTCGGTGTTTCCGTTGGAGTCGCATGATATCCCTCATTGCTACGCGGGGCGAAGGTCAAGAACGCTGGTTGACGGTTGTGCTACCGGAAGTTGATGCAATGGATCATGTTACCACAAAAAAAGGAATTTCACTACTTTTTTGCAAAAACCATTACTCCATAATGAATTCACAAAGAAAAGTCCTACATTTTTCAGGATGAGAAAGAGTCTCGTTTTTTCAAGACTTAAAGTTTCACTTCCACCAACAATACTCATCCTCTTTTTTTTATCATTTCCATAATACGGGGAAAGCTTACCGTCTTTCGATCAATTGGTCTTCGCTTCTTGATCCAATGTTCGACAGCTGTAAGCCACGCACACGCTCGCAAGCACAAATATCCTGGAAAGCGTTGAGCTTCGTTTGCTCCTATCGGTGTTGATGTTTGATTTGATCTTTTAAAACGATTGGGTAGCAAAGGATTTACGGATGAAAATTTGATTCCGGCAAAGGAACCCAGATGCGGCAAATGATGAATACCAACGTATTATGCTTCAGAATTTATCTGGGTAAGCTTTTTATCCGGAGAGCGGTTAAAATTTGAGATATGTTCAAAATCTAAAAAAAAACTTCATTAGGGAGTACGGTTTATTAAATTTATTAAATTTGTCAGTATTTCGTTTGAAAGTAGCTTTTATGAAAACAAATAAATTTGTTCCCCATGCAAATTAGAGGTGAAAGGATTATTCGATCGATGAATGAGAAATACGCCACCAGAGGCGCTGATGAAGGGCAAGGGCCTATAGAGCCGTCTGTGAAATAAAGTTATCATTGGATTGAGTGTTGTTTAGATGTAAAAGTAGTTAACGAGCATGAGCATGAGTATGAGTATGATTGACCACCCGAAGTTGCTATTCCATGGTAGATCAGCTGTTATTTCACAGAGAACCAACAGATGATGTTTGCGACTAACATGAAGTTTGTATTTGATAAAAATGGCACACCGCAAATCTTCTGTAACTTTTGAACCGTATAGCATAACATAGCATAGCATAAACCAGATCGCACAATAGCGTAGGTGGTACCAGCTCTGAACTGTTGTTAAGATGGAGACGCGCCTGTATCGGTTGTTATTAGATAGTGATTTGTGACCAATCTCTACCTCTTAGATAAAGGATGTGTCCCCTTCCAACAGACCAGTGCTGTCCTGGCCACGTCCTTGCAACTGGTGTGAATAAGGAAGGAATGTGAGTTCGACACTTACTTAAGAGAGCTGCCAGTAGACTGGGACTTAAGTGCCAGTTGACTGGGACTTAAGTGCTGCCAGTTGACTGGGACTTAAGTGGGAACTGCCAGTTGGCTGGGACTTAAGTGGGATTTGCATGCCTTAAATTTACGTGATTCTTGTCGTTGATATTAAAACAACATCAGACCTATTTTCAACGCAATCGGATTCACGCGTCACGGCAAGTCACAAGTTCAAATTCGTTTTCTCCCGTCATAGATAACAATACGATTACTTCAGGTTGCATGATATGCGTAATAAATTTTATTGCTGGTAAATGTAATGCTCGAAAAACATGCTGAATACGAAAAAAACTATTTTTTTTAAAATTAAACTTTTTCTGTGATACACAGTGTTACAAAGCGTAAAGCACGGAGTGTCTTTGTTCTTTGTTATTGAATAATCTAAACATGGCGACGATTTCAAGCGCCTTTAAAATATTTTTTGACGAGGGCCAACGGCCGGGTTTGGCAAAATTTTATTTTAAATTTTCACAAGCACTTGGAGGTGTAGGAAAAACAATTAACCCTACAAGATAATATTAGGCTAGTTTTTACCACTACAATCCATGACCTTGAAGAACCCTTTTTTGAAATTAAATTTCATCAGCGCATCTTGATTTTTTTCTGACGCTAACATGAACTAGATCTTTGAGAGTAAACTGGCATCACGAAGCATTTGTATTTGTATTAATAGTAGCAGCATTTGGAAAATGTCGATTTGTGTGCCTCAACTTGTTTTTATGTCCTGTCATGTATTGTTATTTTAAGTTTTTATGGTCTTGTAAATTTATGAACAGGCACAGATTTCAGTCAAACGGGCCGCTCCTTTTATGTGCATCCAAGAAGACTTAAATTTACATGATATTTTTTAAGAGTGTAGTTATTCATACAGAAGTTCCAGACGTTGTTGTTGAAACAAGAAATTGTCGGTGAAAAAATGTGCCCACTTATAATCAAAATCCAGAGGCGTTCCACCAATGGATAAAAAATACAACTGTGCCTGAAATAAGGAAGAAAGTGGTCGTAAAAGTGGTCCAATGGAAAGAAAAATGGAAAGGAAAGTAGTACAACAGTTCAAAAATCGTCCAAACATGTCAACACGTTTACATGGTGCAAAAAGCCCTAAACTGGAATGAAAAGCAAAACATCACTCAGAAAACCCACGCCCGAAAACTTTACACCAAATAGCTCATCAAATCGTGTTGCATCGCAATGGATGACGAAACTTACGTTAAACCCGACTTCCGTCAAATTCCTGGGCAAGAATATTTCGTCGCCGAGTCTATGTTCAATGTTTCGGAGGATATTCGAAAAAAGATATCATCGAATTTGAAAAGAAGTTCCGAATCTGGCATGAGATTTGCTGATGTGGTGAAATAAGCGCTCCCTTCATCACATCCAGAACAATCAATGGGTCTATTTTTAAGGAAGAGTGTCTTAAGAAGCGTCTTCTGCCATTCATAAGGAAGCACAAAGTGATCAACTCTGTTTTGGCCTGATCTACCATCCTGCCACTACGCTCGAAACGAGACGGTATGGAGCCAACAGAGTCAATTTTGTGCTAAAAGATATGAACCAACCAAATTCACCGGAACTTCACCCAGTTGAAAAATTCTGGGCAATTATGAAGACAGAACTGCTAGCGTTAGGTTTGCCCTTGGGCTTTTTTTTTATCAAGATGTCTACATTTTACCAAACGTCCTATTATCAAGCCTCGTGAAACGGTCCCATGGGAATCTTCTACAACTTGGAAAGCCTGTCTGAAAAACAACAACAATTCAGTGTACCAATTTCACGATGTCTGTCTTGAATTTTCCAAACGTTCGCATCATTTTCCATCAACCAATGTGCTTCTTCCAATATTCAGCAATTGTTACATTCCATCAGGAGATATAAACCTTTGCATTAAATTGTACCCCTTCGAAAGCGAACCCGAAACTGTACAAAAGAGCGCAGCAGCAAAAATTTAATTTACTGCACGATGTTCCTCTTTGAGGCCATGTCGGAAAGGAGCACCATGTCGTCGTTGTACTTTGTGTCCCTACTAGAAGCAAGCGCCTACTCCTGGTACTACAGCCTGGCGGTTGCTTCTTCCTTGAGCGTCGCCGGATTGCGAAGATACGGAGGCCCATTTCTAGCCGGGATAGGAAATATCTCCGAAGGGAGAAGGATTAAGCGGCAGCCCGGGTCTCTGACTGAAGGAAATAAATGTTTCGACAAGCAGCTGCAGAACTTGCAATTTATAGCTTTTTTTTTGTTGCCTCCAGGAGATGCGATGGAGGGAGATGTTCTGCTCGCTTGGCACCAAAGATGATGCCATATTGCTGCGCTTCCATACAAAAGCCGTCGACGATGGTGGTGGACCAAGACGGGAAATTGAGTTGCAGCGGGAGCGATTCACATAAAGCATATTTTTTCAATTCCCAAACAGGGTGCAAGGAAATAAAAAGCGATGATCGGGAGCTGGAAGCGGGTAAACTGTTGTCCAGGATGAAAAATATAATATAAAAATTCCAATCATTCAATAGGTTTATTTTACAAGGCATTTTCTGCAATCAAAGAGACTATCGGTGGGAGGGTAGAAGGATGCAAGCGATGTATTATCCATTGGTGCAGTTTTTGGGCATTTTGGCTCTGCCAGCAGTTTATCATAATAAACTGCACATGGAAAGTGAAACACTCCAGGGAATATGTCTTAGACAGAAAATACATCGGAACATTGTGAGCTGAACGTTCTGTTCGGGGAAGAGTAGCTACATATGACTGTATGGGTCTTTTACGGTGAGTTAAAATATATATATTTCTCAACCTGCAATAACCTGCGGCAAGATCTAGTGAATTTTCATCAATTGATTTACATTCCAGATAAAAACTATTCTCTTTTTAATTTCCAACGTTGGAATTTTGGGAAACTCAAGAAAGACAAAACAGCTATGGCCTTTAAAGTTTTTTTTTTTTCATTCATAGCGTCAACGCGTTCGATACCAAGAGAATATTTTCTTATATTAAAAGTAAGCAAACAATAAATATGTTCACGTTAAAATGACAATGTACGCAAATAGCTATAATTTTCTTGCATCTGAGGTAACATTTTTGAAGCTTTGAGTAATTTTAGTTCTGTATGTATTGTTCATATCCAGTAAGTTTTATTGAAAATTGAAAATTGCTTTAAAAAAAAAAGCAAAGGTTCATTAAATTTTGTTAATCCACATCATTCGCATCTTGCCAAAGCAAAAGAGTTGGGAACCAACTCTATTATTTCCCGTGTCATCAAAAATCACAAGGAACTTCTCACCACCGATCGAAAAAAAAACTAGAAGGCATTCCAGTGGGGTTGTGCGCAAAGGTGACGTAGGACTACGCATGCTTAAAGTGGTTTAAATTTTATTTTATTTTACCAATTTAATGTACTTACTCAGTACTTCATCATTTGAGCTTGAGCACATTTTACAAAAAAATCACTGATTACCATGTGAGTTGAGTATATAACTCAAACAAACATTTTGAAATAAAAAAGTAAAAAATTTAGAAGAGGTATTAAAATGTAGATTAGATTAATTACTCTATTAAGCAGATCATCAATAAATAATACGTAACATTCAAAATAAACTTTTATATTTTTGAGAATTAAAAGTCAAAGAAATGCAATCCATTTCAAAATAATAGCAGTTATATGTATTCTAGAGCGTAAGAATGGTTTAGACACAACCCATTGAACAACTTTCACTGCTAAACAGCGTTGATAAAACACTATTGACTAATGTGAAACACACTATGATGGCAACAATGGCGGTAATGTATTAATGTAAAACAAAATTTAAATCAACATGCGCGCAACAGTCATACTACTTACTAACAACACATTAAAATTGGCTGCTTTTCATGTTCGACTAGTAGACGACGCATTATTATACCTTCGGCCGCTTTCCTATTCACCCGATAACAGGGAGTTCTTGGCTGCTTTGGCGGACGTTCTGATTGCTGCTCCTTTGAACGCTTGAGCGATTCACGCACATACTTTACAGCCATGTGCTGTGACAGTTCACTCAGACTTTCCTAAAATTATTTGATTCCTATAGAATGGTTAGGACTCTATCCAAGGCACTAGAACGTATGAAACACTTTCAAGCACTGATTAGAATTTGAAGAGAACATAACCAGCATTGCACAACTAGTTATAAGAAAATGATGACTGTGATAGGGAAATAGGATAGTTTGAAAAAGTATTTCGTTTTTTTTTTAATTTTTTAAAGTGAACAAGTGAAGTATAAATTTGAACTATACTAGTTTTCTGAATTTATCCCATCTATTTTTCAACTGAGCTGCCGTTTTGATGACTGTACCTTTTACCTTCGGTTGTCAGTAGTTTTCTATGGCCCTGAACTTTGGACAATTGGGCAGATTGAAGGTTTTCAGAATTAACTGGACTCCGCTGTCATTGTACCATTATAGTTTTTACCGGCTATGGTGCCAACTCGCCAGATCTGGTTAAATCTGGATGGTCACTGGACCATCGTCCGGAGAATCATCTCAGCAGGAATTGCTTTTGGAGACATTCGGTTTTGTAAACCTCTCAGTGACAAAATGTTATGTATTTACCAGCGAATTTATCGGCAAAAACAAATTTGAATCTTACTGTAAAATGTTGGTCCTGAAAGTTGTCCGAAATCATCATTTAGATAGGACTTGATTTAATAGGTTGTCATGCAGCTTTCGAGCACAAGTTCTAGCTACGATACTCTGCTTGAGTGATCGATTGTGTAGGCAACCGGCACGGTATACCTGTGTTCCGGTGTTTCTAGGAAAATTCAACATTTTAGCCAGCATGGACCATGATCGATTTTCAAAGTGACTGTGCCCGATTTGTTTTTCAACGCTCCTCAGGCATGGTGATTGTCTCGAAAACGAGAGCGTTTTATAAACTGAAAAAATACACTGTTAAGTATTCTTATTATTGATATAGACCAATATACGTCAAAGACTTCTGGAAACGTCCACTAGGTGCGCTGTAGTAAAAGAGTTTGTTCCATTACTAAGTGGACCATCTCTAACAGCCTCCATAACGGTGCATCAGATAATAGAACAGAGTACACAAATTATGCAAACAAGAGCTTCGTTATGTTGAGGTTCTTGTTAACATAATCAATTTTTGTGAATTGTTATTATAATCATGATTCAGTATACAAATGACATCATGGTTTCAAATATAAAAGGTTAAACATTGTTTTCAGTTGTCCCAATTTTGACTAATGCCATGTAGCAGATAACAAAAAGAAAAAAAAGTACAGCAGGAAAGTACAAAACACTTGCATGTTGGGAGAAATGTGTAGAGTGACCAAAAATCGAAAATTTGGTTTACACCTCAAGCAATTGGCATTTGTAGCTGATCCGGTAGATAAAATTCTCATATAATAAAAATAATCAATGTTCCAATTCACACCACTTACCTAAACTTACCAATGCCCATCGTAGTGAACCGATGATGTGTACGATGGGAGGTTCTCCCAGCAACTAATTCAATTCGTGGTTGATTCGCCTCCTCCACGTTCCGTCTTCCATCTGCACTCCACCGTAGATCGTACGCAGCACCTTCCCTTAAAAGACACCAAGGGTGCGTTGTTCCTCCACGAGCAATGTCCATGTTTCGTGGCCGTCGAGAACTACCGGTCTAATTTATGTCTTGTAGATGGTCAACTTTGTAGTTCGGCGAATTTTTTCGATCTAAGCGTCCTTCGGAGTCCAAAGTAGGCACGATTGCCAGCCATAATGCGCCTTTGTATTTCTCTCCTGGTGTCGTTATCGGCGGTCATTAATTAGCCCAGATACACGAGTTCGTCTGCTACCTCGATTTCATCACCGTCGATTTGAACCCGTGGTAGGAGGCTAACATTGTTTTCTCGTGTGCCTCTCCCTTCATGTTTTTTGTTTTAAACGCACAAGTCCAATCCTAGCAGCTTCAGCTTTAAGTCTGATGTACGTTTCCACTATCGTCTCAACGTTAACGATATCAACGTCGTCGGCGAAGCCAAATAGTTCTTTCCTTCCTGAAGATCGCGCCACTCGTGTCTATCCCAGTTCTTTGAATCACACCCTCCAATGCAATGTTAAACAACAAACACAACAATCCATCACCTTACCGTAATCCTCTCTGAGATTCGAAGGGACTAGAGAGTGTCCCAGATACTCGGGTGAAACACATCACTTGATCCATCGTTGCTTTGACCAACCGCGTCAGTTTTTTCCGGAAATCCATATTCGTGCATAACCTTGACCAATTCACACCAATCCGAGCTAAAAAACTGCCGCCTTTATGAACAACTTTCCCAAAGGTTCAAATTTTCTAGGTGGTCAGAAGCACGATATAAAATCGTTAAAAATGCCCTTTTTTATATGCCCACTGCACAACGTAGCGGCCAACTTCCAAATCATCTGCACAAATTGGTAAAGGTTCAAACATAGTAGGTGCTCGAGATCATGATATAGACTCGATCAAAATGTTATGCTTTTCATGCCCACAAGCGCCACGTAGTGACTGAATTCCGAGCCATATTATCAACCTTCCGAAAGTTCTTGACCTTATGGACGGTTTTCCTCAAGGTTCGAACTTTCTGGGTGGCCAGAATCAAGATTAATTCGTCGAAAATGCTCTCTTTTACATGCCTAGTAGCAACACGTCGTGAACGAATTCCGAACCATACTCTACACCGATTGAAAAATCTTGACCTTTCAAACAACTTTGCTTAAGGTTCGAGCCTCCTAGGTGGTTGTGACCTTCTGCACAACTTTACTCGAGGTTTGAACTTTCTAGGTAGTCGGGATCACTACACCAAGGTCTTTTTTTACCCCCTTTTACTATGAAACCGCGTAGAAAAAGACTGAATAGAGTTGATCAATTCACTTGCATAAACATTTTAAATTGCTTCGATTTTGTTTACATGTGTTACCTTTTCGTGCAATTGTAAAAATACAGTTTGTCCCTGGGCATTGGAAAAACCTTGTGGTACCTTGATAACTACCAGGTCCCAGGGCTTATCTGGATCTTTACCCAAACGAGAAAGATGCAAACCAGTGTTTCCAGGGGTGATGTGGACCAGAAGTGCATTTGAACCCACTATTAGTAGCATATTAAATTAATTCGACACCTTTCATTATTTTCATAAAACCTAGAATTTGCATAATTTCAATTATATTACTGCTATTCAAAGAATCGTTTAATAATTTCAATTCTTTTATTTTACCTGAGGTTTATTATGGGTCTGCAACTTTTTGGAAAGCATCACCACACAGATTCTACGTTTGATTTGGCTGTTTTTGGCAGACGAGCGAATAATTTTGTATACTTGTAGAACGAAAAAAAAAAAAATAAAAAAAACAGAAGAGGAGTCACAGTGGAAGCTGGAGGAATCCTCATTCATCCGGAGGCAGAATGGTTATCAAGAGCATACCAAACCGACGAAAACAAAGCAAGAAGTAAACAGAAAAGGAAAGAAACAAAAATTGGTAAGAATGTTACAGTTTTACTTATTATATACATGAAATAACTGCCTGAATAAAAAAATGATTTTGTTTGGAAGGGTTTTTTGGGAAGTTTTTTATGATTACTTCTTGCCCAAAACGAAAAATGTGATTCGAATAAGGTCGATAATGTTGTTCCATTCTGGAGTTATCGCCGAAAACAAACCGTGTAAAAATATACCTTAGAGTATATGACATTGCTAAAAATATCTTTATTTTCCACGCCCACTAGCGCCACGTATTGGCTAAATTTTAAACTACACACTCCACTTTTAAACAACTTTGCTCAAGGTTTGAGCTTTCTAGGTGGTCGGGATCACGATACAAGATCGTTAAATAATTATCTGT
Source organism: Aedes koreicus (assembly GCA_024533555.2). Lineage (NCBI taxonomy): Eukaryota > Metazoa > Arthropoda > Insecta > Diptera > Culicidae > Aedes > Aedes koreicus. The sequence continues at coordinate 23,363 of JAHHFK020003064.1, forward strand.
TTTACATGCCCACTTTTGCCGCGTAGTAATTGAATAATGAAACATATTCTTCACCTTTCAAAAGTCCTTAACCTTATCGACAACTTTAACATAAGTTTGAACTTTCTAGGTGGTCGGAATCACGATATAAACTTGTTCAAAAATGCTTCTATTATGTTTCCATGCTCCACGTAGTGACTGAATTTCGAACCATTTTCTCCACCTTCGGAATTCCATGACGTTGTGAATAACTTTGCAGAAAACTTTAAACTCTTAAGGAAATCAGCATTTAGATATATAATAAAGATTGTACTCGAAAAAAATTCAACAGCCATAAATGATCACCAAAAATTTTGTTTAAGTCGTATATTTTTGAAACTCTCAGGGAATAAATATATATATATTAGTAATGTTTTTGCAAAGTTGGTTTATTCATCCTTCTCTCCTAGGCTAAATGCTCACACCTCGGACTTAACACAACCCATCAAATCCTGTGCAACACTTGTGCCATCGGTATACACCTTTGTTCACTCTTTCTTCACATCCTTGTCGTTTTTGAAGACTTTCTCTATTTTCCAGAGCTTGCCCTTCATAATCGCCCAGAATTTTTCTATTGGGCGAAGTTCTGGCGAGTTTGGCGGATTTGCCTCCTTCGGCACAAAAACAACATCGTTGGCTTCGTACCACTCTATCAAAGGTTTCGCGTAATGGTACGATGTTTCGCGTTTATGGTACGATACAGATCAAGCCAAAACAGAGTGTCACCTTCGTAAAACCGGAGGAAGGGCAGCAGGCTTTTCTGGAGGCATTATATTTTACATATTTGGTCATTGATGGTGCCGGTCGTTATGTACGGCTTGTTGAATTTGCCGAACCCACTAATCACCTGCCATACTGCCACACCGAGTACTTCTTGGGAAATTTGTCGACCTTCTTCTTCCGAAACTTCTCCGAAGCATCCAGGCGGAACTTGTCGACGAAACACTCCAAGGCGGAGATCTGCTTGGCGTCCGCTTTAATGTACGTCTCGTCGCCCATTACGATGCATCTTGGCTACACCAACCTCTTGTGGTACATTTCCTGGCGCGGGATTCGGCCAACATATTCTGTTTATCGGCTTATTTATCGGTTTATTAAGCACTTTACCTTGAAGACATGGAGTCCGAACCACTTCATTGTTTGCTGGACGAACCAGACGGAAGAGCTGACCTTCTTGGCCACGTCCCAAATCAAATGCGAATCGAATGCGATCGATTGCGATTTAAGTATTCCATCACCTTCCTTGCGTTCACGGGGTCGGTCGTCTTCGCTTTTATTCCGTTGCCAGCTCGCCGCCGGGTTGTCTTGGTCTCCTTGAACGATTATACCACACGGGATACGGTCAGATTGTCGATTCCCAACTGTTTCGTGATCCACCTGTGGGACGACCTGTATTTTCCACAACCGCATCCATATTCTTTTATCAAGGCACTTCCTGCTTGAAAGCCATCACGGGTTGAATTTAGTTAATGTCCAACGATCATAGGAAATACAGATTATGGAACGGCGAGTCAGTCTTCAAATAAATAAAAATAACAATTATTATTTTTTAAGATGGCTCGCCATTTCATAACCTTTGTAATAATTAACCTTTTTAAGATATTGGGCTCAATTTTGACCCGTGGTGCAACTTCAATGTACGCAATCTTGTTTACTTCTAAACCAATTGGTCTGAAATTTTCTGAATTTAAGTATTGTACAGAACTCTTCATTTTTGCAAAAATAAAAATATTTTTAAAGCAGTTTAAGGTGGATGTACAAAAAAAGTGACATATCAGACATTAGGGTCAATATTGACGCGGATTTAAACCCTTCGTAAAATTTCGAAATTTGACTTAGAGTCAATATTTATGCACCATTTGAAAGGTAACATTATCCCTCTGGATTTTTTTACAAAGGGAAGGAAGTTTAAGGTTGGCTGTGTTAACAGAAATGCATATAAAAAATTCCAGACTTATTGTAGAGAATTGGCATCTTTTGCAAAGTTTCTCAGTGCGTAACGAAGCGTCTTTGGATATTATGATTTTTGTTCCAAATCGTGCTGCAGAGATGGTGTTTCAGTCTATTTTTGCCAAATGAAGCTCTAGAAAGTTTCCGTCTACAGCAAAGTTGTTTGGATATAAAATGTAGTTATTTCACATTATCAGATTAGATCCAGATTTTGCATCAAAAATGAAATGAAGCTTGCGCCACAAAGATGGCGCTACAGCCTATCTTTGCAAAATGAGGCTCCAAACTCCCGTTTCATTTTACTCAACTTTTGAATTCAATTGTATACTATCTCTTTTTCTCTCACGGAAATCTTACTCAATTTTCGTAAAAAGTGGATCTATTCATTGAGGAGATCCACTTTTTAACGAAAATTGAGTAAGATTTCTAGAGAGAGAGAGCCGTAGAGAGTTGCCGTCTACCGCAAAATGTTTGAGAATGAAAAATGAAGACATATGAAATAATCACACAAGTTTCACGTCGTATCGCAGAGATGGCGCTGTATCCTATCTTTGTCAAATGATGCTCTAGAGAGTTGCTGTCTTCGACAAAGTTTGCCATTTGGCGTCTTTTGACAATATAATATTTATTCCAGATCTTGCCACTAAGGGAAGGTTCATTAATTATGTCACGCAGTAACGGGGGAGGGGGTTTTGGGAAAACGTGACAATCCATACAAAAAAAAATTGAAGGTCCATACAAAAAACGTGACAAGGGGGGTTATAAAAAGTCACTTTTTGCGTGACATAATTAATGAACGTTCCCTAAGATAGCGCTGCAGTCTATCTTTGCTAAATGAAGAAATATGTGTTAATGTAGAGGTTTTATGTTGAAAACAAGATTAAACGATTTGATAACAATACAATATAATGTGATAATATATCTTGCATTCGAAATATAGTTTTGACTATATAACAAATTTTGTTTTCGTTTTGCGGGTACTGAACAACTTTGCCGCAGACGGCCATTCTCTACCCGAGCAAAGGTTTATACCAAAGTGAAAACCAGTTCTAATATCTTATTATCACTGTTTGATCACTAAATATGTTATCATTCAGGCTGAATAAACAGCCAAAATAACAAAAGAGATAAAAAGTATATATTCGCTGGATATCACAACATTAATTCGTTTTATTATCATTGAGTTCATTTTGATAACACATTTTGTGATGTGAACAAATTCCTTAAGATAATTTAAAATTATGGTTTATAACATAGTGAACATAATGATGATATCAAATTCATACACGAATAACTGAAGTAGTGCTTCTGGTGAAAAGCTCAATTCCATATCCAGCAAAATAAGTTCATGTTGATAACTAAATTTGTTATGCGAAAACAGGTGACTTCAAAATGATATCTGAGATGAAAAAACTGGTTTCTTATTTGATATCAGTTTGTTATTTTACATTGCTAGGGTTAAGCTTCATTTGATAAAAAAAGAGTATTGCGCACTCTCTGTGGCTAAATCTGGAACGGCAACTCTGTCAAGCCTCATTTGACAAACACATACTCTTCTTAATGAGCTGGAACTAATATGATTACGTTAAAAGACGACAAATGTCACAATGAGAAACTTTGCCGAAGATGGCAACTCTCTAGAGATTCATTTGACAGAGATAGACTGCAGCGCCATCTCTGCGGCCAGATCATGAGCTGATATGATGTTGTGAAAAGACGACAAATGAAATTCTAAGAAACTCTGCAGAAAACGGTAACTCTCTAGAGCTTCATTTTGCAAAGATTGACTGCGGTGGCATCTCTGCGGCGAGATCTGGAACTAATATGATGATATCAAAAGACGACAAATGACATACTGAGAAACTTTTTCTAAGACGACAACTCTCTTTAACTAGTCTGGAATGTTTTGTATGTAATTCTGTTCACACATCGAAATCAAAACCTCCTTCCCTTTGTAGCAGGTTCTCGGTGTCCAATGTTACTGGAATCAGGTTTTTCTTCCAGCAATGCATTTTTGAGACCATAAGCTTTCAAATGGGGTAAAAACATGGTGTCTAGGTTTAAATTTTATAATTCTAAAAAGAGTTGAAATTCGGTTCAATATTGACCCTAATGTCTTAGGTGTCAGTTTTTTTTAATACCCGAGGAAGATTAATAGTTGTTATGAATAAATAAATTGAATAAAAAACACTTTTCTATGGTTAATGGAGCCCTTAAGCATGATTGTTTATACTTTTTGCTATTGAGTATTGACCTGGTTTTGGCTAATATTTTCCAATAAAAATTAGTTTGTTTTAGCAACTGTTAGAATTGCTCGTAGATACAAATGGTGAATTAAAACAAATTCATCTACATTCACGTACACAGAAAGAAAAAGTGCGGTAGTTCCTACTATATTGGCAGACTACGCTAGTTTTGAAAACTACTATTGCAATTTACCATAACTTCCGTGTAAACTACTGCATTTTAGTGAAAACTACCATAAATTACAATACACGAAATTATTTTCTGCAAAAAAAAACCTAGGTGTATCCCAAGTAACAATTTTAGTTTTATTCCAGCCGTATAACACTTCTCCCGGCTTTGTTGATAAAACTACAATCAAAACTGTTTTGTCTACCAACACCTCCTCTATGCTTCTTTAAATCCGAAATTTTTACAACATGGCCTATTCTATAGACTGTTGTGAAAACAAGTTAATAAAACATTTATAAGACCATAAAGATTTTGAAAATGTTCTAGTGAAAGATGTTATGACCACTTGAGAACCTTCATAAAACCTATTGGCTGCCATGAAAACCAGAATGCGGCCAAATGGCCACAGCTGTCAAACTTCACTGTGAAATCGAGGTTGTTTTTTGTTGTTCTGCTTTGTTCGATTCGCTGCTCTTCTGATTAATTTAGCGGTAAATAAAGGTCTAGTGTTGCGGGAAATTTTGTTTGATAGCAAAATATCCAAACAAATTGTGTTTTCTACAGCGTATTATGCTCCAAATTATATGCGCATTTATTTTTATGGTGAATATTAACGCGATTAGAGCCGAAAATTAATGTGCCTCGGAAATTATGCGAATAAACAACAACATAAATAAAATTAAAAAAATACATTCGATAAATTAATCATGAATTTCCTGAATATTGTTTTGAATTGGATGAGATTATCTAAAAGAAATCCGAAATTAGTCTCCGATCTACAGTATTTTGAATACCATTGAAAATGTGATGTTTTTTTTCCACATTTCAATTATTTCTTATACTTCAATAAGGCGATTGGAAAATAATCACAGTTTTGCCATAAAACCAATTTTTCTTCGCAATGACTATTATAAAACTATTTGGTCTTATGGTGACTTCCTTCAATGCCAATTTGCCGTTTAATGCATTTACTGGAGGCAAAATGGTTTAAAATGCTTTTTCAACTGACCATAATAAGATAAAATCAATGAGTCCTAAAACGGCATTTCAATACAGCATTTTACGAGTTCATAAAGTCGAAATAAAACCTTTGATAGGAGTAAAAGGAATTTGAGAAACAAGGTTTTAAGATAGTTGTAAACAAGCTGTGTAGGTTCACATAAACCTGACTAAAATATGAAACCTATTGGCACCTCTTGGTGTTATAATAAAACCAAATTGATTTCAAGTGGCTTTCGTAAAACTTTAATAAAACTTAATAAAGCAGGATGGTGTTAGCAATGTTACTTGGGATGTTTTCTAACTAATTTAACCCTCGGCTCGGTAGTTTCTACCATGGTGTTTTTTCTCTGGGTAGGAAAGTTCAACATTTGCTAAATAGTATACTTTTATTAATTATTTCACAGGATCCATAAGTTTTTTTTTCCAAAATGATCCTTATTATAAACATTTTCTAAAGAATGGACTGATTACAAATATTTTTTTTTGTTTTTTTACATGGTGAAAATATGGGATATGATAGCATAGAATCCCTATATTAACAGTGCACAACGTATGTATTAAATTTATTATCATTCAATCAACTCTTTAGCGTCTACGATCATATGAAATTCAAAACTTTAAATTCAATGGAATTATTTTTATTAAACTACATTTCTTTTCGTAACAAAATATAGACGGCAAAAGTTCTCCTACTCAGTAAAATGTTTTCTTTACTGGAGACAAAAGGTGCACAGTTTGAAAAAAAAAACTTTACCATGAATAAACACCCATAACGAGCACACCGTAAACATTTCCTCGGATGGAAAGCTGTCGTCGCCCATTTTTCCGCATCAATGGGTTGAAATTTTATTTCGGCTCAATCTATCCCTACGCTAGTAGCAAAGTGCTTTGACAGCTCGAAGAAAAACATTTCCCTTTCGGAAAGCTCGGAAAATCAGAGGTGGCGGGAAAACAAATGCGCGAAAAATTGGCACACCATTATGTTATTTTCTCCCTAAACAACCGAAGCCAACAGGAGAAAACAAAGAACCGCAGAAATCTTCAGTGCACATGTACAGATATACATGAATTCCGAAGCGAACCCTGAAGAAAGCAGACGTTGAATTGCTTTTAATCTTTGCATCGATTCTCAATTCGAATAAAAGGGGATTTAATTCTTCCGCACGAAATAAGATTTCGGCGATTGTTTTCGATATTGCGCTCTGTTTCGCCATGGACACTGTGGCCGGTGTAGCTTACCTTCCCTTATTTTTCTCGTGATTCTTTTTTTGCGAAACTTGGCCTGAGATCGGATTTTATCGTTGAAAAGTTGTGCAATATAGAAATCTCGGATAGATGTGCCATAAGGGTGAGACCATAAACTCACACATGCACTATCAGTCGTAGAGAAAATAATCTAGCTTTTCGTACTGCAACTGAAAGCGACATTTAAAACACATTCGCCGTACCGTCCGATAGCAAGAATGACTGCTGGAGCCGAATAATATTGGTTTTATTGGCTGGTCGGGAGAAAATTCCAGCATGTATGCAACTTTCTGACAACCGTGCAGTGAAAATTGGATGATGCTGCCAGCAGCCAACAGAAGTGGGACGACCCAATAAGCAATTACTGCAACCTATGGCAGCCGACACACAGAAAAAAGCAGAAGACAAAGAAACCACTGCAGGAAACGGAGAACGCGTCTTTATTGATGTTTTTATGTTCAATTTTATTGCTTGTTTAATGGGTTTTCTGGAGGAAGTTGCCGTGATCGAGGTGGATGATTGACGGAGGATTTTTGTCGTAAAAAGTTGTGTTTGAACTGAAATGGGGAAAAAGAAAAATGCTGAACCGTTATCACGGTGTGATTTTGATTACACACGTAGCTACCGTTCAGTGAAAAATGTGTGTTTTCTCAAGTTCTACTGATTTCAGAAGATGATGAAGATGACTTCAGATTTGGGCCTAGGCAGTATTTGAGGCAAGTTTTCTAGTCTTCATTCTTGTTTGAAAATTTTAATGTCCACTTTACAGTAAGGACGTTCAACATTTGCACTATTGCGCTGACTATAAGAAACATACTTTAAGAATTGTTGATATTGGGATATCAGGGCAACGGTGCAGTATACTACCATGTTAACAGAGAGCAAAATGTGAATATCTTACAAACGAATAACTAGAAAATGAGAAGAAAGATTAGTAATTTCCGTTTAATTCCAACTACCTTTATCCTGGTCTCGGTTGAATGCTAAAACATTAGAGTACAGTGTTGTTAAAAGAAACACCATAATCATACCATGACTTATGGTATTGAGGATGGCGAATCGACTTGTTGGTAGTAATTGCTTGCCTGATAGTCGATTGTCTCGAGTGAAACAAAAACAACAACATTCGACTGACCACAACTTTGCTACAGAATAAAGAAGCAAATCGGATGGCTATGAAGACTGACCCATGCGTGAGTTAAATAGAGCCAAGAGTGCAATAAGGCGGACAGTGGAATTTTGGCCTACTGCCATGAGGTTTTTGGTGTTGTAATGAAGTATCAGCCGGTCATAGTCTGCGTGGATGGCATCAGCTTGTACCTGGCATCCAAAAGTCTTCCATCGAATCCCGAACATCTTTTTTGCACCTTCAAGAACGTGCATCACGAATATGGAGTAGACCTTGCTGCAGCTGCGAGTGAGTGATACTAATATTCATAATCCAAGTTTTCAGTAATAACGACCCTACCGTACCTTACCAATCAGGTCAAGGCCGGCGTGTTCTCTGCTGTATACAGAAGTTGTCTCCGTTCTATTCGGTCCATGGTTGCACTTCGTCAGCCTCGCAGTTTGCGAAGAGTTCGCAGGTCGCACAAGAAGTAAGGTGGATCGATCAAGTAAAAGATCGATCCACCTTACTTCTTGTGCCCATGGGATCGTTATTGAGAATTATTTCAACTGGGCTGTCGTCTGAGATAACAACGACATTCCCAACAAAGCGTAGTCGACCGATTTTGGCGGTCTGAACGATGGGAGGTTCTCTCAGCAAGTGACGCAATTCTTGGTTCATTCGCCTCCTTCAAGTTCCGTCTTCCATCTACACTCCACCGTATATCGTACGCAATACCTTCCATCCAAAGACATCAAGAGTGCGTTGGTCCTCCACAAGCAATGTCCATGTTTTGTGACCGTAGAAAACTATCGGTCTAGTTAATATCTTGTGTTACGTTTGAAAGTCCAGTTATGTTATATCATCTTACTATCACCCAACACTTGGTTTTTCCTTGACCGTTGGAATAAATCTGGAAAAATGTTCGCAATTCTGGGAAATAATATCGGAGTTCAAGGTACACTGATGGAACCTCTAACTTGCAATTTATGATTCTTGGAAATGTGAAATGCGAATATTTTCTGAAATTGGTGACATGCAAGATTGCATGGCACACTTGTAACGACTGTTCCAGAAAGTACAAGCACACCTTATTTTAACGCTCACTTTGAATATAATGAAATACTTCAACATGTTTTGGCTGCGACCTTTTGTTTGCACATTTCTGAATAACATAGCATCAAAAAAGTGCTCAGTTTTGTGTTACCTATCAAAATGCGCGGTCTTACTCCGGTACAACGAAAAAGTATCGTGCACAAATGGTGCACTGTGAGCGGACTCTCCTTGAGAAAATTGGCCAAGGAAGAGGGTGTAAGCGTCGGATTGGTACGATCTGCGATTCGAAAATATAGAGAACAGTGTACGATTGAAGATGCGCCGAAGAGTGGTCGGAAATCCGGTCCTGTTAGTCCGGATATCGATAAAAAGATCAGGGATGCCTACAAGCGAAAACCAGCGACTTCCGTTCGGGATGTTGCGAAAAAACTAGGGACCTCGTCGAGTAACGTCATGCGTGCCAAAGAAAGACTTGGGCTAAAAACATACCGGTAGCAGAAAAAACCCAAAAGGAACCCAAAACAGGCCGCGTCCGTGAAACCACGGGCCCGCAAACTTTACGATTCGTTATTGTGTAGAAATTCTGAGTGTATAATAATGGACGATGAAACGTTTGTGAAACTAGATTACAATACGCTTCCCGGACCACAATTCTATACTGTAAGCGAAGACAAAGACATACCCGAAACGGAGTAGGCAATTTTTACCGAAAAAATCGGTAAGAAGGTTATGGTTTGGCAGGCAATATGCGAGTGTGGTAAAACATCTAGTCCGTACATCACAACGGAGACGATGAACACTCAGAAATACGTTAAGGAATGTCTCCAGAAGCGATTATTGCCGATGATCAGGCAGCACGAAGGTCAAGTAGTGTTTTGGCCTGATTTGGCGTCATGTCATTACGCACAGGACACTTTAGAATGGTACAAAAGTCAAAATGTATGTTTCGGGCCAAACGACATGAATCCGCCGAACTGCCTGGAGGCACGGCCAATCGAGACTTTTTTTTTGCTTTAACCAAAGCAAAGCTTCCAAAAACCATACAACCAGCGGGACATCCAAAAATTTAAAAAAGATTGGCCAAAATTGGTCAAAATGGTGGGAAGTACCACTATGCAGAAGCTAATGGGTCATGTTCGAGGAAGCGTTAGGAGTCTTGGCTATGATTAAATATTTTGATTAAATGAGAGTAAAATATCATATAAAACACAAATACAAATATGATTTGCAAAATAAAATTATTAAAACTAAAAAAAAACATGACTTTTTTGTTATTTTGAAAGTGTGCTTATACTTTCTGGAACAGTCTATAGATGGTCAACTCTGTAAATAAGCGAACTAAGTGTCCTTCGGAGTCTAAAATAGACACGATTGCCAACCATAATGCACCATTGTATCTCTCTGCTGGTTTCATAACCGGTGGTCAACAATAAGCCCAGAAACAAGAATTCGTCTAACGCCTCGATTTCATCACCGTCGACCTGAATTCGTGGTGGGACACTAGCATCCCAAGTAACAATTTTAGTTTTATTCCAGCCATATAGCACTCCTCGCGGTTTTATTGATAAAACTACATTCAAAACTGTTTTGTCTACCAACACCTCCTCTATGCTTAATTTAAGCTGAAATTTGTACCAAGTGACGGTATAGACGGTTGTGAAAACAAGTTAATAAAACCTTTATAAGACCATAAAGATTATGAAAATGTTCTAGTGATAGATGTTATGACCACTTGAGAACCTTCATAAAGCTTATTGGCTGCCATGAAAATCAGAATGCTGCCGAATAGCCAAACAGCTGTCAAACTTCACTGTGATATCGTGGTTGGTTTTTGTTGTTCTGCATTGTTCGATTTTCTGCTATTCTGATTTATTTAGCAGTAAATAATATCGAAGAAAATAATTCTTGAGTTACGGGAAATTTTGTTGAATGGCAAAATTTCTAAAAATATGCGCATTTAATTTTATGGTGAATATTGGCACGATAAGAGCCGAAAATTAATGCGCCTCGTAAATTTTATAAGTTAACATAAAAAAAAATAAAACAAATGTATTCGGTAAATTGATCGTGAATTTCCTGAAAATTTATGGAATTTAATAAGGATAACATCTTAAAAAATGCCAAAACTGGTCCCCGATCTACAGTTCCTTTGCATAACATTTAAATGTTGTGCATTTATTATTCCACATTTAATTCATTTCTTATATTTCAATATGGCGATCGGAAAAATTCACAGTTTTGCCAAAAAGCCAATTTATCTTCGCAATGACTATTATAAAACTATTTGGTCATTTGGTGACTTCCCTCAAAACGGTTTTAAAGTGCTTTTTCAACTGACCATAATAAGATAATATGAATGAATCCTAAAACGGCATTTCAAAGCAGCTTAAAGCACGAGTTCTTAAAGTCGAAACAAAACCTTTGATTGGAGTAAAACATACATACATACATATATCCATGCTGGCGAAGGTTAATGACCACAGGGCATCTAATATGAACCAATTAAAAACCGTAATCAAACGAATTTGGGACGAAATGCCGATGGAAGTCGTGCGTGCCGCCTATGACGGTTTCGAAAAACGTCCGGAGCTGGTCAAGAAGGTTAGAGGCGGTGTTATTCCAAAACCTATGGTGTAGTTGATCAGTATTATGTTGCAATATAATGGGTGAAGTTATCATTAAAATCTGGATTATCGATTTGAAATAAATAGAGTTTTATTTTGTATGAGAATATATTGGACACGGTGTAAAGGTTTCTTAAAAGTGTAGAATAGAATTTTCTAACAATATGCTGATCTAACGATCTATGTGTACCACATCCAGACTATTTTGCTCAGACGGTAAGGGTAGGGATCAAATGAAAATTTGAAAATAACGGAAACATAAACATTTCTCGATAGATTTTCGAGATTATTGCTTCAATCAGTTGGAGGTTTTCACGACTTGCAACTTACAATAATATCATTAATGTTTTAATTTGAATTCCTAAACAGACCCTGAACAATCTGTAACACGATAAGATAGGGCGGGGGGCGATATACAACACATCAAAAGCGAGCAAAATAGTTGCTTTTTTAATTTTTAACATTATCAAAATCTTTCGGGGGCAAATAATTTTTAAGAAGGGAATAAAAATTTTTTCTCTTTTTTGGGACCCAACGTCCTTAGAAAAGTACCTGCGGTGGTGGTGCGCACGAAACTAAATAAACGATAAACGGTTTACGGTCTACGTCACGGCGGGACACAACCCCCTGTTTTTGTATGTGATAAACAAAGCCCGGTGTTGGGTACCCGCATATGGATGGGGGGGTTAGTTAAGAGTTGGAGGGTAATTGGTCTTGTTCAGGTACGTGAAATATCAATGTTTCGTCTTGTCCAATCGTTTACCAATCCTCACCATATGAATACATAAATAAAATACTCCATAGATCTTGAGCAAGAGCTTAGATGCCTACACGATTTCGTGATTGTTCAGAAACAGCGAAAATTTCACATAGATCCAAAAAAATGGGTCCTGAGGTTAACAAAATATTCTCTGTGTATAAGTTTTGGTTTTTTTTTGTGTTGTTATGTGATGATGAATTGCGAGCAGTTTTCCGATCCATCTATGTGACGCATTTGGATTTTACAATTGTTTATTGCGCATAAGTTCTTATATTTCTTATCACCTTCTAAGACGATTGTGATGAAACGAAAATATTTTTTTAGTAAAAAAAAAATCCATTTGTACAATCCGCTAATTAAAACTAAAAACAAAATTAGTTTGATTACAATAAGAATTGAAACTATGGGGGTGACCCCGGCTTAGTGGTTTACATCCATACCTCTCACGCCATAGTCACAAGTTCGAATCTCACCCCCGGACAAGTTACGAAAATACCCAAAAGAGGTATTCAAGTGACTACGACGGGAGATGAACCAGCCCGAGGCTGAAAATCTCGCAAATCAAAAAACAAAAAAATAAAAAAGAATTGAAACAATTTAGGTATTGAAGAAAATTACTAAAGACATTTTTTTGTATAACAGTTTAAGCTGAAATTCTCGATCATAATTCCCAACACAATTATTGTTCCCTGAATCCACTACCCATGATCCGTCCAAACTGGAATAGGATCGTAACTATTCAAATACCAGATTTCAATGATATTGAGCATTATTTGCATTCATCCATAGGTATGAATAATATCTGTGCATCGAGTCTTCTGGTTATCTCATCATGCATAGCACAAGATGCATACGGTTTTGCAAAAGGAGCAACAGAAAAGAAACATATGACACACCGGGGCAAAATGAAACCGATTTATATTCAAACCTAATATCTTAGAAAGAGAATACAAAAACACGGACCGGTGGTTATTTCCTACACTCAAAAAACATTATTCGTGTCGAATTATCGATATGGTAGGAAATATAACTATGTATTTATACTTTTCGCGAGCTTCGAAAAGAAAGCAAAAGGATATTTTACCCACAAAATAAGGTCCTAAACTCCTTCAATAGAAAAATACTACCCGATGTAATGTTATTCAGATTTTCAGAAATATGAGTTAGAGATGTGGATTAATTTATTGAACTTTTTCGAGAATATCGAAAATTTACTCGGTAAAAGATCTCTATGAATTTAATAACTTACGATAAAGACATTATAATACATTTGACTCCGTTTGACTTTTCACCGCGATTGGATTTAACCCAGTTTACCCTAATACCAATATAAATATAACGTTTCCTCTCAACGCATTCCACCGAAAAACCTGGATAAGCCCGTTTGTGTGGGTGGATGGTGCTGTAACCCGCAGAGATATCGTTGCATTTGAATTTTAACTTTGTTCATTTCGCTGTCAGAATCACACACACCGGGAGCAAATTTATTTCCCTTGACATCCATGTACACTTCCCAGGTAACAGCGGGTGAAGCAGCATAGTTAGGTTTGGGGTGTTTGCGACATGTACAATATGTAAAATGAAATAAACATGACTAAAAATGCAAGCAGCACCGGCACCAACTATTCATCGAACAGCAGGTGTGCTAAGCCCCAATTTCTAGTGTTGCAAATTATAAGGGCTTAATTGAGACGATAAATTTCATCCGTCGAAGGTTTCTTTAGTGTGTGTGATTCTATTAGTTCAACATGGATAGCCTGTGAGAAGAAATCTATCACCGCTATGAAGCCGTTTTAACTCCAAACGCTAGATTTTTAGATGTATTTTTAAGTGGGGGGTTGTGTTTGAAAAAAAAAACTCCGTTGGAGGGATTGTTGTGATGACCATTGCTTAGAGAACCCAACGATCCAGCCTTCAATGGGCTAACAAATGGTATTCCACGGAGAAAGAAGCGCAGTGTTGGTTCTAGTTTGCATAGTGAAAGTGATAAATAATATCCCAATCGCTTGGGTCGCTAACCAATTGATTGCAAATTGAAAATCGTCGTCGTCTTGGGGACATGCTGGTCTCAAAGGTTTACTTTTCTACTCTCAAGAACTCGAACATTGAATCCAGTTTCAAGTAATATTCCCAGATGGCCGATCTTGTTGTTTAGGGGAAATGTCGGCAATACTTTCTCGTAGATCTCATTACTTATTCAATTAGTTTCCTGCGAAGGAATTTCAGCAATTATTTTTCACTAAATATTTGTCTCTGTTAAACAGTCGTGGACCAATCAATCTGGAATATGGTTTAGCACCCATAAATTTAAACAAAATTCCAGGAAATTAAAATGCCCACCAGAGAGACAAATATTTCTCCTCGGCATAAGGTGTAATAAGCGAACCTCTGCTGAGATAAACCCCAAGCACAATGAAGCAAAAAGCAGGCAACCCATCGACGCCGTTTGAATAAATATTTTTGAAAGGGAAGTCGAACAAACATAGAAATTGACATATTTACCTGCTCATGGCACAATATTGTAACATTTGCATACACACATTCATTCGGATATAGTAAAATTTCTAGTACACCGGTTCGAGAAAATGTAATTCCACCTGGTCGACTGGCAGAAGCCAAGAATCTTATATTCATATCGTCGCCGGTTGATAAAACGGGGTATGATGGGGTGGAGTCTGCTCGGTCAATGGATAGCAAGAGAATTTTTCAATTGGAAATACAGATAAACAAGGTATTATTTGCTGTTTCCCAACAAAAACGTGCAAGTATGCACGGATATGTGACCCGGAATTCCTCGCTGCCGGGAGAAACCAGTTGGCCTTTGACTACAGCTGCTATAGAATCACATAACGCTATCTATCGCTATGTGTGTTAACGCAACAAAAGCGGAACGACCAGTTCATGCCTCATTCATTGCTTTCCAAGCTTTAATATAATTTATATTCTATAACTTTTCATTTGTGCAGGCAAAACTTTGTCGTCCCAACTGCAATAATAGCACGGTCATAATATGACATGTTGGACGGAATGTGCACATAAGTTGCCTGGATAGTTGGCCCATCTCCTGGCTACTGACCAGACGACGTAATTGCTGCTTGTTTTGCTTTTTGGACTTAAATGGATATAGGGTACATGTCCCTTGACTCAGCCTAATATGCAACGGTCGATGACATTTTTTATTGTTTCTCATTAAGTAATTGAACTGGAAACAATATTCAACCACTTATACGTTTGCTTAGATAAGCTCAATAAGATGTTCATTGTTTTGAACAACGAAAAGTTAAAAAAAACTTACTTCTTGGAGACGAAAACATTCTACGGATATGGATGTAATGTCGGTCTATAAGCACCATATTGGGTCTATTTGTGGATGCAACCTTGTCTCGTCAATTAGGTTTCTCGTTAAACAAACTATCGTAATGTTTGTTATTATTATTTCCTCAAAAATTGTATTACGTTCGCTTTACTCAAAAACTAAAATTTTCAGAACAAATCAAAACTAAACGTCTTTAAAACACTTCAAAAGTTTTGACATATGATCTATCGGGCAATCCACATCAAAAACATTATAACTGTTACTGTATAGATTTTGTTGCTAAGGTTTTGATTTGGTTACGCCAGTTGAATAATGTGCAACAACATTCACATACATTTCCATTGACAATTCTACCAATATCAAAGTTTTACGATGTGATAAATACATTAGACCATGGTTAGGAGCACAGAAAGTAATATGGCCTTAAAATTGGGTCTATGGTTTTCTTTTGAAATAATTGTTCTTATTAATATGTGACAAGTTCATTTATAAGGTGTAGCTATTGTCTGTGAATCTAGAGTGCAATAGTTAACATCGGCTCAATATTGCAGAATTTAGCTCATTTGAAGTTCGGGACGATAATGTATTTAGCCTAATCAGTGCCGCCATGGTGACTGAAATGATAAGAAAATTGATTCTCTCACTCAAGTGTTAACTTTTAAATCGACGAAAAAAAATCTCAACTGCTTGAGAATAAACAAATCATCATGATTCTATCAAGATTTTGTCTATTTTCGCTGAATTTATGACGAATTTGGTACATAGGCTGAATAAAGGAGCTAGGCTGACATTGCATCCCGTAGCCTTATGTCTACATTAATCAATATATTCTTGAATGCAGCTTTGACCCCTAATGCTTGTAGACAGTCTTGCCACATTTTTTTTCATGGTCAATCTGTATTTTCACATCCAAACATCTTTTTTATGTGTATCCCCCTCTCGTAGGTCAAATTTGTCACCTTGTCGACGGTGAGGGGGCTTATCTCAAGCTATAAACATGCATGTGAGACCAAGAATTTGACCAGTATTGAAAGTATCACATATTCTAGTATTTTTTTCACTGCCACGTCGTAGAACGTTTATATAAAGGCACTAACATTTGGTTTGGTTACGCGAGTTGAATAATGTCAAAATATCGTAATTTCTTGAATTTACAAGTTTTACGATGTTATAAATACATTAGACCATGGTTAGGAACACAGAAAGTAATATGGCCTTAAAATTGGGTCTATGGTTTCCCTTTGAAATAATTGTTCTTATTAATATATGACAAGTTCATTTATAAGGTGTAACTATTGTCTGTGAATCTAGAGAGCAATAGTTAACATCGGCTCAATATTGCAGAATTTAGCTCATTTGAAGTTCGGGATAATGTATTTAGCCTAATCAGTTCCGCCATGGTGATAAGAAAGTTGATACTCTCACTCGAGTGTTAATTTTCAAATTGACCAACAAATTCTCAACTGCTTGAGAGTAAACAAATCAACATGATGTCATCAAGATTTGGTCTATTGTCGCTGAATTTATGACATATTTGGTACATAGGCTGAATAACTGAGCTAAGCTGACCTTACATCCCGTTACCTTATGTCTACATTGATCAATATATTCTTGAATGCAGCTTTGACCCCTAATGCTTGTAGACAGTCTTGCCACATTTTTTTTGTTCATGGTCAATCTGTGTTTTCACATCCAAACATCTTTTTTATGTGTACCCCTCTCTCGTAGGTCAAATTTGTCACGTTGTCGACGGTGAGAGGGCTTATCTCAAGCTATAAACATGCATGTGAGACCAAGAATTTGACCAGTAGTGAAAGTATCACATATTCTAGTCATTTTTTCACTGCCACGTCGTAGAACGTTTATATAAAGGCTCTAACATCAGGTGTGATACTGGCGAGTTATGCCGCAATTCACTCTTAGACTTCTTACTTTTAATCTTAGGGAAACGACTAAAAGTACACTTTTCATTGTTGTGGCAACTTATGTTGTTGTTTATCCATTAGTTTTATGGAATAAATAACCAAAAATACCTGGTTTGCTAATGGTATAATAAGTGAAAGTAATTGCAATATTTTCGAAAAGGGTGAATGTTTTGATCGCAGGAATTATCTGACTGTTCAAAGTGAAGCACATAGTCACAGAAAAGTGTTACCTAAGACAGACGATGACAGGCAGGTATATTAGAAATAGGACGCAGAGGGCCCGCTTAGGGAACACCAATTTAAGTAGTAGAATAAACCTTTCCATGTGGTTTACATCAGAACCAGTGTTTGGTGAGTCATATACAATATCCTAGGTGTTCATTCGAAATTTAGGATAACAACTAGATCCCAAGCTACAGTTGATTAAGCTGTAATGTAGGGTACAGAAAAGTGTTTGTTTCCTTTATGGTTAGTTTAGAATGACTCAAACTTTTTAGTCAGAGAAACCAACTTTTAGGAGTATTATTAGAAGATACCGCAGTGCTGTGGTCAACATAGGTACACCATTGCAATTGAGGGTAGTCTAGAAATATCATTTGCTGTATGAATAATCAATCTTGTTGCAATTATTCTTGGGGTATTATTGTTTAGTTATTTACATGTCTTTTTGAAATTTAGTTACTACTGCATACGGCCTGGAGATGACTTCTGCACTGGGGGCTTAATTTTAGGTATTAATTGGAGCTTCCATTTTACGACTGCATAACAAAACTTCATCGCGGGAAAATTGAAACTGAAATTTTGAAAATACTACGGACCAATACTAAATGCTGCAACTAGTGCTCAAGCGGCCAACATAGGCTAGTGCTTCTAAGGTATTGGTCGTAGTAGAGGTGACGTTGGGAAAGGGTCTAGTCTTGACAACCATGCTGTCACGCAGCTCCAGGTAGATACACCCAAACAAAAAAAACTTTTTTATGTGTATCCCCGGCTGTTGAGAATCTGTAAAAAATCTGTATCGTTCATTTAACCACTGTTTGGTGCCCGTTCACTGGTTGAAAAACAACTTTGCGTGCATCGCATTCGAAACAAATATTTACGCGATTCAAATCATCTACGAACTTATTTAATCACACTTTGTACTCTAGCTATTAAGCTTATTTCTGCAGTGGTTTTCATTTACACATGAGCAATGTGTGGAATCCCATCCTCGATCGAGGGTTTAATTTACGACAGAAAATAGACTTAAAATTACACACCAATAAATACCTGACGAACAAACTAAATTCCAATAACTTACATATTTTATGATGCTATAAATGTTTTGATATTAAAGACAGTCTAGCCTAAATAACTAGCACTGCAACAAGTTTAGAAATTAAAAGTGGCTTTTCCAACATTTTTTATGCTATCAAACTTATGATGGTGAGCACCAACAAGTATTATCCTCAGATTAAATTTTGATTAAAAATGTCTTGCTGTTTTTATGTTGGCCAACAACCATTATATTATTGCACTTATTCAACCCAAAATCAACATCGATTATGAAGGATCGCATCAATTCAACAGTTGTCAAGTAATGAAGCGTTAGATTAGCATTAAGAATATAGTGATGCATAACCTATGTAATAATGCTACTTATGCAATGTCTTATGGCATAACAAAAGATATGACATTAGTTAGATTTTAGTGGGGCCCTTTTCAGCTTGAATCCAACTTCAATGATGCACTAGACGTAATGCATATGCCCTATATATGCATATTATTATAGCCTCGTGGTTACTTGGGCTTGATCCTAATCAACTTGACTCCAAGCAAACATTTTGCAAATCATCTGAATAGGGACGGTAATATAAGTTAATACGAGATGGAACTTACGACCGCAGGCACCGAAACTTCATCTCATTTATCTGTGTAAAAACATGGCTTCCCTCAAAATATCAAGTAGCAATAGCCTAACAGATGGCGCCACAGATTTGTTTTTATTGGTTAGGGAAAAATGCAATAAGTTGACAAGGCTGCGCTACTGTGTGATAATTCCAACGTAATTAGATTTGAAATTTTATACAACAAATTTCAATTGTTTTGTTCGAGCTTTTATGTCTGTCTGCGTTACCACCATTGAAATATATCTCAGAATTGTATACATGTATGTAAGGTAGCCACCATCCCTTCTAAGACCTTATCATGTAGCTTCACTTAATAGCAATATCAAATTGAGTTACCGCGTTGCATTCACAGTAAGGCTGTATGAAGGGCCAAAAATGGGGGGGGGGGGACGGATCCGTAAGCAGAGATACTTACGCGAATTCCGCGGGAACATAAGAGTCTCCTTCCAACGATATAATCCAACAAATCAAATAGCCCAATTCGCAATACTTATTAAACTGTTGGAGTAGAATTCACAGCATCACAATCGAATCGGTAGGATAAAGAAAATGATACTGTTTGTTCCCTCCTAGATGCTGGTTGTCATACCACTCCATTGTCCAATTCCAGCTTGAGTGATACCCTGATGCTGCCTCCCTTTCCAATATATATTCAATTTCGTATAGCAATTTTTAAAATATAGTGCATTAATATTATAATTATAAAAAATATAGTGAATGAATGTTATAATGGCAAAGAATATAGTGAAAGAATATAAGAATGATAATAACAATTCCATTTGTGGACCTGAGAGTTCATACAATGTAGCAGCGAGAAAAAAAATGATTAAAAATTATCTCAAAGAACTTGGGATATCCATGGATGATCTGAAACTATAAAGCAATAGAATAGTAAACCAAAAATTTTGTTGCGCTGTTCTGTTTCCTTGCAATAATTTTTGTAGTGAGTCTCATCGGAAATAGTGTTTTAATTGAAATGAATTTAAATGCAATTATGTCACATCATTTAATATCATAACATAAAATAATAAACTGACGTTATAATATAAAATAATATCACCAGCAGGCCAGTAAACTATAGTAGAAAACATATATCCGTAACTAAGCTGACCATCCACTCATCGAAAGACTTCCACTGTTGCAGTTTCTATTGGATTAAGATCTACTAAGATTAAAATTTGTTTTCACAATAATAGTCAGAAAACATAATAAGGGGGGGGGGGGGGGAGGGGTCGACCCCGGCGTAGTGGTTAGCATCCATTTCTCTCAAGCCAAAGTCACGAGTTCGAATCTCACCCCGCGACAAGTTACGAAAGTACCCAAAAGCGGTGATTGACTGTCTATGACGGGATATGAACCAGCCCAAGGCTGAAAATCTCGATAATCAAGAAAAAAAAACATAATAAACATAGGTACAAGATGTACCTGACATATACTGGTATGTTACTGAAAATAAAAATTAGATGTGTATTAATATCATAATAATATTGGAAAACTAAAAACAGCTAATAGTAAGGCGAAATAAATTTCATATGAGTTTGGATCCAGAAACTGAATCTTAATAAAACTAAAATAAAAATATTAAACAATTGAATTTTTCGATAGCTCCTTTTCATCTGGATTAACATATATTTGTGATAAAGAAGGAAAGAGCTTTTTTTAGTAAAATTTTTCGAATATGATCATTTCTAAAAAAAACATTAAAAACCTTCCTATCTTTTCAAATACATAACGTAGGTTAGATGAGCTATAACTGACAAGGATGCATGAATGCGAAGCTCAAAGTGACTTATAAAAAAGCATACAATATGTAGTAAATGGATGTTATAATATAAAATGATAATAATTTCATTTGTATTTACATATCTGCAGATTGTGGTCCTGCTACAATTTTATACGAAACCGCGCATCCACCATGAACCTGACAGCATAAATAATGTATCATAGCCATGAGAAAAAAAATGATTTAAAATTATTTTACAAAACTTGGGATATCAATGGATGATCTGAAATTGTATAGCATATAAAAAATAATGAATCTAAAGATTTCGATGTGCTGCTCTGCTAATAAATGTGATATAACCACAGTGGATCCCTACTAAGACCTTGCAGCACGTCAAGCCGGCCAGTTCAACACAAGGGACCATTGAAATAGATCACAGAATTCTGTGAAAAATATTACGGAAGTTGATCTTTTAAAAAATACAAATCGATATATTTAACGAAAAGATCGGTGAAAACAAGCAACATTTCAGATAGTATGGTGAAAGGACAATTTTCTCCGAATTACTGTGATTTTCTCAGAATTTCGGTATATTTACAGTTCTAAAAATTTAAATAACAACGTACGAAGACCAGATGGTGTTTCATTTGGTGAGTTGCGGTAATAAAAGTTTGTTAATAAGAACATAAGTTCAATTTTTGTATGCTCACCGGATTAAGATATCAAGGAAAACGATCAATTTATACATTTTATGTTTGTTTTTGTTCTTGTTCATACTATAATTACAAGAATCGGTAGCTTATGCTATCGTTACAATAACATTGTCTGACATCAAACCTTAGAATCAAAGCATTCGAATCAGACATGAAAAGAAGTAGCCCATACCAGTTAATTCTTGAGATGAATGCTGTCCATCGAGGGTGCTTAGAGTGACTACTGCAAATTCATCATTTAAGACCTGCGGTTGCAGAATTTCTACTGGCTTTATCACGTTATTCTATAGGATTGATGCAAACAGCACAAACGTACTAGACATACAAATACATACCTGTTGATTGTAAAGATTGATGCTATCCACCGAAGGTGACTTAACCGATGCTTATAAAGTTCGAACACAGAATTGAAATGGATGTTGTCCATCGAGACTAATTTGATTGATGCCTTCGAAGCGGCCATCTTTCCGGTATGCCGATGAATACCGCCCACAAAGCAGCAAAATTGAGCAACACCCAGACGGGGAACATTCGTTAGGGGGGAATGATATTGTTGGGTTCTACGCGCAGGCGCACGCGATAAGATATAATAAAGGCAGCCCCCCCCAAAGCTCTATTAGGTGTGCAACTAAGTTCTCGCTGTTTTTAGGTGAAAAAGGAATTTTATTTTGAAAACAAATTATTCAAAGTATTGCCCATCACTAGCTACGACTTTTTCACATCTTTCTGGTAGAACGTGAATACCATTTCGATAGAACTGTTCGTCTGTTGATGCTATCCAAGAATCAAGCCATTTTGAGATGTCATCATATGAGTGGAATTGCTGACCAGTGAGACCATGTGCCATCGAACGGAACAAGTAATAATCGGACGGTGCAATATCAGGAGAATATGGCGGGTGGGGTAGGACTTCCCATTTGAGCGTTTCCAAGTAGGTTTTCACGGGTTTCGCAACGTGAGGTCAGGCGTTGTCATGCTGAAGAATCGCTTTTTCGTGTCTGTGCTCGTGTTGTGGCCGTTTTTCGTGCAGTGCTCGGCTCAATCGCATCAATTGAGTTCGATACCGTTCCCCGGTAATGGTTTTGTTTGGTTTCAACAGCTCATAATAAATAACACCACTTGGTCCCACCAAATACACAGCATAACCTTCGCAGCGTGAATATTCGGCCTAGGCGACGATGTTGAAGCATGCTCGGGCAGTCCCCATGAATGTTTCTGTTTTGGGTTACTGTAATGAATCCATTTTCGTCACCCGTCACAATGCGATGTAGAAAACTCCTCCTTTTTTGCCACTGGAGCAGTTGTTCACAGACGAAAAAACGACGCTCAACATCTCTTGGCTTCAAATCGTAAGGAACCCAAAGTTCCTTGCTTTTGAATGATTCCCAACGCATGCAATCGGTTAGAAACGGCTTGGCGGGAAACTCCTAATCCTGAACCAATCTCTTCTTGCGTTTGACACGGATCCTCATCGAGCAATGCCTCCAATTCAGAGTCTTCGAAGTTTTTTGGCCTTCCTTCACGCGGACGATCATCAACACTGAAATCACCGTTTTTGAAGCGACGAAACCAATCACGACACGTTGTTTCACTCAGAGCAGTATCACCGTAAACTTTTTGGAGCTCTCGATGTGCTTCAGCCGCCGTTTGCTTCAAATGAAAGAAGAAAATCAACACTTCCCGCAAATGACGATTATTTGGCACGGAATCAGACATCTTCAAACAACCAAAATATATAACACTAAACCAAAATCACTGATTTGGCAAAGCGGTTTGTTTACCATATGTCTGAGCTTGGTTTATGACGCTTGAGATGTACAACATTCGACTAGCACTTACTACTGGCGCCATATATTGCCTAACAGCGGGAACTTAGTTGCGCACCTAATAAAGGACAATGATCCAAAGCACAAGTCGCACGTTATTCGAGAGTGATTGCTTTACAATGTTCCTAAGTAACTGAGAACCCCTCCGCAGTCACCAGTTTTGAACCCCATTGAGAACTTGTGATAGTAAGTTAAGCACCGATTGAATAACACCAATAATTCAAAGGCAAGAAACAAAATGGAGTCCAAACTGGCGATTCAGGAGATTTGGAATAGTATTCCAGCAACGGTGATCAGGAAGCTGATGGAATCGATACCGCGACGCTTGAAGGCGGTTCTGGATGCCAAATGTGGTCAAACGACATACTAAAAAACGAATTTCAACGATTTCCGACATTGTTTAAACTCATTTTCTATGATAATCATGTACTGTACGCTCAATATTATATCATCCGAATGAGCGATTTTTACCGTGTTTAGTCAATTAGAAATGAATTTGTTGTTGTTTTTGTTTCTTGCAAGCATAACATACAAGAGAAAAAGATTGTTTCTACCATGTGTTCAAGTTGCTTTTATTCACTTAAAACCCTGAAAAACTTAGAGATTACATGTACGCTCAATTTTGAGACTGACTGTATGTAGGCAGCTCAATGAGATTTCCAAATATGGATGTTTGAACACGTTAAAAAAATGCTACGCAAGAGAGGCTTTTTCAAAAATCTGTAAAATCTGTATTCTTTTAAAAAATCTGTTATCTGTATATACAGAATTCAGTAACCGAAATCTGCAAAAACATAGGTATGATTACTAGTAGATCACCATCTCGTGGTATTTTTATATTTAATGTACTTGGTGTTCAATAAGTTCGGGTACAAATGTTCATCATTGTGCAGGTATGCCCCATGTACATATTCTGTATTGGAATTGGTGTCAGCTTTAGCTTCATACATACGCTAACGGATGTGCGTAGTGTCTCTATTCTGTCTCTGTATCTGTTTTGCAAACCTTGAAAATTATACAGGGCAAAAACCTTTCTCCTTCTGAGCACACAAATGATTTTAGATAATTGAAATACAGTTTCACATCTAACTACCAACACCATAATTCTTTCTTTTTTTTTTTTTATTTTTGGGTGGTCGGTTTCTGGGGGAAAGGAGGACCCCGACCCACACGAAAATGAAGGGGACCAACAGCATCGGGGGGGGATGTCCAGAGGGGGCCCGGGGGAGCCCACCGCCACCATAATTCTCTAGAACACTCAATACTCGACACCACGGGCCATCAAGATCGTGCGGAAGCGAATTCGGTGCAAATAGAACCGCTCAATCCGGAAAGCGGCTGCTGATCTCAACGTTACCATCGGGACCGCTCACACTACATTTAGCTAGGACCTTGGTTATAAGCCTTACAAAAAACGTAAGGTCCATGGCGTTTCGGAGGCTACCGACAAAAAGCGGTTAGATCGAACCAAGATGATCCTCTAACGGCACGCTGGTCAGGTATTCGTTTTTTCGAACGAGAAACTGTTCGTGCTAAAGCAGCAGCACAAGATGCAAAAGGACCGGGTGTGGACGCCAACGAAGGTACAGCATCGGTTACGAAGTGCAGTGTTGGTGATTGTTTAGGGGGCGGTATGCAAACGTGGTAAACTCCTCTTGGTGTTTATTGAAAAAAAAAAACGGATATGAGCACTACATGTTCCAGCAGGACGGTGTACCAGCCCTCACGGCAAATGTGGTATAAGCCTCTAGTGTCGGGACAATTTAACCTAATTTCTGGACAAAACTTAGTGGCCTTCCAGCTCCCCGGATTTGAATCCTCTAGACTTATTTGTTTGGTCCTATATGATATCGAAGCTGAACGAAGACAAGGTCAGCACCTTGGACCAGTTCAAGATCGTAATTCTCAAAATCTAAGACAAAATACCCATGCAGTCCATGCGTGGCGCTTGCGGCGGGTTCGGGAAACGGTTGGG
The DNA here is from genome assembly GCA_024533555.2 of Aedes koreicus. Classification (NCBI taxonomy): domain Eukaryota; kingdom Metazoa; phylum Arthropoda; class Insecta; order Diptera; family Culicidae; genus Aedes; species Aedes koreicus. Next base: position 48,908 of record JAHHFK020003064.1, read on the forward strand.
GGTCAAGAAAAAAGAAAAAAGGGGGGGGGGGGGGTTATGAGAAAAATTTTTTTTTTTTCTTTTATATATAAAATAAAAAAAAAAAAAAAAAAAAAAAAAAAAATTATTTTTTTTTTTTAAATTTAATTTGAAAATTTATCTTTATATATAAAACACCAAAAAAAAAAAAATGGAAGAAAAAAAAAATATAAAATCTTTTCTCCCCCCGTTTTTTTTTTTCAAATCCCACATATATAAATAATAATATAAAAAAATAAAACCCTTGCGCTGAACTGGCCGGCTTGACGTGCCGCAAGGGCTCAGTAGGGATTCTTTGGAAAGACCCGAAGCTAAGAGTCAGTTCCATTGTGGTTATATCACATTAATTAGTTTTTTCACTTTTTTTTTATAACTACCACTTTTTGGTATAATTACCGCAGCAGTATATGAGACTCAAATAGTTCATTTCATTAATTAAAATTACTGTTGTATCTTTGATATTCACTATTATTGATTTTTGCGATGAACGGAGCAGCACATCGAAATTTTAGATATACTATATAATTTCAGATCATCCATGGAATTCCCAAGTATTGGATAGTAATTTTAAATTATTTTTTCCCCTCATGGCTATGATACACTGTTTCAAATTTCAGGTACATAATGGATACGCAAGTTCGTCTACTATTTCAGCAGGACCACAATCTGCAGCCATGTAGACATTACAAATAAAATTGTTACTATCATTTTATATTATTACATCCCTTCACAATATTTTTTATGCAATTTACAGCTTCGCATTCATGCATCTTTGTAAGTTTTAGCCCACCTAACCCACGTTATTCATTTAAAAAGATAGGAAGGTTTTTTTATGTTCTTTTTTTGAAAGGCAGGTGTACAATTTTTTTTCTTGATATAATGAAAGAATGGTCTTGATATAAAGAATGTTTTCATACAAAAATCAATAACAGATATTGGAAATTCTCGCCTTTTAAGAGTAACAATCATCTAACACTGCAGCAGAAGAGGCAAATTGCTGCATTCTATTATTATATGTATATTATTTAGTATTTCATTATCACATCGTATTTATTTCATCATATCATCATTGTATATTATAAGAATCATATTAACATTGTTATTGAAAAATAAATAATAATAATGAAATTTTTAATCTGCTTCAGGGTTACAAGAAATGTGAGTCTGGATTGTATAGATATTTTTATGCGTTGTATCTTAAAGTGTTTTTCTATTTATTTACTTCATTGGATATTACTAAATTTAATTTTGAATTTGATGAATGTTCTTCAATTTTGCTGATTATATATCCATGTGTCATATTTTGTATTGTTTCTTATATCATTAAATGTTTTATGGATATTTATACTTCATTTAATTGTGAAATAACCTTCACATTTCAGAGTTACATTCATTTTCCAATGATTGAGCTGTAAAGAGGCATCAAGTATATGTAGCTTGATATACCTATCATAATTTTTTTTTAATTATTTCATCATATTATTTATAGCCATTGTACTGTATTGAACATATATAAAACCTTTCCACAAATAAAATTTTGAAACTCGCCAACTTTTATCTCTTGAACGTCTATGAAGGTTGTTTGGGTTCCCAGCACGGCAATAGATGTCAAGACAATTATCAATTTTTCAAATAGTTGTAAGGACGTGGCCAGGTGCACAGAGAGAAGCGGGTCTACGACACTCATCATTTTTGGCGAAATGTTAAGTGGAAGTGGATAGGCTTATCTCGGTGACTCCCCCCACGCTTTGAGCAAATGTTCTATGCTATGCTATATGATCTAAGAGAAATTTCTATTTTCATGCTTGTGGTTAAATTGTTTAAAATATTATGGAAGGTAGAGGTTGGGAGGGAAAAAAAAAATATAATATATTTATAATTTTTTTGTTGTTTGTTGTTGCACGGAGCACATAGTTATTTTTATTATTTGAAAATTGGAAATTTTTTTTTTTTTATATTTTAATGTTTGGGTGGGGGGGATTTTATTTTTGAGGAAAAAAAGTGAGGAGAGAAAATATAGATAGGGACGGCAGGTTGTGAAATTTAATAGAAAAAGTTTGAAATTGAGTATAGGGCATGTTTGCAAGGCGGTATCTGATCGAGCAGATAAACTCTTACCAAGCTACCACAATTGTAGGCAAGAGGGAAGGGAGCCCCTCTTGACAGGCACAAGTTTACCCAATCGATCATGCTCATATATCGCCAAATGGCACGGAGCAGTTCTAGCGATGTGAAACTTCTGTTTACACTTCCCAAAGGCTACATGTGACAGAAATCAATTTCCAATTAGAGATATTTTTATGACACAACTACTAGTGTTTTCGGTTGTGTTTCTCTCGTCGTCATTTACTCTAACAACTTGCATATTGATAGGAATGATATTTCCAATTCTCAAACAAAAAAAATGTAGTTTTTGTCGCCGATCAACACATAACTTCTAATCGATATTTACTAATGATTATCTTCACTACCTATAAGTATCAATACATCATTGAAAGGTAAGAAAGCAAGCCTCTTTAAAAACAGCTGTCTATGTGAAATAAATGAAAAAAGCATGAAAAGAAGAAGAAGACATTCAAACAATATATGGAATTTTAATTTTTTTTGGCCGGCAACTTTTTTGTCTCGCATAGTCCCAGGCTAAAAACTTTTTCCAGCTCAAGTTCTATGTCCACAATTACAAGTTTTAAAGCGATTTGCTGCAACCACTTGCGACCAATGAAAATAAAGTGTTTATTTTTAATTTTAGGATACTGTGGAAAATTTCCAGGCCAGAAGTGTGTCCTATTTTTGTTTTTTTTTTATTTATTTAAGCCTTATGAGCAGGCTTTTGTAAGTAATATACCATAGAATATTGCTTCTAAACATACTCAAACACATCACGAACAACTTTTGTAAAAGGCTAATTTTTACATTTTAACAAACACACTGCAAAGAAATAGTGCAAAATAACCACCAGCTATTAATCCAAAGCTGGCTGATCCGAACATCTTAAAGACCGCCGAACGACTGAAACGATACTCGAATGTGTACCCCTTATGTGTCGTTCATTGCTGCGTAGGACACTTTCCTTGCTTAACTGTGGCAGTGTGAACCAATCAGAGTGTGGCGCAAATATGATGTCATTTTCGCCCAATAGCTTTGTGCGTTCAGACATTTTTTTCTTTTAAGTACTTTTTAAATAGTTTGAACAAATGTAATGAAAAAAGTTTGCAATAGGGATTCAGCGTTAATGTTCTACCTTTGAATGAAATATTCATCGTTAAATTTCTATGGGCCAGATAAGACATATAATTATTCAAAATCTCCACTCGAAACGTAACGCGGTCGATTTCAGAAAATTTAGAACGGCGCCCCTATACAAGAATAGAAAAGAAAGACATAGGTCATTCGGCAAATAAACAAAATCAACAATATCCACATAAGACTGTTATGCAAATAGCTGCAGAATAGTCGACAATGTTTTGTCTAGGTAAATTGATCCGGTCTTCCAGCTGATCGTGGTTGTTGTCATGCAATCAAATGTGCGTCGATTTTCTAATCATGTTGTTGTTGCGCAGCTTTTCATCATGAACGTGACAAATCCCAGGCCTGCACACGACTTACAGTCCTCTGCTGAATACAAAAGTCGCCTCCAAACAATTCGGTCCATGGCTGCAATTCGCTAGCCGCACAGTCAGCGAAGGATCTGAAGCTTCTCTTCCATTTCTAGGGTTTTTTTTTTTCATTAGGGCGAATCTACAATTGAGAGATTCTCTTCGGGCTCGCTCTCTTTCATTCATTACATCGCCATTATAAAACTTTCGAGGGATTCTTTAGTACAGATCGAAACACAACAGTGCTGGCTAGCATACTCAACAAATAGGAGAATGAAAAACGTAAAGGTGATTGGAATATGAATGAAAGAGAGCGAGCCCAGAGAGAGTCTCTCAATTGTAGATTCGCCCTAATGAAAAAAAACCCTAGATTTGTTCATTTTTACTTTGTGTGTTGCACGCTTTTTCTTCTTCTGCAAGTCAGCTTATTTTCGAGATACATTTACACCGGGCTGTGGTCCGACATTCCAACGACGTATTCATCAAACCCTCTGTATGAAAACTTCTGTTTATATTGATATTACATTATATCCACGATTTAGTGCAGGGTATTACTGTACAAGGCAGCAAATAAGAATACACAATGGATTTATAAATGTAAATCGTACCCATTTGGGAGCTTCAGTAATACTGTTAATTCACTACTCTTTTTTTTTTTTTCAAATTAGTGCATTGTCTGTCATTCATCATCATCATCCATTTCGGAGATGCAATGCTGCTGTATATTCAATAATGTCCGATACAGTGCAGCCATTTTTGTCAGTTCCATCGGGGAAATAGGACTCGTTTCGCCAATCTCTCGCCCATTCTCTGTCGGAATGCTGGCAGGCTGCAATTTTGAGCTCGTTTTTTCCCTCATTCCCGTCCTGCCATGTACACGCTTATCCAAACAAGCACTCATATTCATAATTTTGTGCTTAATGCATTCAGCTTTTTGAGCGAGCGTCGCCTGCAGTCTCGACTGCTTACCGTTCGAAACAGTTTTTCCCTCCCTTCTCTGACAGGAACCGTCCTACATCCAATTCAGTTTATTGAATCATAATGAAGTGAAGGGTTTGCGTCTGAGTTAAATGGGAAATAAATAATTGATAATGGATTCGTTATGCTGATGAATTTGGCATGTCAGGCAGTCACAGCCTGAGCAGTAATTGTCAGTAATTACTCTGAGCCTAACGGGGCCCGGAGGCTGCAACTGTTGGAGTATGCAAATGAAATTAGAACGTACCTGGTACTTGAAATTTTAATGAAAATGTTGATGCCGAGACCGGAGGACAACCGAATGACTAACGAAGGTAGCCGGACAAATGAAATGCTATTTCTGCCGGTATTGTCCCACACAAGGATGCCCCAAAGATGACGATGGGTAAATAGAAATGTTGAGTTTTGGTTTTTCAGCAAACATAGTTTTAACTGTTAATGTTCAATCCCCTCATTCTGTCGTACTGATAATTTTTAATTATGCATGATGCACAGCAATTATTCAAATTTAGAACACACTATTATGACTTTTTTTTATTAATGTTCAAGGAAAAATTCCAAGAAAACCAATCGCATGTGATTAGAGATAATGCCAATGATTAATGGCCCGTACAAAATAATTACGAGGAACAAGATAATTCTGCCTCCGTCCAACTAAAATAGACACAGAACTGATTATAATTTATTGATCGATGATGATTCATACGAATCCATGGAGTTTGGCATAAACTGGTCAATCATCATTTCACGGAAACCAATGCGAACTATTGTACTAGGATTATTTAACGCTAAAAGTTAATTAGAAGTGCGAAATGATAATATCATAACTTCTAGAATTTGTGTGTGGATTTAGTAGCAACATTACGTTTTCGTTACAGAATCAGCCATAGTAGACTTGAGTAATGTTGTTTAAGACCACAGAACCGTCACTATAGGAAGCTAAGTTAAGTACCGGGAGTAGGAGAAAGTGTGCCACCTTAAGCATTTTATTTTTCGATTATTGTAAAGTAATATTTGTATGCACGGACATGCTTGACGAAGCAATTTTATACTTTTATCTTCGACTATAAATTACTCACGAAGAAATCAGAAGCAATATAAAATCGTTTCTGAAGCGTTCCAAAATTGTCTTAAATAACATCTTTTTTAAGGCTTATGGGGCAAGTGTGCCACCGAGGAAAAGATCAACGGAAACGGTTTAGAAAATTAAAATTTCTTCCACGAACAATCATTTAATTTACCAAGGAAAAATGTTTGAGAAAGTGTTGCAATACTTTTTTGGACTTTACCGTAAATAGGAGCCAATTTATGCCATGGGTGTTACCATATACCGCTTTTGACATGATGTTAACCCATTTCGGTATAATTCTGCCCCAAAGTGTACGTAGCAACAATAGTTACACGTTTTTCTCCCGCTTTTCTCCCGACAAGAACTGTAAATGATGAAGAATAACTGCACGATATACGGATTTTTCCATTGCTAAAAGTACAAACTGTCACGTGAACTTCAAATGGTTTGTAAGCAAAACATGAATTGACAGATCGAAATTAAATTTTAAGTACGTTCTTATGAGAGACGAAATATTAAAATGGCGTAGAAATTTTGGTTTTTCTTCTGCTCCATAGATTTCGCTTTCAAATTTTTTGACTTACCTTGTAAGCTACGCCAATCATAACAATACTTCCCAAGTAGCACACGAAACATCTTATATATTCAACATTTAATTTTCATGATTTTTTGCATTTTAGTATTTCTACAGAAAAAAAGCATATTTTGTTACAACAGTGTTTATTTGACAGATACAAGATATGAGACAATTCATTGATGTTGCTCAAATGTTTTGCTAAAACCATTCAAAACAAACATTGGAGTTAGTCGAGACCTGTTTGTCTTTGTCTAAGCTTGCAGCTAAGTAAATTTAACCATGACGTTGCATACTTAATATTTTCTAGTTATGTGATGTTTATTATGAAGTAATTTTGACCTCCAGTGCAACATAACAAACAGAGTACACTCTTGTTCCAATAAAGCGTTCCGAAACTTAAGGTTTTTAAAATGCGTTTTTTGAGCCACATGCGCACGTAATAAGGACGCAACATAAAGTCAATAAATAATGTTTCGTTCTTGCAACGTTCAATTGCACATTACCATAACAGTGACGACGATTGAAATAAATCCAAATGATATGCACACTACAGACCACTTGTGTTTTGATACGAATGAAAAAAATAGTCAATACCTTATCTGATCAGACTAGCTAAGGGTTGATTTCTAGAGGTTGTTTTTATTGTTTAGGCCTAACAAAGACAATTACTTTAAGTGGTGATTATGCAATCTTTATAAGCTATAATTTTTAGTGGTAGCGGCTATTACTATTAAATTTTTAAGGATCTCTCAAAGATCTAAAGCTTAATATATTCATTTTCAGCTGTCCTAACTAATTAAAGCCAGGTACTCATTCAAAATGTTGAAGAAAATCGTTGTTGCATTTTTTTATAGGAATATGTGTCTCAAATGTTGGGGCAAAAAGGTTTTTCGATCCGGGAAGTACAAACGAATCTACTGCGCATTGTTCGAAGCAGTGTCACGACCACCTGTTCCTGTTCTCCAAACTTTAAACGCGTTTTTATCGAAACAATGGTTTTCAAAACTGCGTGCACGATTACAAAAAAACGGCTCAACCAATTAACATCTACTTTTGACCCCGGAAAAGTAAACAGTTTTTATTGGAGCTTGTTGATCTCATAAATGTAATTTTTTGATAATAACTATTTTTCATACAGTCTTAAACATTGAAAATAACACGAAAAAACGATACCCAAACTTCAACTTAGCACCAAATTTTCAATGTTAAAGCTATTCAAATTTCGACTATGTCAGACTTCGCCAAATTCAATGCAGAATGGACTTATGAAAACGATTTTTGATTCCAGCAAACGTGTGAGTAGCTACAATGCACGCAGATGGAGAAGTACCATCCTGCTCCAAGTGATACTGCGGGTGCCATTTTTTTTTTTAAATTATATGAAATCAAATCAAAACTATATCCAATCGAAATACCTAAACAGATTATTTGTATGTCTTTCCTTAGCCTCAAAAAAAAATTCCAAACTTTGCCAATTTTTACCTCATATGAATAAGAACCTCGCCTCAATATAAATAAAACAGTTACCTATGAAAAGCTGGTATATATTATCTTCACAAACAAAATAAACAGTACTATTTGTGCGTAATTAACATGAGGTGTTATATTCTTTAAATATAATGTTCGTCTTTAAGGAATAAGTTATTTAACTTCTCGTGATTCAGGACAGGAAACGATTTATTAAGATCATTTTAGAAATCATACGATAGGATGTTTTGGCTTGTGGTTTTTCATCATAAACATTGCAATTAAATAATTGCAATTAATTGCACTATATGTTCTACACAAACACATGTTTTGAACGGTTTGATATTTACCACCTTCATGCTTAAATAACTTCACTTAGAAAAAGTTGTGTCTTAAGCAATTAAAATAACATATTTTACTATTGGATTTTTTTTTGTGCGATATAGATCATAATTACGTATAAACAAATTGCGAACATTGATTGATTGGATTGGAACATTGTTGTTTTACTTGTAATGGCAGTCAAGCATCAAGTTTAATTTAATATCATTTTTTTTTATGTGGAATTCAGTAGTTTAAGGTTCTAGGTAAATCAGGTATACGTAAACATAGAAAACCCACTTTCAAACTACTACTGCCGCTATTGTCCAGATATCTACAATTACAAGAAGTTTGCATAAAACCATGAGCAGCAACTAATACTTGAAATAAGTTACCTGCCTAGCCCCTTAGAAACAATAATGTGACCCATTAACCTCGAGCTAGCCACGAGTAACTGGCACCCCACTTGTGATGTGATGTGATGTGATAATAACCCACCATCAGTGCAAGGATTACCTATGTCTGCAGGACTATCCTCAGCAAGTTGCCCCGAGAGAATAGCCTACGTGATGGCTTGTTGTAGCAGAGCTAGTCGATCTCAATGAGGACCTTCGGAAAACTACGGCCAGAACCGCGTGTCTTCACATGACAAGGGACTGGCGACTCCACGAACCCTTGTCCAGTCAACAAATTCTTCGACTACCTGAGACAACCCCCCACCCCCTCCCACTCCCACCAATCCCAGTTATACTGTTGTTATAGGAACAGTGGAAATTTTTAGCATAAGTGATGATTTATAAAAATGTAAAGACACAAAATGTAGGAGTTTTCACGTCTGAAGCTTAGATTCAATTAAAAAATTTATGTTACTTTTATTTCTACTAGTGAATGTGCTGCGATATTGCAAATTTCGACTGTTCTTAATAAAATAGTTGTTTAAGATTTAAATAACTTACCATACAACCATGCAATTTATTATTCTTTTCTTGTAAAAATTTATATTAATTTTTTTTTTTGTTATGGTATTTTTTATTTTGAGAAGTATAAAATTTTAAATATAAATTATTAATGTTGAAAAAAACTGGTGTGGTTATTAGGTTTTTTTATAAAAAAAATATATAAGGAAATAATGTTGAAAAGAAGAAAAAAAGGGGAGATGTGGGTTTTAAAGACCTTTGTGGGGGGTGGGGTTTTTGTTTGTTGGGGGGAGGGGGGGGGGGAAGGATAGGGTTGGGGGGGGGGGGGGGGGGGGGGGGGGGGGGGGGGGGGGGGGGTGGGGTGGGGGGGGGGGGGGGGGGGGGGGGGTGTGGGGTGGGGGGGGTGGGGGAAGGGGGGGGGGGGGGGTGTGGGTTTGGGGTTGGTGGATGGAAAGGGGGGGGGGGGCGGTGAAAAAAGGGGGGGGGGGGGGGAGGGGGGGGGGGGATGTGGTGGGGGAGGGGGAGGGGGGTGGTTGGGAGGGGAGATGCTTATTTTTCTTTTTTTATATTATATGTGATGAAAATAGATATTTTTTGTTTTTTTATTTTGTTTATTTTAGCCTCTCCATGGCTGGATTTTGTACCTGGACGCTGGTGGGAGGGCCCAATCTCATGTTAATGATGCATTGGAGATAGCTGATTTATGATAGATGTCGCTAGGTCATGTCATTGTATGACCTTCTACTCTAATGAACCATTCATGGGAGAGCCAAAGGTCCAGCCACACAAAGTAGTGATAATATCACACTCGCTCCTCTTTCTATTTAATAGCCGCGTCTTAGCACGCATGTATACAGGCACTAAAGTTTAGTGTGATATTGGCGGGTTGGGCCGCAAATCACTAAACATTTAAACATAGATAGATTTATTCAATTTTGAAAACGTTTAATATTCAATTTGGGGTGGAAGTTTGAACTGTGCCATAGAATTTCCTATGCAGTGGACTTCTAGATCGTGGCCATAAGTATTGTGGCCTTGTGGGATGCGGAGGGCCCGTTTAGGAACTCAGAGTATCGTATCACTGGGGTTTGTTCAGAATGAAAGAGGTGTGCTACCGGCGGGCTTTGCCGCAATTTACGCTTAGACGAGGCTGGACACAGTTTGTAGACGCCAGACATCAAGTAGTTAAGGGACACGACAGGAGGTGCACTTTTCATTGGCGTGGCAATTCAATCATTGTTGTTTATTCATTGATTGTCATTAACTAAACACCAAACATACCTAAATTGCCATTCTAATTCTAATTCTAATATAAATTATAATTTGAATATGTGCGGTATACGACAGCCGACTTTCAAATTATAGCAAATGATAGAGAGATGTTACTTGGATATAGCAACTTGCGGCGTAAAAACAACACGAAATTTACAGTGGCATCTCAATAGCCTGGTCACATTGATACGAACTACAGGGAATGGCTCTCTCTATCTTTTCGGGATTGGCCGTGTATCATTGTAATGCGGAATTGTAAATTAACGATTTTATGATTTAATTTGTGCAGAATTTTTAACCGATCCAAAACGCCCTACCTTAACCACCTACCGTAACCTATCCTTGGTCCTTCCCATGGAGTTCATGTGGTCTGAATAGACTAGTTCGCTCCTTCATCATCGGCTTTGGACTGACTTGCGCTCCTATTGCCCCACCAAATGCTGCAAAATGAAAAATGAAATGACATCCACTGGATTGTTACTGAAAAAAAATGTATGTATTAATCTCCTACTATTTCTGGAAAGGCTTAAAACAGAATACACCATTCCAAATATCAATCAAAATTTCAATGAAAGATATTATGTAATAAGAAATGTTGTTAAAAAAAATTTCATACTGTTCTAGTTCCATTTTGAAGACAGCAATTGGAGTGATTGAAGAACCCGGTTTGATGATTTCTGCCATAAAGGGCTTATCTAATCATTATACAACTAAACAAAATATTTAAATATAATCATTTACTGCTTTTAATCAAATGCCAGTCGTTTATGAAAATTCAGAAATTCAATTTTAAAGTAAACATTATGCTGAAATGCTGAAAAACAAGTTGAGCTTTTGATGCTTGTCATGTTGCTCCACGCTCTTGAGATAATCGGTCTTGGAATGGAAAATTGATCCAAAGCATCCTGAAATATTCAGTTAAATGAAAATATGATTATGATATGATATGATTTACCGGTATGGGTAGACAAATTGATTTATTGGTTCACGATCTTCAGTCGCACCCCCTCACTTCGATATTGTCAAAATGACAACATTGTCCAGGCTACGCCAACCAGCGTCTCCATGTTTCAGCTGACAGTCTTTTGTGATCATACGACTCGTGGAGGCGTGAGGTAGGAACTTGTGAGGATCAGAGGTCGGTCGCACCCTCCTTTTAAGTTGTCAACTCACCATTTGAAGCCCACGAGTAACTGGCACCCCACTTTACTAAAATCGAAAAATAAAACATTGTTAATTTCAATATCGGCTCCGTAAAGTGATCAATATCGGCTCCGTAAAGTGATACATACGCCTGAGCCTAAGGAATAAATGAACTGATTAAAAAAAAAAAGATGTCTAAGATAAATATCATAGAAACACTTTACGTGTTAACAATGGATTCATGATTATTTAAGCGGGTAGTGAGTTTGGTTTGTTCGTTGACGCCATATGCCAAATGCAATACAAAGTGAGAGTTTTAAGTTTCACTCATTCCACAGTTTGAATCTAGCATAAACCTGTAACGATTCATTATTTATCAAATGAATCAGAAATCGGATTTCCCAAATGTAAACATAATTTTGTTTCAAGCTCTTAAGCAATGCTCTCTCGAGGGTTTATTCAAAGGCGTTTATATTTTTCGTAGTAGAACAGAATATTAATCCATAAGTCTGAGAGTGTTTGAAAATTATAGTTGCCAACGCGATTTTGAGATCATTTTACTTCTCTTTATTTTAATGACTAATGTTTGGTTGATAACAATATCCATTTAAAAAAAAGATATCTTCGCATTCTTTTAAACGTCGGTATTCTTTCACTGTTTTGCAACGTGATTTACAATGTTTGAAAGTTTTTCAAAATGGTGTTGCAACTCTGTAGAAACAATGTCAATTTACAAATAGGTTTCACCCTTGTGTTTTTTTTTTCGTTGCTATTGTGTATGACTTGTTTTGTTTTGCTGTGTATCTCAACATAGCCAAATGAAACCATCCTTAATTTGTTTCAAGCGATAAACATTGCTCTATTGAAATAAGTTATGTTACTTGGGAAATGACAACCGTTATTTATATCATATAAAACAACTACAATGACTGAGATCTCACCTTTATGAGAGGTCATAGTGGTAATGGCTTACTGCCACCTGATAGAAAACTTCTTATGGCAGCAAAAAAAAATTCAAACCACCGCAATGTACTTCATTTGATGCACTGACTACTTTCCCGCCAATACAGTTCCATCGAGCTCTACATTATCAGTCACTAAAGCCCGATTCAAAGTAAATTTGGACGCATTCAAGTGATCATAACTCAAGAATTAAACATTATACACAGTTGATCAAAACTTCAAACAAAAGGGTATTTACTCAGCTTTCAAACGATATACAACAAGTCATTACGATTCACCGTATCGAACGAACTGTCGCACTTTACTTGTGATCGATGCTATCATGATCTGCACAGTCGCTGGTGACACTGTACGGGCGAGCTTATTACACTTTATAAGCATTTGTCACTTCTTTACCGCATCCTCAAAGTTTTCGCTTAACAATTGCCCATTATTTTTCGATCGGTCTGAACTCAGGGCAATTCGGAGGATTCATCTCTTTGGCGACGAAATTAACATTGTTTGCAGCATACCACTCTAGTACCTCCTTAGAGTAATGGCAGCAGGCTAGATCCGGCCAAAACATAACGTTGGTCTTGTGTTGCCGAATGAAGGGTAAAATCCGCTTTTTCAGACACTCTTTAATGTAAACCGTCGACGTCATTGTGCGAGATGTGATGAAAGCCTTGGTTATAAGGCCACAACTACAGATTCCTTGCCAAATCATTAGTTTTCGAGCAAACTTATCAGCAAAAACAAATTTATACCTGGAAGGGACATCCCCACGACCAGTTGCCAGATTAAATTTTCGTCCGGGGATTTGTTTATGATCAATTTTGACATATGTTTCGTCATCCGTTAAAATACAGCCATCAAATTTCATCAATTTGATTTTGGCCACTAAATTTTGTTTCAGGGAGCGATTCGGATGTTTACTGGCACAAAAAGACTTATATCGTTCTCTTGAAAGCATGTTACGCACGGTGGAAAAGTTGGAATCGTATTTCTTTACCAAATCACGTATGGAAACACCTGGGTTGCCTTTCACGTACCTCAACATCTTTCTCCTCAGCTCTTTGTCCCTAGTGCCACTTTTATGATAAATGCGCTGTGCTCTATCCCCAGTCAGAGTATCCTTGTAACGTTTGATTACAAGACACACCGTTGACTTTGGGATTATTGGGACAATTAATTTTCTTTTCCCAAGTTCCATGATCCGTAATTTAGAGATGCGTCGATTAATCGAGGAAAACTTTTCACCAATTTCTTCGTCAATGAAACATCAACAAATGCCGTTTCTTGTTCCAACCACCTGGGAGGCGGGGGTGTACTAAACCGTGCGTCCAGATTTACTTTGAATTGAGTCTTAGTATGTAATGAGCTTCCATTTTAAAATGTGTTATTAAGGTCAATCAGCCAAGTTGTCTTATGCCAATTGCGTTCATTTTACAGCTCCGAGTTATTTAGTTTTATTTACCTTAGATTTCACCTTAGTTTTCTGATTATCCAGCTGGTACGGGTTACCGTAACTGTGGTCCGATTCATCACCAACTGTCGCCGTAAAAAATACGGAGAGCCAATCATTACTTCGCAGACTACGGAGAATCATTGTCGACTAATCAAGTCAAGGTATCCAACAGTTCAACAACCACTTCAACCAAAAGAGCAGAAACAATTCTGTGGAATTAGTCTCAATTCACCAGTTTTCCGGATGAGATGAACATACTTACAACAAATCTCGACCTAGAAGCAGGTCAGTCACCGACAAGAATCGAGAGATCCAGCGTCCTGTACAAACGGTCTCCCATACTAGACGCTGGAGGAGTGCTGCGACTACGAGGAAGAATGGAGGCGAATGAAGCGATCCCGTTCGATAGGAAATTTCCTATCATCCTATCGGGGAGACACGAGATAACCCAAAAGTTGATCCTGCATTACCACGAGAAGTTTGGCCATGCTTACAGGGAGACCGTGTTCAACGAACTTCGTCAGAAGTTTTGGAAACAGAACGCACGCAACGCACGACGAGCGACCGAGGCATGCGAGTGGTGCAAGGTGAACCGATGTGTTCCAGCTGCTCCCATGATGGGACCGTTGCCCGTTCAGCGTACCTTTTTTCACCTACGGCCGTACAGTGCGGTAGGAGTCGACTATCTAGGGCCAGTGGAGGTAACCATAGGTCGCAGAACGGAGAAAAGATGGGTGGTAGTATTCACGTGTATGGCCGTGAGGGCCGTGCACTTGGACACGGTCTACAGTCTTAATGGCCATCATGCTTGATGGCCATCAGACGGTTCACGAGCAAGCGAGGCGTTCCTGACCACATATTTTCCGATAACGCTAAATGCTTCCACGGAGCGAACACTGTAATGAGGAAGAAGATCCAGGAAATCCATAAAGAGTGTGCAGAAAGGGTCACTTCGTCCATCACAGCGTGGCACTTCAACCCTCCAAGTACCCCCACACATGGGTGGTGTCTGGAAGCGGATGGTACGGTCCGCGAAAGAGGCTCTGCAAGTTCTGGAAGTTAACAGCCGAGATTCTCGTTACGGCCTTGGCAGAAGCTGAGGATATGATAATTACTCGAACGTTGACATATATTCCACAGGAGTCCGCCGGTGAGGAAGCTATATCTTCAAATCACTTTATCCGTGGAACGGTGACCAAAGAAGATGCGGTCTTGGACAACCCGGAGGAATACTACGAAACCCTTTGCAACATGCATCACCGATCGCGGTGCTTGGCCAGCAAGTTGTGGGAACGGTGGTCACAGGAGTACTGGCCCACTCATACAAAGCCTTTGGAGGTCGGAGATCTGGTGTTCATTGTTGAAGGAAACAACCGGAAGTATTGGAGACGAGGACGCGTACAGGAAGTCATTAAGGGAGCAGATGGAAGGATTCACACGCCACTGTAATCAGTCGGTGTAATCGTTGAGTACCGATCCGAATGTCGGATGGATGAAAGCGAAAGCGAACTGTCAATGGGAAAGCAGAGTAGAGAAAAAAAAAAAAATAAAAAGAAATCAAAACAAAGATTATTGCATTGGTGTAGAAAGTATTTGATGTAGCGAAGGACAATTTTTGGAGGCACCTGTAGGTAGAAGAAGAAATTTGAATTTAGTAATGTAAATAGTTTAGTAATGTGAAATAATACTTACTAGCTTTATAATCATTATGGCCAAAGATAGCAGGATCAGAAACGTAACCTGAGGTAGGATCGTGGTTCGGTACCAAGTATCTAAAAAGAGTGAGTATCTTAAAAGAGAAGAAAATAAACAATAATTTATCAATAAAAAGCGTTTATAATTGATAGGAAAATAAGCGGAAAAGAATAGTAAGAAGATTCTAGGGCGGAACGATTCATTTGGATAGAGGAGACTATATTAGTAAGTGATTGAAATGAAGTTGTTTGTGAACAAATGTTAAATAAAATAAATATTTTAATAGTTTTTGAGCCACTCCAAAAGTGCTGCTGCTGTAAAAATATAGTACTCGAACACCAGCTACCCAAGGTTGTTTACGATTCTACTATTGCTAAACCATCACTTGTCTAATCTGGGATACGTACCTGCATTTCAAAAAAATAATGTTTGCATGTGACAAGTACCTAAATGACACAAACGGTGATCATCGGGTATCGCAGGAAATGTATTTCACCGGACGCTGTGGTAATTAACTGCCAATAATGCACTGGATGGGTTTTATTACGATATTGTTCCGTATACCGTGGTAATCTAGAATTTATTTCGATGGAAACCGTGCGCGTATGGTATCTATCCGATTTCACATACACGAGTGCCTGAGCTTCTATTTTTATAACCCCATTCAATCCCCAGCAGAGCGAAAAGAAGGAGTAACAAGTAACACATATCTAGAAATCACATCAGAATCGAAACATAAGTAGAGCTATGCTCTCTCACGAACTTTCAGTGAACATACTACAAAGATGAAACAATACGCTTTTTCCTGCAAGAGGATACTACCACTCAACACGTTCGCACGAAAACAAACGTTGCATACAGTCAGTGGTGAGCTGCTGTGGCAGCTTCATCTATCTGGCCGGTGAGGAAAACAGAGGAAAAAGGATGCTTATCCTACACGGATAGTACAGTACAATCTATTCGTATACAATGGCGACGTGTTAAGGATTTAAGTATTCGGTTTTGAATTGGAATAACGATTGTGGTAGTTATGAACTACAGTGAACTCATCCTTTGTATATACGTTTTCTAACTCAACATTCTTCCTACCCAGATTGAAATCAGTTCGAGCACTTCTCCCATGCAAATGACCAAAGTCTACTTGTGTCATTCTTGTGATGGAAAGTTAACTGTATGTATATTCATGCAACTGATTTTGTGGCTGGAACTTTCCTTAAAGTATCTCAAGTGTGAGAATATGCTCTATATTTTCTAATTTCCAACTCGATTTTTTACAATTTTAAGTGCAGTCCGTGACTTTTCGGCTCGCATGAATCCAATTGCATTTAGTTGGTATATGTCATTTGGGTTAATTATCCACTTATCATCCACAAAAATCTGCGTAATTTAATGAAGGACTGCCGAAAATCACCACTCCTCATGGATTTAGTACAATGACAGGACGTGGTTTGGAATTTTTCGTTAAAGCTTCTTCGTTCTTAGCATTTCAAGCCAATTGCTTTCACAATTCACTTATTGCTTATTCTCAACTTAGTGTTCTAAATGCAGTTCCACAGTTATTAATTGATAGCTTTCGATACAGGTACAATTTTTCAAATTTGTAAAATTTCGTGGCAAAAATAATCATAGCCTATGCCCAGAGAGTCAAGAAACGACTTCCATTCCTAGACCAGAATGGGAATCGAACCCAACCACCTACAGCATGGTGTCGCTTTGTAGCTGCACCCTTGTCAACTGAGCAAACGGAGGACCCTTGAGATAGTAGCTCGTCAATATGAGCCGTAGTTGCTCTGTTGTTCAGATGGATTAGAAGATGCACTCTCGAAAGGGTTGTTCTGTACAAAGCGTGCACATTGGACTAACGGGCTTTGGACAGACTAAAGGAAGATTGATATAGCGAACACCGATTGTTCGACAGACGATGTGGGTGCATTTTGAAGCTGTTGTTTTTATCAAGATTGCTAACTGCCTAGCTCGTTTATGTATAGTAGAGAAGCGCAAACATCATCATGGTAACAGTAAGGCTACATCAGCTCGATGAGGCGATACAACTCAGCCCCGTTTGTTGGTTTGTTGTGGAGTTGGGTATTGATGATGATGCTGAACTTGTTTCTGCTTGTTATTGTGTTGATATACAAATCATTAGTTGCGTATTCATATATATCCTTCGAAATGCGTGGTGCAGTTTGGCTTCTAGTTCGTGGGATATTGGAATTTTTTCATTGATATGGCAAAATATGAAATAGTATTTTGTTCCAAGGTATACAATAGAAAAGCAAGTTATCATAAAAGCTGAATTTGAAGATGGCAATTGATCAAAATTATTTAACAAAATGCGATTAACCCTTATATGCGCAATGTTGCTTTAATACAACATACCGGAAAACGCTTGAAAATTAAATAATTCTAGCAGTCGTGTGAACTGGGAGCACTGTATCGGAGCATTTTGTTAGTTTAACAGCAGTGAACGTCTTCTAAAGAATTTTTATTTTTTATGATAATCCTTTAGTATTGTGCGCATTTAAGGGTTAAGTTGTTAATAATCCTGCGGTTCTTGTACGGTTTAAATGATTTTAACTTCTTGCACTCTAGTTTTTAAAAGCCAAAACTGTAATCTAGCCGAATACAACCTACAATTCATAAACGAAGCTTATTTGCCACTACTATACATATTCCCGTTGATGTTCGAACCAAATTTTTCAAGGAGTACAGAATTCATTTTTTAATATTTTGAAGACATGCGTCAAAAATTCAATGAAAGGGTTTTTCGATCAAAATTTGTTCGACTTAAACTTGACTCATTTCCTTTCATCGTGCATTAACATTTTTTTGCACACCCCCCATTTTGAAGATGTGTGCGTGTCCCAAGTAACAATTTAAGTTTTATTTCAGCCGTTTAGCACTCCTCCTGGTTTTGTTGATAAACTACATTCAAAACTGTTTTGTCTACCAACACCTCCTCTATGCTTCTTTAAAGCCGAAATTTGTACAAAATAGCCCACTCCATAGACGGTTGGGAAAACAAGTAAATAAAACCTTTATAAGATTGTAAAGATTTTGAAAATGTTCTAGTGAAAGATTTTATGACCACTTGAGAACCTTCATAAAACCTATTGGCTGCCATTAAAACCAGAATGAAGCCAAATGTCCACAAATGTCAAACTTCACTGTAAAATCTAAGTGGGTTTTTGTTGTTCTGCTTTGTTCGATTCTCTGCTCTACTGATTATTTTAGCAGTAAAAAAAAAGGTAAAGTGTGGCGGGAAATTTTGTTTAATAGAAAAATATCCAAAACAAATTGTGTTTTCTACAGCGTATCATGCTCCAAATTATATGTGCAGTTATGTTTATGGTGAATATTGGCACGATAAGAAACAAAAATTAATGCGCCTCGGGAATAATGCGATTTTTCAACAACATAAATCAAATTAAAACAAATATATTCGATAAATAAATCATGAATTTCCTGAATAGTGCTTGGAATTGGATAAAGTTGCCAGAAGGCTTCTAGAGACTCCAATTTTACCAAATCTATTGTTCCGGTTACCTATTGTTCGGTGGCGCGAGTAATCAAGTGAGCTCAAACAAAAAACCTGCTTCCCGATGAGATGTAATGTTCCGCCGGGTATGAGGGGCGGTGGTGGTGATCATGATTAATTGTGATCCATATTATTTGCTCGCGATATTCGCCGGGCCACAATGTTTTGAAACAAGTAACCACAGTTTTTTTCAAGCGTTAATACTTATTACCTTGCTTTACTAAATGGAAGTATCCTCGCTGTTGGTATAGATCGGTTCAAATCAGAAATCGTTACTACTATTTAAATACTTCGCTAAGCAGCATATTGTTTACCAAAACAAACCCTGCTGCCACTCAACCCTATCCAATATCCCAGTGATTTCTCGTGGAAGTACAGTAGTGTTCTCGGCTTCCAATAGAGCAAGTACTACGTCAACAGATTCCTACCCTTTCTTTTTTTGTCCTGCATTCGAGCGGGGTAACCGGAGCCGGTAATGCCTTAGTTTGGGATCACCTGTTTTTACACATTGCGGATGTATGTTAGTCCCAAGCAGCATCCGCTGATTCTCTGAGTAATAACAGCTGATATGACTATAACGGAGTAGCAACCTCAGGCGCTCAATCATGCTCATGCTCAAATTAAGCTCGTAAAAATAGAGACGAAGCAATTAAAAGCAATGATAATTACCGCAATCTTATCGCAAAACTCATAGTTTTACATAAATTTTCTGCCTCAACAATGTTCGATAAGCAAAAATGGAATAACGTGCAATTATGTTTTGTATGTTTGCATACCTTGTCGTATCCCTGCTGACATTTTTTTTAGTGAACGGATACTGGCATTGTTATGTTTGACCCTGGTTGTTGACTCACATTGAGGGATATTCTATTAAGTGATGTGGACCAGAGCTTTTCAAAAACAAGGTGTTTTGCTAAATTTGTAGGTGATATGTTCATATTTCAAAGAAGGTAAAATCCACAACAAAAAACATATGAGTTGTATATGAGATGGACCAGGCAGTTGTCGCTTAGTCTTAGTCTCTATAATAAAGAAATAATAATAATAATAATAAAAAATAAACTCAGCACCATATAAATTGAAATTGGAGCACCCTAATAATTGCCTTTCAAAATAGCCCTTCGCTCAATTTCAACTACTTCTATTCAATTTGCACAGCCAGCCGTACTCTATCAATATCTTCTCTTCATATTTTTGGTTCTAGCAGAAATTGCTGTCCACCCCTAGGGTCACATGATCATGAGATAATATTTCCTTTGGAAGCATTATAATGTAACAGCTGTTTGTATAAAGCATGGCTGAGGGGTTCCAGAATAATATGATTTTTTTTATCGTGATCTTTTCGATGCGACACTGAAACCGGCCAGTATCCATTAATGGGTAAAATATCACCCATTTAGAACTAAAGTGGGTTAACTCTTTAAATGGATAAAACGATTTCTAGAAGAGCAACTCCAGTTGAGCAGCCTTCAGATTTGTTGGAACGAATTAAATTAGTAACTCTTAAGAGTTGATGAGTAGCCGAATAGCCATGGCGAAATTCAAATTGCTCATCTGCAAAAAATGAGTTTGTATTGATGTGAAGCAACAATCTATTCAAGTTTATCTTTTCAAAAAGTTTACTTATTGAAGGAAGTAAACTTATTGTCTGTCAAGAAGCTTCAGCTGGATCTCTCTTGGGCTTCAAAATGAGAACAACCTTGGCATTTTTTTCATTTGTAAGGAAAGTATGCCAAATGAAAACATTTATCAAATAATTTTACCACGCTAGACAAGGTACTCACAGGAGTTTTTTGATGAGTAAATATATAGAAAATTCCATTTTAGTTAGAGTTTTTACTTCATCCAAATCAGTGCCCCAAGATTCATCAAACATATTTTTCCGGGAGGTAAAGGGTGATACGGTCAAAATTTGGTCAAGGGAAAACGCGTGTAAATCGGTGAAATCGTTTATTTAAAAAATCAAACTAAATTTCTTTTTCAAGTTCAATTAGTATAAAATTCAGGAGAAATATTCAGTTAGGCTTCCGCTTTTCCAAATCCGAATTGCCGGGCCTTACGCTTGACCCCTGCCATCAGATTTTGTACAGCCACCTTGTCAACCTTCTTCGCCGCAGAAAGCCAGTTTGCCTTGAACTGCTGCTCGTCCTTAGCAGTTTTTTTGGTCTTCTTTAGGTTCCGCTTGACAATAGCCCAGTATTTCTCAATTGGGCGGAGCTCTGGCGTGTTGGGAGGGTTCTTGTCCTTGGGAACCACCTGCACGTTGTTGGCGGCGTACCACTCCATGGCCTTTTTACCGTAATGGCAAGATCCCAAGCAACACAAATCTGTCATAATTGGTTGCAGCAACTTGATTGTGACTTAATTGGGTCACATTACAGTTATTATGACTTATTTGCAACAAGTGTGCTACTAGGGATGCCAAATCCGGCCAAAACAGTACGGAACAACCGTGTTTCTTCAGGAAAGGCAGCAGACGTTTATTCAAACACTCTTTCACGTAAATTTCTTGGTTGACAGTCCCGGAAGCTATGAAAATGCTGCTTTTCAAGCCACAGGTACAGATGGCTTGCCAAACCAGATATTTCTTTGCGAACTTTGACAGTTTCGTGTGCTTGAAAATATCTGCTACCTTTCCCCTTCCTTTTGCCGTATAAAACTCCTGTCCCGGAAGCTGCTTGTAGTCGGCTTTGACGTAGGTTTCGTCGTCCATTACCACGCAGTCAAACTTCGTCAGCATCGTCGTGTACAGCCTCCGGGATCGCGCTTTGGCCGTCGTATTTTGTTTATCATCGCGATTTGGAGTCACTACCTTCTTGTAAGTCGATAGTCCGGCTCGTTTTTTGGCTCGATGCACGGTTGTAGACGATACACCCAGCTTATTTGCGGCATCTCGGAGAGATAGGTTAGGGTTTCGCTTGAAACTACCGGCAACTCTCTTTGTCGTCTCAGCGGCTTCCGGTTTTCGATTTCCCCCCGATCCAGACTTCCTGGCTGTCGACAAACGTTCCCCAAACACTTTAATTACATTTGTAACGGTTGATTTGGCAACTTTTAGCGATTTTGCCAACTTTGCGTGCGAGTAGCTCGGATTTTCGCGATGCGCGAGCAAAATTTTGATACGCTGCTCTTCTTGCTTGGACGGCATTTTGACAACTGAAGAGTGAATTCCAAAATCAAAATAGAAGCAACATTCTACACACACACACCTTCAAAATGAGGGGTGTTCAGGTTTTTTAAATGCAAAATTGAATGAAATACGTCAAGTTCATATTGACCAAATTTTGACCGTATCGCCCTTTAATATTCAGATAATCACGAGCAACCTGATTCTCATTAAGACTAGTAAGATCCAAACTCAAATGAATGCGTCCTTGGTTCGAGTAGGTTGTGAAAAATGAATAAAAGTAGTACTCGAGCCAAGGGCGCATTCTTTGCCTCACATTGGGGATGTATTGGGGATGTGAGGAAAAGAATGTGTTCTTGGTTTAAGTACTACTAAATCCAAGCCTCGATTTGAATTACACGAATTAATAACACGAATGAGTTCAAAACGGCATTTTGTGAGCTCATGAAGTCGAAATAAAACCTAGGATAGGAGAAGTTGAGAAAACAAGGTTTAAAGATCGTTGTAAACAAACTGTGTATGTAAACCTGACAAAAATATTAAATCGGTTAGGAACTCTTGGTACCATAATCAAACCAAATGGATTTCAAGTGGCTTTCTTAAACTTAAATAAAACTTAATGAAGCCTCGTCTTAACTCGTTTGATTGACCTATCACTCTGTCCGCCTTAGTCAGTTCTTGTGTTCGACGCTTAATACCGTTAAATTCTATAGTCATTGTAGAAAAAATCACGTTTACTTGTCGGTTCATTGCCTCCGTTTTGTTAGTCTAATACTTTCCTCTAAGTTACATGCATGTGCTGCCTACCAATAGTTATTTGAGTCATGGTTAGCTTTAAAATTCCTTTTTTGGTGGTATAGTAAAGCTTCACTACGACTAGTCCATGTATATTTTAAAATTATCGAAAATGAAGCCGTTATAAGATTGTTTGTATACTATTGTTATAAGGTGTGGTATTTTTATTATGGCTCCTTGAAGTGAGACATAACAAAATAAGACTGGCGCCACGTTCCTAGTTTTAATAAAACTTCTAATCAGTGAATCGAACAGTCGATTTCCTACAACTGGCGATAACCTTGAACACATTGTTTATCAATCTGGATTGAGATCAAAGCGTGGCTGCGGCTCATCATCTCAGAGAACGTACAAGAAAGGTGTTGCTGCCATGAAGAAATCCCACGTCATAATCACTGAGGAGAGAGCTTCACTAGACTGCAACAACATTCAAGGCTCCAAGACAGGACGTCCGTTGGATCACATCTGTAAAATCAGTGCATCAGAGCCAGATGTGTGACGCGAGATTAAATACAAATAGTCAACATGTGATACCACCACGACAGGATATGTCTTTGGTTGCCATCTCAGTACTGATGGCGTAGGCCCACCCATCGCGATCAGATCCCATATTCGAGGGGAGGGAGAAGATTGAAGAACTATCTAAGCAAAAACATACTTTGGAGTTCAAATGTCTGCCATTTTGTAACTGTTCAAAAAAAAAGATCAACTAGACAAGGGGTTTAACTTCCAGCTCCTTTTTATTTGTCTCGACTATACAATAAATCCGAACCTATTCTGATTCTTGAAAATGAGTCAAAAAACGACTGAAAAAACTCTTTCGCCCCTTAACAACTAAATTGCATAAGCTTATTGTAGTAAGCAATAAGTTTGAAATACAAAAAAGTAGAGAACTACGCCGAGGATATGAAAATATTTAAATTTGTAAACTATATAATCAGAACTCGTCTATCCAACATTGTCTCTTCTCACATATGATTTGTATACAGCAAATCAAATAAGTTTCATTGTTCTATTCGTCAAGAGCTCGTTCCATGGACGTGTAAACAAGTCCAACATTTTCTAACTGGAAACCACATTTCTGTATAGAAAGCATTATCCATCCCTATTCCATTAGATCACCAAAACCAATGTTTGTTCACCAAAAGGATTTATTTATTATGCTAGTTATGCATCCGTATTTCATCTCCATAGACCATAGCATCGTCACCCTTCTGTGGTTTAGACATGAAACAGATATGAGATAAATGTAGGTATACTCGTTCAAATCAGATTCTGCAATATACAAATGAAAATTTTTATGTTTTCAATGCGTTCGCCATCTGTAACTTAAGATTTTCTGAAAAGCCCTAACATTGTTGAAGCGTTTCGTGTGCCTTGAGTATCGTTCCTCTCTCAGGACATAACACACCTGTCCATCAACACATTAGGCTTTGCTGATGAAACAACTGTTAACGACCCAGCGAAAGGAAACACGTAAAGAAATAACAAAAAATAGTGAAATTAGAGTTACAGTACCATCGTTCATTTGAAATTCCCCAGGAGTTTTGAGATGGTAGACATTTATTACAGGTAAACTCTTATCACACTAAGAAAACATCATCTCAATTACCCGCCACTGCTGTATTCCAGGCATTACTGTATTCCGTTTCCTCTCCTCTATCAAGCCTTATTCCATGTAGAGGTTTTACACGTGTCAACTAGATAGCAGGAGCACCAGTTGTCAGACGCCTCTGCTTATCTCCATACACTAATTCAAGTCTGTCATTCCGACATTTACTGACGGAGGATGAACCCGTTGGTGAAGGGTGTATTGTTTCATGCTGTTTTTATTTGCTCATTCTAGTAAGCCTATTACACACATAAAATGCGATTGACCTTTCTCAGCACGTGCTCGAGGCTTTCAGATAATAAATTAGTCTTACAGTGATACGTTAGCATATCATAGATCACATTAATGGATTCAACGAATTAGGCCGAAAAAGACAAAGATCGATGGCACTACAGCTTGATGACAGCAATTAGCTAGTATTCGTGGAATCACTATCGGAAACTAAGAGGAGGCTTGCCACTATGCTAAAGTGCAAATGATTGATAGAAATCGACGTTCGGAAACCATTAAACTGACCAATCGAGATTCATTTCATATCCGCAAATATGACATGTCAAATGGCATTGAATTAGCTTTCAATTCGAATGTTTATGACATTTGCCGTTCAACCGAAACAAAAAACCTCCGCTAACAGGCAACCCCGAGGCAAGCCTCTATTGCTCGTTCAGAAAACAACTTTTCTCTAATATTACCCTTAACGGAATCTGGACCCGAACTGTCCGTTCTCCTGTGGTAAGAGCTCCAGGCATGGAAATGGCAACTTGCAGCGCAGAGCAAACTCTCTCACTTTTCATTTCAATGCAGGATGCAATCCCTCAACGTCAAATGGAAGCAATGAGATCAAAAATTGTACAAATGTATAAACGATCCTATCAGATGGAAGTTGGACAGAATGCATCCGAAATTGCTAGTGACCATCCACATTCACATAGAACCACTCGGGGCGGTGGTCTTTGAAGGGACGCCAGCAGAACAGAGTTGATGAAACGGAATGAATGGGACCGCACTGCCATCCGTACCCGCACTGTGAACCACATTCTGATTATCGAGTCTCTGGCATTGAACGACCGCAAACAACATGATGCGGTTGATGTTTTGGTGATTGCAAACTATTTCATAGTGATTTTACTTTTTTTATGTTTAGTTTGTAAGGTCCACAGAATACATGCCCAGGATATTGAAATAAAATGTGTCTGTCGACGCTGTTGTGGTGGTTGTCGTTATTTGTCGCATCACCCGTATGGGGTTGTCGAGGACAGCGCTCAGTAGTTTTTTGTGAACATAGGCGAATGACACGTTCATAGGAATTACAGTTTTAAAATAGAAGCTGCGGACGAAAAAGATTTTATTCAAGGGTGCTTCGAAAAACATTAAATTTTAAGAAAAATGAAAAACTATCTCTATCGTTTCTCAAGCCGAAAAAATTAATATGAATGAAACTGGTTTTGCGGGCCATTCATGCATGATTTAAACACCTGCACTACATTCATAATAAATGTTTCAAAAAACATCACAAAAATTTAATACGGTAAATAGTAGATAATCACTTTAAATTTATTTACTTCTCTATTTGTATTGCAGATAATAAGGCGTCTTGGATCTTCCTAGGGTCAGGCGACAAAACAGCGGCTACATTATTAAACTAGACTGTGGATGGCTGCCTACATTGCTTTTGGAATTTGTTTTTGGAATATTTCGGATTGGAAAAACCGATTCTGTTACCACATTGGGATCTTTGTATGTAGCCTTTTACCTACATCTTGATTACCACAAAAAAAAATAAGTGGGGTTGAATATAACGTTTGCATTTGAAAAAATGGACAAAAATTGCCGATTTTTCATGGATTTACCTTCACCCGCACTGACGCCCATGCAGCATTAATCATAGTAAACCAAGAGTCAGCAGACAAAATTTTACAGCTCTATCAGTCGAACTCTAACCGTGATGGCAAAAACAGTGAAGCAACTCTGGAGCCACATTTCGCAAGTCGAAACGAATAAAGTTCTGTCGACTCGAGCTTGTTTGGCATTATGGATTTCGAATCGAGCTCGAGAACGATGTAAATTCGACGAGGTACTAGATTTTCGAGTTTTATTGACATTATGTAACCATACACTCGAAACAAAATAGGCGGTCGAAACGACACAAAACAGACGAATACTATTATCCTATCGACCGCCATTCGTATCGTGACGTGTTTGAATCGAGTGATTTAAGTTTAATAATTAGTGTTATATTGTTTTTAATAAATTGGCGGTAATTAACTATTGTCATGTAAGTATTTTATTTTTTGTAACATATTTCTTGGTCGTAATTACAAAAACATGTGTTTTTTATTCGTAGGACCTCTGTGAATTCCAAAAACTCATTAGGCATCAATCCACAGCAAGAAGAGGCGTTGTGTAGTTTTATGGAGCAGCACACCGTGCGCAGAATATGGTACCTTCACGGTACATCCCAAATTTCGATAACCTGAAACCAATTTTTATGCAATAATATACTATCATATCATAACAACAAAAAAAGATAAAAAATGTATTTTGCCTCTATTTCCCGTAATGTCTTTCCATGTTCTAAGGCAAGGATGATCCCTAAGCGCGCTGCAACTACGAATCTAATGTCAATTGTAAAATTCTCAATGTGAGCTCCAGGCACACAATGCTCTGTAGCAGGTGGAAAAACTACTTGATGTGATATTTCCACAATGGAACTGACTCTTAGCTTCGGGTTTTGACCAAGAATCCCTACTGAGCCCTTACGGCACGACAAGCCGGCCAGTTCAGCGCAAGGGAACATAATAATATGTAATTATGATGCATAAACTTAAAATGTGCATACATAATTAGTCAAAATTTTTACATTTAAATGATTATGATTATGAAATGATTATGATTTTCTATGTTCCCAACCATGGTCTAATGTATTTATTACACAGTAACAATTTGACATTGATATTATTTTCAATGTAAATGTATGGAAATTTAGTTGTACATTTTTGATCTGGCATAACCAAACCAAATTAAGCAACAAAATCTTATTCTTCTTCTTCTTCTTCTCCTATTGGTGGCGGGACCTTGATTGGTCCATACTGCCAAGTGTGAAGCAACAAAATCTATACAGTAAGAGTTATAGTGTTTTCAATGTGGATATGTTTAGTTTTAAAATGTTTTGAAGATTTTAGTAAAGCGACCATAGCTTTGAATAAAATGTCTGGAAAAATAATAATAACACACATAAGGATGATTTGTTTAACAAGAAACTACAATGATGAGACAAGGTTGCATCCACAAATAGACCCAATACGGTTCTTATAGCCCGACATTCCATCCATATCCGTCGGTGTTTCGTCTTCAAGAAGTATATCGAATTCGTTATTGAACCTAGCGATACCCGAACTTATTGTCAGTGCAAACCCCAATCCGATACGAGTTACAGATAAAACTAAACACACTGACATTTTTCACAAGCCAACCCAATTTTGATTCCCGATTCAGTTTGCAAGTGGATCAAAAACGAATTCGCTATAAGTGTTTTAACTTTTCGTCGTTCAAAACATTTGTCGTCTTATTGAGCTTTTAAGAAAATGTTAACTGGTAACAGCATAACAGCAAACTATTGCTCAATAACTATTGGGACAACAAACCTTTGTGCGTTCTATACTCGGTGTATTCGTTACCAGGTGAACAGAAATACAGAAATCGAATGAAAATCCAATTAAACTTTTCGTCTTCCAAATTGCCGATTGGTTTTTCACTTCAATATGCCGATTCAAAGATACCATAAACTATTCGAATACATCCTCCAAGAGTTGTTACTGCAACAACAATAAAAAAAATAAATTTTATAAATGTCTACTTACTCCAATTCATTCAAGCTTATGGGTTATTATGATCACGAAACTGGCGCCTTGAAATTCTTAGGTTGCTTGCTTCCTCCTCATCATCATCATCACTATCTGTTCGAAAAGCTCATCTGCTGTGCGCTAAAAGAATCACACCATTATTTCCCGTTAAAGCAAAACACATTCATTGATACTTACTTAAAAGAATAACTTTATTTTTCACTGATAAAAAAAAAACGATTTGGATGCCGGCGATATTAATTTGTTATTCTTGTTTGACAGCAGGTGCTCGAAAATTTACTACGGTTAGTCGAAATCTACTACTACAAAGAAAGTATTTATGACCGGTCGAAATGCATCTAATCCGAAACATTTTCGAGTCGACTTTCAAAACAATCGTTTCGAGAAGCTCGATTCGAAATGCGCAATGAGGCCCCTGGTTCCGGACGGCCGACGACCCTGAGCGACAAGGATGTTGAAGAGGAAGACGGAAGGAAAAGTGGCTACATCACTGCGTGCGCTTGGCCGGGAGGTCGGTTCAACCGGCCAAACAGTGAAAAAGTACCTGGCGAACATGAACATACATGTCAGGAAGCGGAAGTCGCGTCCATTGGTTTCGGAGCTGCAGGCAATGACGCAGCGGCAGCGGTTGAATAAGATGGTCAACTCGATTTTCCCGGTGAATCACGACGTGGCGGTGGTGATGGACGACGAGACCTATCTCACCCTGGATGGCAACGACTGGCAGGGCACTTCGTATTTTACTTCCCCCACGAAGGAAGTGAGCTCCGAGGTTAAGTTCATTTCACACACCAAGTTCCCCAAGAAGGTACTGCTGGGGCTCGCACTCAGCGATAAGGGGATGTCAAAGCCGCTCTTCTTTTGCTCCGGACTGGCTGTGAACGCGGAAATTTATAGTATGAAATGCCTGCCAGAATTTGGGTCGTTCATCAAGAAATACCATAAGGGCAAAGACGCGGTGTTCTGGCCAGATCTGGCGTTGGCCCACTATAGATGGAGCGGCTGAATATCGATGTGGTACCCAAGTCAGCGAATCCGCCCAACGTCCCCCAGCTGCGTACCATCGAGAATTTCTGGACCAACCTGAAGCGTAAGATCCACTCCAACAATTTTGTCGCGAAAACTGAGGAGAAATTGATAAATAAAACGAAGAAAGAACTCAAAAACATGCCTACTCGCATGTTTTCGTCCACCATGGTGAATGTTCCGGTTAACTGCCGGAAGTCCGCTCGCAAGAGCGTAGAATTTTGTTGCAAGTAAGCTTAAATAATTACCTTCCATGGGAAATTTATCAACAGCAATTATCTGTCTTAGCTTTTTTCACCATCCGAAATGCAAACCAATTTTAATGCAAACGTGAACATACGACCGTTTGGCGTAGACTACGTTAAACCTACGTTAATTGCAACCTTGCAACGGTTGCTTAGCCAACGGCTTCCTAGCACCAGCCTGCAGCGCAATCAGCTACCTGACCAATTGGTTGTTTGTCAGTGCACCTTCTATGGTGCTTGCCACCGCCAGCTGTCAAATCCAAATTGGCGCTTTGCCGATCCGCACTGCTGAATGAAACTAGTGCCCCCTCCAGAGTACATGCCATCGCCAGGCGCCAGCAGCCAATCCATACTGTCTCGATGCTCCGCACAGCTCCAGTACTGCAACTGAAAAATTTGCGAAGTTGTGCCCCTTTTATATCATTCACTGCTGCATATGAGATCTCACTTGGTCACATTTGAAATCTGTGATAGGAAGTAACTGTGCATTTAGTAAATTTAGCCTATAAAACAAAATTATAAGGCATCACCTTTTATTTTCGGTATTTCCAATAGTTTAAAATTGTTAACGGATAATTTTTTATAGTTGAATTGATACGCGGGAAAAGTTTGAACCGATTAATGTTTATATCTAGAAGATATATCGAATATTTATTAAGCTATAGGCGTTTAATTTGTTACGATGTTTCGTGACGGTCGCTTATTTTTAGATTTTCAATTGACACCCTACCTTTGCCGTAAGACGTAGTCTACGTCAAAATGCAAAATCTCACAATATTCATACGATCGTCTGCATTTCAATGTACAATCGTTATCCCAAATTGTGATCGCAGCAAGCCGTGCTTTGAAAATGATGTGTTTTGCTTTTGCTGCGCCGTTTTCGCGGAAATAATTGATTTTTTTAATATTTTGGGTTGTGTGGTTTGTTTTGGGTTTTTTGTGTTTTTGACGTAGACTACGTCTTACGGCAAGGGTAGGGTGTCAATTGAAAATCTAGAAATAAGCGACCGTCACGAAATATTGTTACAAATTAAACGCTAATAACTTAATAATTGCTCGATACATTTTCAAGATTTTTACATCAATCGGTTGTAAATTTTCCCGCGTATCAATTCAATAATCAAAAAATTTCCGTTAACAATTTCAAGCTATTGAAAATAACCAAAACCTAAGGTGATGTCTTATAATGCCGATTTTTCAGAGTAAATTTACTAAATGCACTGTACTTTACTGTCACAGATTTCAAATTTAAGCAAGGGAGGGCTCATATGCAGCACTGAACGATATAAAACGGGTACGCCTTCGCAAATTAACTCAGTAGTGTTGCAGTACTGGAGCTGTGCGGAGCAGCGAGCCATTGTGGATTGTCAGCTGGCGATGGAAGCAACCCCGATGGCATGAAACCTGCAGTGTGGAGCGGCAAGCTGCCAGCGTAGCCAACGTAGCAGGTGGTGCAACATGCCACAGAAGATGCATTGGCGACCAACCAGTGGTGAGCTAGTCGATTGCTCTGAGACTGTTGCTAGCAAGCCCTTGGCTAGGCAGCCGTTGCTAGGCAGCCATTGTACATGCAGTGGTGTGCTAGGCAGTCGGTTGCCAAAGCCGGTGATGATTTGTAGCCAGCCGGTGGGCGCCACCACAAAGAGCTAAATAAGGTGCTTGAGTGTGTGTGATATTCTTGGTAGCCATCTTTATCTGAAGCGCAACGTGCACGGCAGAAATAACCTGCTTCGTGAAAAGACCGAGCAGGACTAATTTAAATCCGTCCTTTTCAGGACGACCAATCCAAATCTGAGAGAGTTTGTTTAATTTGAATTTATGTAACAACTAACCAAATGGCAGACAGCGATGGCTAAAACAATTTTAATTTTCTCTCCGTTGCATACTTTGAGCATTGTGCACAATTTACAAATGGCTGCCGTCATGAAAAATTGAATTGTCAATTGAAAATAGAAAAATAATCGACCGTCACAAAATATCGTTACAAATTAAACGCTCATAACTTCATAAATACTCGATAGATTTTCAAAATTGTTACATCAGTCGAATGGAAATTTTTCCGCATATCAATTCAATTATCTAAAATTATCCGTTGACAATTTAAAATAAATGAAAGTAACCAAAATGAATGGTGATGTCTTATTGTTTGGTTTTTCATGCTGGATTTCATAAATTCACAGTACTTTCCTATCACAGATTTCAAATGTGAGCAAAGGAGGTCTCATATTCAGCACTGAACGACATAAAAGAAAATTTCTCATTCGTGTCACAGTACTGGAGCTGTGCGGAGCAACGAGCCAGTATTCATTGGCAGCTGGCGACCCTGGAGGGTGCTTTATTCGGCAGAGCGGAGCGGCAAGGCGCCAACTTTGGAATTGGCTGCTGGCGGTGGCAACCGTTGCTAGGCAGCCATTAATTATGCAGTGGTGTACTAGGCAGTCAGCTACCAGCCTGTGTTGTGCTTGTGTGTGTGATCTTGTTGGTAGCCATCTTTGGTAAGGCGCAACGTGAAACGGTTGAAATAACCTGCTTCTTCAAAAGACCGAGAAGGTTTTAATTACTATGCGGACAGTTTCAAATCCGTCCTTTTCAGGACGACTAATTCAATTTTGAAAGAGTTTGTTTGATTGGAATTTCTTTAACATTACTATCCAAGTTCTTACCAATTCACAGCCAGCGGTGGCTAAAACAATTTAAGTTCCCTCTTCGTTGCATACCTTGAGCATTTTGTACATTGTTCAACTGGCTGTCGTCACGGAACATGGAAACACCGGAAGCTAATAACTCGATCGTATTTTGATTAATTTATTTTTGAGATTTTTGCTCAAATCAACTAGAGGTTTATACGATTGCCATTTATTTACTCAAGTGTTTAAAATTTTACAAACAAAAGAAGTATTTTATTTCGCGGAAAATTTGAGAGAATGTTGCGTTCCGGCAAGTATCAAGAAATTTTTTACGTTTGATTTTCGCTTTGATTTTCGAAATGGATATTCCGAAGTAACATTCTCGGCATACTCCAGTTAGTACAGTTATGAATAGTTATTCTGTTGTTTTAACGATTCGCGTTAGATAGAGTTTTACTTCTAGGAAGAAATAAATTTTGAGAAACTGCGAAAGTGAGAATGAGTACGATGTCTAATCGTTTTGATGGCAAACGTTTGCGCAAATTTCGGAAGCGCGTTAAAATTGAACATATGGAAAATCCTCCGACCATGTACCGATGCCGAATGAACTCGTGATTATCAGGCAAAACTTAAACGTTGCCAACTACTGGTTGAGATGCTGGATTTTGCCAACTGCTGGTTTATAATGCATACTTACATACAGCGTCCTCCTGCCCGGTCTGGTCTAGAAATGTTTCGTTGAGGAAAAACTGTTTGCGTTGCAATATAGTTTGAAATAAACATTTAATTTTCTGCATTTTCTAATGCGTATAAAGGAAATGCTAGATTTGACTTGAATTCATGGAATATTTCATTAAAATGTAAACCTGATATCACTAAAATCAGGTCTGTTGTATGAAAGATTGCAAACAATTTATTTTTTTACGCTTGTTTTGTATGCTTGTAATAATGAATTTTGCGCGTCTGCTATAATTCATTATTATTTTTTCTGTGAATGTTCCGCTACGAAACTAACGAAACTAATCAGACGGTTTAACGTAGTCTACGTCAACCGGTCGTGTGTTAAACACAACCCCACTGATTTTTTCCCATATTTGTGTTTTAGTGACCCGCTAACGCATCCGGACGAGCTTTCAGCATCAGATAAGGAACATGGGGGTTCTATATATCAAATACCTACATAACACGAGTCAGTTCCTTTGGATATCGTGGTGGGCGGGGGTGCGAGAGAGGTCGGGGGGGTGTATGTCTCCTCCTTCCAGCCTAAAGTGCCCGGCCCGTCCGACCTCCCCTTCCCCGCCATTTGTTGCGTTTGCATGTTGAGTACCTCGAAATGTTATTGTAAGTATAAGCTCTTAATTTTTTTGAATAACTCTGTAAAAAGCCGTTTGATTTGATTATTTGGATACCTAAAAAGGGCAATGGTTGTATCACCCTTAGTTGGACCATTGGATGATTAAGAACCGTTTTGAGATGTTGAACGCTGGCGTTAAGCCAAGATACAAGCTGTATAAGGTTTTTTGCACGTTTATTACACATTATCCGATGTGGTAAAAGTTGAAAATTCAATTATGCACAGGCAGCTCTTTGTTATGCTATCTCTTTGAATATTTTTAGATGAACATTGAAAATATAGGGTGTCGCACATCAAATTGCATGGCGGAAAAAATCTGTAGAAAATAACCTAGTTTACCGATTTTTTTCAAACTTTGGGACAATAAAATATAACCCAATAGTAAGCATATTTATTTCATTCAATTTAAAAACCATGACCGTACGCTCACACCTTACGCTCAACTCCACTCATAAGGTTCTGTACAACATCTGGTTGCAGCTTCTTCTGAACGGAAACCCACTTTTTCTTCATGTGATTCGATATCGGAACCAGCTTAGGAATTGGCATTGTAAAAATAAAAACATTCGACATTATGTTAATAGCAAAACATGAAATGCTGCACATATCCACAAGCATGCCTTCTTTTGTGCCTTAAGTTTCGTACCAGCGATTTCTTTTCCTAGTCAGATTTCATCACACATATTTGCATTGAAGTGCAATAAAAAAAAGGACTGTGAAATTTGTTGAGATTGAAGAGCCTCATGATAAATCAGAATGCATCTAAAATTATAATACCCTTAAGAGCGTTTCAATAATCTAGATTTATGATTCCCAGCCAAAGTTTACGCCATGGCAAGTAAACTATCAAACTAAGTTTTCTATTATAATTAAAAATAACAACGTAAATTTAGATCTATCGGGTCGTTATTCTGTGTGTGTAAAAACAGATTTAAATTGACATGATTTTTTTTAAATTTGTACTTAACGTTTACGCACCTGAATGGATTTCACGGCAATTCCAATCCTATTTATAATGGTATGACTTAATAAGGTCTATCAAAGGATGTCTGTCAAGGGATACGTTTTGTTTGTGGGGTGGAATTTAATGGAATTTTCTCGCGTTTCATAGTGATAGTTTGAAAAAGTGTTTCAATTTTTTATTTTTTATTCGTTAAAAGGTGATCATCTGACGTGTTAGTTTATATTTTCCTAGTTTTCTAAAACAATCGTAGCAGAGTTTTCCAATAACAATCGAATACGCTCGTAAAAGTGCTTCTTAAAATAAGTGTTTTTAAAAAAGTAAAAGTAATTTGAAACGCCCTACGAACTTAGATTTGTGGTAACCATATATTAGTTAGACGCAGTGGTGCTCAGCCTAACACAGGTCGCAAATTCAATTTTTTCAGTCACATCACGGGCCGCACTGATTTTTGTTAGTATTATATTTTTTTACAAGGGTGTTTAACCCATAAGGTTTTGTTTAATAAACAGTTCTTCATTAATTAGTCACTAAACATTTCGTACCCAATGATATTAACACAGATCAATGTAACATTTTGAAATCATGGCATTTTAATTCTATAAATACATCACTGTGTAAGTAGCAAACAAACAATTCCTTTATGTGAGATTTGCTTAAATTTTTCTTCTGCTAACTTATCTAAGTTCGCTTTGATACCAAATGGTGCAATACGTAGCTGGTTCTCCAAGTGTTCATCATATAGCTTATTTCTGGCTTTTGACTAAACGGTTTTCATGAGAGAAAATAGTTGTTCATATATATACGTTGAGCCAAAGCAAGAAGTTATGAAAAGAGCATGGTTTCGCAACTCAGGAAAAGATTCTTCCGAAACGTATTTCGAGTAGGATGTTAGAATGTCATTCTCCTTGAATTTTTCATTCAACTCGATGTCCCAATGCAGTTGTATAAGCTCCATTTCAAATTTTCCGGAGCACTATTAGCATCAATACTGAACGGTGTACAAAAAATTTTATATGGCTGTTCGTTCGCTTTGAAATCTTGAAATTGGTCAGAAAAATCTACTTGCAGAGAGGAAACTGCACTGGCATGCCTGATTTCATCGCATTATTTGCACGATCCAAGCCTAGAGAAATGAGAAAAATTTCTTGATTTAAGCTGCATTTCCTACAGTATCAATTTCTGCTCAAAGGATTTGATGTGGTTGAAAAGATTGTGAACAAGCTTATTTTACTCCTGAAGTTGCACATTTAAATCATTCAGATGTGCCTTTCCTTTTTGTTTCATAAACTCTGCGATTTCCGTCTTGAGATCGTAAACACGTTTAAGATCATTTCCCCTGCTGAGCCAACGAACTTCAGTATAGAAAGGTATGTCTCCATATTCTGCGTCTAGCTCCGACAAAAAAGCTTGGAATTCTCGATGATTGAGAGCATTTGATCGAATAAAATTAACGACCTTAATAACATTCTTCATAACGTTCTTGAACCATACATTTTTAGCATACACATTTTCCTGGTGTATGATGCAGTGGTACTGCATAAATCGCTCGCTAACACCATCTCGTTGCCGGAGATGAGCAATGGCACCTTCATGCTTTCCTGTAGGACAAAAAATTCTGCTTGTGCGCCTTAAACCGCAAGAAAAATACACTTATCAATCATAGCTGGGACACCGTCGATGATCGCACTCGCCAGTTTCTTCAAATCAATGCCGAATTGGTTTAGAATCGATGAGAGACCGTTGAAAATATCAACACCGTTTGTGGTGCCTTTCAGCGGAAATAAACGTACGAGCTCTTCAGTCATCTCAAATGGCTTGGAAACACCCCTAACGAAAACCGCTAGCTGAGCGGTGTCTGAAATGTCCAGTGCCACCGAAAAATGTTCGAAGTTTGCTGCTCTTTCCTTCAACGTATTTTGCATATCGTCCGCAATTTCTTCAACCCTACGAGTAATCGTAGCTCGCGACAGTGAAATCAGCGAAAAAACTCGACTTTGGGCTGGACATACCACGTCTACCACTTTGAAGGCAATCTTTTACAAAAGCACCGTCCGAAAAAGGTTTCAAGTGTTTTGTTATTTTTTCCGCAACACGTTTTGCTGCCATCACTGTTTTTCTTTCAATTCACTTGCCTTCTCTGAACGACGTTTGCCTGAGATTTTTTTCCATTTTCGATGCATGCTGTGACTCGTAATGGCGTATTAAATTTTACTCTTTCATTACCGCTACTGATTCATTGCAGATTAAGCACACTGGTTTTTGATTGATTGCAGTAAAAAAGTACGCTTCAGTCCACTTTTCTTAAAAAACTCGTCCTTCATCTCCAATCACTCGTTTTCTACTAGCCATTTTGAGAATCACAAACAAACTTCTGAGCGAAACAAAAACACTACCGAACAGTCGCACGCGTGATCGATGAATGGGAGTAGAATTAAGAATAATTTGGCTCTCTTTCATTTGATTCCAGCTCTCAATTCATAGAGAGAAAATTAAATGCTCTCCTCGCTGAATACTTTGCACGACGAATGACTCAAATATCGGTAAGCAAATGAAAAAAAGAATGAAATGGTTTTGTGAATAAATAGAGAGCTGTTACCAGTGTGCGAAATATTCAAATTCAATAAGCAGTATCCCGTGAATTTATACAACATCCATCTCGTCATTCACCGATTTGGTGCAAAACTGAATGTTCAGAAGAGCCGAAATTCGGTGCTAGCAAGAACACATTCACTCACTTCGTAAGAATGTTTGCGATTATTGTGTTTTGTGATGCTCTCCTCTTTTTGTTTTGACTGATTTAGCCGGAGATCTGTATAGAAAAATGTGTCCGTAGTATCTTGTGTGAATGAAGGCAATCGGTGCGAGTCACATTTTTTGGAGGGGATCGAATGCTTGTGTTCGTTCGTTCATTGCCTCTTCTCTTGATTAGTAATTCGTGTGTTCAGCAAAGACCAAATATTAGGTGCGCAACTAAGTTCCCGCTGTTTAGCAATAGATGGCGCAAGTAGTAAGTGCTGGTCGAATGTTGTACATCTCAAGCGTCATAAACCAAGCTCAGACATATGGTAAACAAACCGCTTTGCCAAACCAGTGATTTTGGTTTAGTGTTATATATTATGGTTGTTTGAAGATGTCTGATTTCGTGCCGAATAATCGTCATTTGCGGGAAGTGTTGATTTTCTTCTTTCATTCGAAGAAAACGGCGGCTGAAGCACATCGAGAGCTCCAAAAAGTTTGCAGTGATGCTGCTCTGAGTGAAACAACGTGTCGTGATTGGTTTTGTCGCTTCAAAAACAGTGATTTCAGTGTTGATGATCGTCCGCGTGAAGGAAGGCCAAAAAACTTCGAAGACTCTGAATTGGAGGCATTGCTCGATGAGGATCCGTGTCAAACGCAGGAAGAGCTTGGTTCGGGATTAAGAGTTTCCCGCCAAGCCGTTTCTAAGCGATTGCATGTGTTGGGAATGATTCAAAAGCAAGGAACTTGGGTTCCTTACGATTTGAAGCCAAGAGATGTTGAGCGTCGTTTTTTCGTCTGTGAACAACTGCTCCAGCGGCAAAAAAGGAAGAGTTTTCTACATCGCATTGTGACGGGTGACGAAAAATGGATTCATTACAGTAACCCAAAACGGAAACATTCATGTGGACTGCCCGGGCATGCTTCAACATCCATCGTCGCCTAGGCCGAATATTCACGCTGCGAAGGTTATGCTGTGTATTTGGTGGGACCAAGTCGGTGTTATTTATTATGAGCTGTTGAAACCAAACGAAACCATTACCGGGGAACGGTATCGAACTCAATTGATGCGATTGAGCCGAGCACTGCACGAAAAACGGCCACAATACGAGCACAGACACGAAAAAGTGATTCTTCAGCATGACAACGCTCGACCTCACGTTGCGAAACCCGTGAAAACCTACTTGGAAACGCTCAAATGGAAAGTCCTACCCCACCCGCCATATTCTCCTGATATTGCACCGTCCGATTATTACTTGTTCCGTTCGATGGCACATGGCCTCACTGGTCAGCAATTCCACTCATATGATGACATCTTAAAATGGCTTGATTCTTGGATAGCATCAAAAGACGAACAGTTTTATCGAAATGGTTTTACCAGAAAGATGGGAAAAAGTCGTAGCTAGTGATGGGCAATACTTTGAAAAATTCGTTTGTAACCTTTGTTTTCAAAATAAAGTTCCTTTTTCACCAAAAAACAGCGAGAACTTAGTTGAGCACCTAATAATTGAATAATGTTGTTTTTCACACTCATTTCAGGCTGTCATTTTTTTCACACACTGGCTGCGACAACACGTGCATTAACTAATGTGCCATTAACATGCTTTTTAACGGCAGACGTGAGAACAGCATTTGACTGCATGAACACAAGCAAAGCAGCGTATGTTGAGTACAAACATCACAATCGAGCTCGCGCGAAGTTTTAAGAGACTGAGAACATGTTCAAGCAGGCAACAATTGTGTCATACGAATCAAAATTTCCCAATTTATTTTCGAAAACAAATATCAAGAAGAAGCCCACGGGCCGCGAAAAAAACATCTGGCGGGCGGCATGTTGAGCATCACTGGGTTAGAGGCTGTTGTTAATGTAGCATTTGGACTTTGACTGTGACAGGATATACTATTTTAGGTTTCAATACAATACATCAAATAGAATGTACAATTGAGTCAATGTCATGGTTAGATACAAAAGTGTTATTTCTAAGAGCGTATGTATCTAATTAGAATTGCAGAATAAGTCAACTTGATCAAAAACTTAATTCATGCCTGAAAATAAGTCCCTACATTATTACCGGTACCAAGGATAACGTAACGAGTATTTTTAATTATTTCTAAGAGTTTGTAACTACGGGCTACAAAAGTATACTACAAATTTGGCGATTTAAAGCTGACCATTTGTCTCTATAAATATATTGACCTTAGTTTGATTCCCCTTTTGAAAGTGATTTCATCTGTACTTCTCAACTATGGAAGAACCGTTGATGGAATAACAAGCTGATTGAATCCCCCAATACGTTTCCAGTAGAACGAATCCATAACCGGCTTTACTTCGAATTGCGTTAGACCAACTTAATTGGCATGCCGAAAACTATCCAGAGCTTTTACGTTTCCACCGAGCCATAAAAAGTACATCTAATCAAATTGTGCTTGCTTGCTGACTACCGGCAATCGAAACATTTACGCAAAACCCGAAGAATCAAATTGAATCATTCCAGCACGATGCGCTCAGGATCACATCGGTAGGGAAAGGCATACGGCACGATCTCCGATTCTCGTCGTTCGGTATGGTGACACTGTTCGTGCGGCTGGCAGTTTCGGCAATAAAATTTTATCATAACGACATTTTTATGCAATTTATCGCACATCGCATACCCGTTCCCAGCACCGCCAAACATCGGTGCGAATAAACGTGAGTATTGAAACAGAGACGTGCTCTGGTCGGTTGATCCCTCCGGAGCTCGGAATCTCGCTCCTCGACACAGTGGTGGAAGAAGCTTTTCCTATCAATCGAGGAACAATCAAATCCGAGCTACTCCCCATTTGTGCGTCAGCTGTGCCACAATGTTCGGTTCACTACAGGAGTTGCAGGTTCTGTTTTATCCGTTGCTCAAAAAGCCGGGTTGATGCTGTGATGGAATAGTTTTTATTCTCATCAAATTGCAATTTTTCCGCTGAATCTCGGTGGTACATTTATGTTTCATTTTCTCGGTACACAGTTTTATGGATAAAACTTGAGACCCGGGATCGTTTCTCTTCGATAGATTGTGTTTTTTCAGCAGATGAAGCCTTTTAGTTTGCGTGACCGGTTTGAGTTGACCAAAAAATAATAAAGATTGAATTAAATTTTGAAATCGAACTGTACTGCAAAATTCAGGCCGAATATCGCTCATTGCTCATCGCTTGGCTGGCAACGATGTTGACACAACATTTTTCAAGCCACGTTAGTTCTGGTAAAAGTACCATCAATCTAACGAGAAACTCGTTAAATAACTTTCAACAGTCGAGCTGATAAAGTTGCATTAGTACAATCAATGCATCACACCATCCGTATAAGTGTGCTGATAAAATCAAACACGGTTGCCGGAGATGAAGCTGGAAAAAAATAAACCCAGCTTGATTCTCACTCTTAAATTACCTTTCCTACTTTCTTGGGATTCAAGGTGGGGTTTCCTTCTTTCTTTATGTCCTCTCTATCGTCCAGAACATAAAATCAAGTGACGGAGGCATGGACTGGCCTCGACGATGAAACAGACGATAGGCGATTACTGAGCGATAATGTGTCCACTCGTGCATTCAAACAACGGGCCCTGCCCCAAAGACCCGACGACGACGAAGGAAGCCGGAGAAAAAATTAATCCCTATTCCCGGGATTAAGTACATATTTCTGCAGGGCGTCATTAAAAGTTTATTTTATTTTCTTTTCCTGTGAGTCTCGCCATTTGGCACGGTGCCTGATTCGTGATATCAGCTGTGCAAGAGAAGCAATGAATTACAAAAAGAAGAGTATGGATGAAAAATAACTGGATTCTAACGGAAAAAACGTAGAAAAGGCTTTAGTGCCGTTGTAGATATTAATGTGTACTAATTAATTGGGATAATCAGGAAATCCTGGGTGTTAGTAAATGATGATTTCAGAAAGGGTACGATCTGTAATCTCTTTCTCTAATAGCCACGTTTGAGAAGATTCAGATAAACGGCGATGAGTTTTTCTCCGGCCCAGTCTCAAAGCATCGCAACCAGCTTATATAGAATTAAATCTTAAGGATGCATCATAGTTATGTGAAATCTTCTTTTCTGCAATACAGTCATGGCTCAAAGTTCTTGCGAGGAGAATTCAGTAAGGATTATCGTTTGTGACGAGATAGAATTATTGCATTTCATCGTGTGGTGGTAGACGAGGTTGTGTAAGGCATGTACTCGAAAAAATGCACCAGACAAAAGTGTTCGCCAAAAAAATTATTTCATGTCGGATTTTCATGAAACTTTCGGGCAATGAACTAATACATATGGATTATGTTTCGGCATAATTACTTTATTCAATTTCTTTTCCATCGCTGAAAGCCTGCACCTTTCCCTTAAGACCCCTCATTACATTACGCAGGATGGGCAACAGACGCTTGTGGAGGCACTCGGTGCGGTAGATTTCGCTGTTGATGGTACCCGTTGTGATGTACGGTTTACTCAGTTTACCGCATTGGCATATGGCTTGCCAGAGCAAGTATTTTTTGGCGAATTTGTCCTTTTTCTTCTTCTTTATGCCTTTCGGAACATCAAACCGTGATTTGGCAACATAGGACTCCAGCCCCGGTATCTGTTTTGCGTCTGCCGTGATGAAGGTTTCGTCATCCCTAACCACACACATCGGTTTCGTTTCGTTGAAGTAATTAGCTTCGCAGATCATATAATTATAATAGTACGTGGAAAATACTACAGTATCATCGCTCACAGAAAGCAAGAGGCTTAAAATTATGTCTCATCGTGCTGTTATAGGGAAGGCTTGAACATAAATCCTTCTTAAACTTCTATTTTTCCATTTACACGAAGGTGATAATATTTATTTGAAAACTTAAAATAGAATGGAACGCGTTTGGATCTTTCAAACACAGTTGAACACAGTAAACTAGTGACAGTAAACTAAACTGGAACGTTCATTTAGAGCTGACAATCAACTGAGTGACCAATGCTCTATAGATAGCTAAAAAAAAAATGTGGTAAGCAATGGGGACTAAAGCCAAAAATAATCTATTGGATTCATTCGGAAATTGTGAGACCCAAGATTACCTATGCTGCATTGCCCAGTAAACACAAGATAGCATATCAAAACGGATATGAGTATAACGTGGAGGCGATATATGCGTACATTTAACATGGAGTAAATTGAACGAACGAACGTATATCGCCTCCAAGTTGTACTCATATGCGCTATCATATGCGATTCTGTGTAGTCAGACTAAGGCCGGTGTGGCCTCTGCTGTACACAGAAGTTGTCTCCATTGCGATCGATCCATCCCAAGTAGCACACCACGATCATAATTAGTTGCAGCAACTTTATTATGACTAACAAAGACACATTTATGTTTTCTCAACTTAATGGTAACATATGTGCTACTAGGGATGGCTGTACTTTGCCAGCCTCGATGTCTGCGGAGGGTGCGTAGGTCTCCTTCTACTTGATCGATCCACCTTGATGCTGCATTGACCTGGTGGCCAAAAACTAAAGAAACTGTTGTACAGAGAAGTTAAGAAAAACTTCAAAGGCTAACAACTTGTTCAATTACTAGTGCAATGAGAATTACACCAACAAAAGCACTGGATGCATTGCTTTTCATGCTATCATTGCATCAATACACACAATTAGAAGCTGAAAAGTGTGCTCTAAGGAGCATATGGTTTGTGAACCTTTTCGAAGGTTATCTAATAGGACATCTTAGCATTCTTATATTTTGTAGATTGAATCCTTCAGTTATGAACAACGAAGATTTGATTGAGAAAAAATACAACTTTGACTGTTGATATCAATTTATTGATCCTGGACGTAATTCGTGGGAAAGAGGATCGGTGGATTAATTGTATTCTAAACAGACGGTTGAAAATGATCAATAAAGTGGAAGCAAGTGTGACTGGCCCAGGAATTGACATGTCAATTTCAATGAGTAAGTGGCCAGCTGTATTCCAAGCTGAAATTCAAGTAATTCAGGAATTTTCTGTTATATGCTTACGCAAAAACTATAGATATTCAAATATATGCATTATCTCGAACAGTCAAGCAGCTCCAAATGCTTTAAGGGGCTATATATCTTTTTCAATTTCAAAAAATCGAAAACTTTTTTATTGCTTTATCTTGAACAACAACTCCTTGGGAACATTTTCCAAAATTTTCAAAGAGACTTGAGCAGTAAAAAGAAAAATACAGCGTTCCTAGCCGAGCGCCTCGTCCCGGCAACAAACTTAACTTGAAACTTTAAACGCGAATATCTCGAAATGTTTTTTTTTTTTGCAAAATGACTTTGTGGTGATATGGATTGACAAAAAACTACAGAACCGATTTCCTTCAAATTTTCACTTGTTATGCCACTGCCCGGCAATCTCCAACAAAAAATTTAAGTTCTTCAGCAAATGGCTACTAGAATCCTTTGAGATCTGGAGAACAAACCCGGTAGTGCACTTTATCCGATGTGTTCTACCGTCCTGGGACAATGCTTTAAGTTAAAAATCGGCGATCTTTTCTAGCAATAGTGATGCGTCATGCTGAAAATATCTAAAGCAAAAAGGAAAGGGGAAACGTCACAATGGATCTAAAAATTGGTCGCAGTGATGAAGATATCCAAAATGGATTAAGTAAATGTTCCTATGGAATACATGATGCTCTTATTTCTGGCAAATATAAAAACTTGTTTTGAACATCTTGATGTCCAATTGAATGTCCATGAAAAACATGCTTGATTCAAACTGTGACTTGTTTGTCAATTTAAATAAATTTTTTAGACGAACGCAAGTAACGTACACGCTTTTTTGAAGCTACTCACTTTTGAGTCTAAAATCACTCAGTCTGACCAAAAGGGCAGAAATGGGTTAAATAGGTTTACTAAAATTTGAGTAGAGAAGAGTGCAGGACACTAGGTATAGTTTACTCAGGTTTTTATAGTTATTGCATGGGCAAACTTTACTAATTTTTATTTAAAGGAATATGGTGCTGCGTGCATCTTATTTTTCTTCAATAAAAAAAACAAATAATACAAACCCAAGTAGCACCAAAAACATGAAAATAAGGTAAGACTGTATCTGCTCGATCAGATACCGCCTTGCAAACATGCCCTACGCTCAATTTCAACTACTTCTATTCAATTTCACCACCTGCCGTGCTCTTACGGACCTATTAATGCTTTCTCTTCACATCTTTGGTTCTAGCAGAAAATTGCTGTCCACTCTTAGA
Source organism: Aedes koreicus (assembly GCA_024533555.2). NCBI lineage: Eukaryota > Metazoa > Arthropoda > Insecta > Diptera > Culicidae > Aedes > Aedes koreicus. The sequence goes on from JAHHFK020003064.1 coordinate 93,471, forward strand.
GTGGCATATTGATAAAAATGATATTTCCAATTTTCAAACATTATAATTAATTACGTGCTTCGTGCAACAACAAATAACATAATTAGTTTTAATGTATATGAATATAAAAGTTATATTTTCCATGTCTCATGCTGTAAATCTAAAAAAGTGCAAATTGACTAGTTTAGTAATGTAGATGTACGTTTCATATATCTGTTTGATGTTTTGAGTTAGGACATGTTTCTTTAGATCTAATGTCTTGTGTGTTTGCATTTTATGTTGTTTAAATGTAGCAACACAAGTCTCCCGTATTTTAAGAAACAAACATATTCGTGAAATGTCAAATGCTAACACAACTAGTCAGGTATGTTTTGATCGTGTCGCATTGAACGTCGAATGACCGTTTCTGTACTTCTTAATAAGACTTAAAACTATCAAAAATCTATTTATATCACATTCCTGTTAACCACTTAAACATTTAGGAACCTAATTCAGTTATGCCGGTATGATGAAACAAATAATATTGCTGTAGCCTTGTACGATCAAACATCATTTGTACGGGTACAATTGCTATTATGATGACGTATTAGAAAAAAAACGATCATCAAAGTATAGCAAATCTATTTTTTACTTTAATTTATTTACTTTCCTACTCCTGAATTCTCTAATGTTAAAACGAGTAACTATGTCCCCTTTCACATTGGCGGTGGTTTAAAGTATTGATGATATGGTTTAAGGGGATTCTTATTGTTCCATTTCTCACATGTTGAAATGGTCGAGTGGTAAGACGTTATCGTTATGGAAGTTATGGAGTTTATGGTTCAAACCTAGTCCATGAATACCTTTTTCAAACCGACAATGATTTGTTTTACTGAAGCCCAAGATTGTTTGTTTATGACCATTGCCGAGCTTAAATTACGTTTCATAGGCTCCACCTTCTGCGCTATTTCAGTTCTATAGTAGTATCCTAAATAGTACACAACCACCGAGACGACAACATTATTATTTTTCACAATAAAAGCAAACATGCATACAGTTAAACATTAACTGTTACTTGGGAAAGGGATGAAGACAGTTTTGCATTTGTTTATCATTACCTTTTTTGATTCTATTGGGTAATTTACCAATTTTTTAAGCACTATGATAGATGTACCGTACATGCACACATGCCACACTTCAGACTGATATGAGTCAAACGTGCTCAATTTTGGGTTGTTTGGAATTAGCGTGTATGCTATTTGTTTGTTAATATATTGATAAGTTGCACTCAAGATGCCTTTTAGACATGTTTTTAACATCCTCATGCAATAGTGAAATTATTTAGAATAGATTGTGGATCCAATACAGTGACGGTTAAAAATATGCATACAGGGTTTTCTATTCTTTAGTGCTAATATTTGGTGAAAAAAATTGTTTCACGCATATTTATTTATTTATTCGTCAACAGATAAAAATGTTTATCCCAATGACAACTAGATAACACTTAATTACATACAATAACTAACACATACATCTTTGGAACCAACGCTTATTAACATCACGGGATACATTAAAATTAAACACGTTATAACAGCTGTTGAAAAAGCGACACATGCTTAGCACAGCTTCGTGTTTGCCGTAGTTGGTCCTTGAGTAAACGTAGATTGTAAACGTAGGTTTCGTCGTCGAGTGTTGATGTTCAAGAGACCAAGTAAAGTTGAACAGTCGATGTTTCCCTGAAGGAGGTCACCAACGAAACACGCTTTGGCCACCATACGCCTCCCTTCCAACAATTCCAGGCTGATGAGCTTACACCGACTTTCATAACTTGGCAATCTGCGAGGGTCTTGCCAACGAAGATGTCGCAAAGCAAAGCGTATAAACCTTCGCTAAACGGCTTCGATCCTCTGGCCTGCATTTTGGTAGAAAGGGGACCAAACGACAGCACAGTACTCCAAAAAAGGACGAACCAAAGAGCAGTATAGTGCCTTCAGGCAATAAACGTCTTTGAAGTTTTTTGCGAAGCGGAAGATGAATCCTAATTGCGATGAGGCTTTAGAAACAATATAGGCAATGTGATTCTCGAATGACAGTTTGGAGTCGAGCATTACTCCCAGATCCTTGACTGTTGTTTCACGTTTCAAGCGTGTTCCTCGAAGGATGTACTCGTGGAGATACATCGTACGTTTTCGGCCAAAGGCCGAGCATTTGGGTACATTTAAGGACATTCTGTTGATCCGGCACCAGTCGTCGAACACTTGTAGTTCCTGTTGAAGAAAATCGGCGTCTTCTGGACATTTTATGACGTAGTACAGCTTTAGGTCGTCCGCGTAGGATAATTTCAGGCATCTGAGGACCAAGTTCACGTCTTTCATATATAACAGGAAAAGAAATGGACCAAGGTGGCTGCCTTGCGGAACGCCAGATGTTACTGAGAAGCTGGACGAGGCATAATCTGAGATCTTCACAGACATAGTTCTACCAGTCAGGTATGAACGGAGCCAGTTCAACAACTGATCGTGAACCCCCATATTTCCGTATTTAGAAATGGCAATCTGATGGTTCATTTTATCGAAGGCCGCAGAGAGATCTGTGTAAATGGCGTCTATTTGATGACCGCGTTCCATTTCGCGCATGATGAACGATGTAAATACGGTGAGGTTGGTCGCCGTCGAGCGCTTGGGCATAAAACCGTGTTGGTCAGGAGAACTAGTATGTGAATAGTCATGGACCAGCCTTTGAAGAACAATTAGTTCGAATAGCTTAGATACAGCACTTAGTGCAGCAATCCCACGATAGTTGGTGACGGATCGTTTGCGTCCCTTTTTGTGTATTGAGAAAACAAACGACTCTTTCCAGCATTCAGGAAACACACCGGAAGTTAATGACAAATTAAAGACCGTAGCTAGGGGCGCAGCGAGTTTCTTAAGGCAACGCTTCAGGACAATTGAAGGAATACCATCAGGACCACATCCAGTTGAGCTTTTCATCTGCTTCCCTGCTAAAATCACCATATCACTATGGATAGTGTGTGCAGATCCAAATACAGACAAACGGGGAACATTGCTAGTAGCTGTTTCAAGGCCCTCGGCATCCAGCATTTCGTCGCAGAAGACACTGCTAAACTGCGTACGGAACAAGTTGGCAATATCCGCGACAGAGTCAGCTTCGTGAGTGCCGTCAGTCATGGTGGAGGGTAAGCCGGTTTCTTTCTGTTGATCATTCACGAACCGCCAAAAGCTTTTCGGTTTCGTTTTGAGACGGCTCTGCAATTGAGACTGATGGGAGTTGTATAAGCTGTTATTGAGGTGTTTGTATCGGTGCGATATTTGCTGTGTTTCCTAAGAGCAGCCCTTTTAACTCGTTTCAAATGTTTGAGGTCGGAATTAGACCAAGCAGGTTTGGGAGGCTTACGGTTGAGTTTCTTAGGCACGAATTGATCAACGGCGTACAGCAAAATGTTACACAAAGTCGAGGCAGCAGAATTTGTATCCCCGTTTGCAAGGGTCGTGTTCCAATTCACGCCGGCGAGAAAGTTATTCATTTCCACGAAATCAGCTTGGGTGAAGTCATAATAAACGTTTTCGATGTTGTCATGGAAGCTGTACTTAGGATTAAGCTCCAGTGTCAGTAGCAGAGGGGAATGATTTCTGCAGCTTTTGACAAGCGGTGTCGGAGCTAGAAGAACGGAACATCTTTGACCCAATTCTTCGCTAATGAAACATAGGCATATGGTCAAATCTTAAAATTTACGGAGTTATTGAATTTTTCATGTTTTGGTACATGTTAGTCTTAAATTGACTGTAACTCAAAAATGATGCTACTAAGCAGGATTTTTCTTCCTCTATTCGAGAGTGGAAAAAATCTTAACACAAGGAAAGTTATGGACATGGAATTACGACAAATTTACGTTGGTGGTATTGGTTTTTTTGGTCGCACTCTGTCGAAAAGTATAAAGCATGCAAAAAGCAAGCTGAATATGACTTATTAGAGAAGCCGATAAATATTTTGAAAACGGCGAACGTATTATATGTTCATGGTTTATCAAAAAGATGGTAATCATGACAACTTTGTGTTCTGCAAGCATAAACAATAATCATAAACTTAAATATATAAAAAAATGTTTTTGAGTCACTCACATATGAGAAAAAAAAGTACTAGTGTGTAGTATAGGTAAAGGTTCAGTGCCACATCAATTGTCATTTTTCGATTTATGAACTTAAGTTATTGACATTAGAATGAAAAACTTAAGCTTTGCTAAGAAGATGTATTTTTGACATTAATATAACAAGTGGTGTTAGTTGGGTATTGTCTTATATGAAATCTTAAGTTTACTGAAGAAGGTTTGATTGTACATTTATCATATAATTAAAAACATTAAATTCCTCAATTGGTTTAACTCGTGCTGTTTGCTTTCTCGTCACTTTATTCTCCAAGTAAGATAACATAGCAGTCTCATAATCTAAACTTAAATGGAGAGTTTTTGGGATCATATAGATAATATAGTTTCATAGAATCTTGTATTATGATTCCAAACAAGATAACAATTCATTCCATTCATTACCGATAGCTGAGCTGTACATGGAGTGCCGAGCGAAGAGTCATTCTTTTGGAAAATTATTTCTCCCTGCGTGGTTATTTTTTATCAAGCAGTTAATCTCAGTACATGGTGCTAAAAGTAAACGATCGAAACGGAAGCTCGCCATTTATGCCTAGTTCTACCTGTTAGAATGCAACAAAAATCATTATCACAGTAAATCATCGACCTCATGCTAAATAGCCACATTACAATACCAGGCAAACGGGCAGCTTTTCAAATAAATGGGGGTTTCGATCAAAATTTGGTCGACTTAAACTTGACGCATTTCCTTTCATCGTGCATTTAACATTTTTGGAAACCCCTCATTTTGAAGATGTGTGCGTGAAGCACCATTCCTCTATTTTGATTTTGAGATTAGCACTTCAGTTATCAAAATGTCGTCGAAGGAAGAGAAGCAACGCATCAAAATTATTCAAGTCCATGGCGAAAATTTAAACAACTCTCACGCCAAGTTGGCGAAATTGTTGAATGTGGCTAAATCAACTATTACCAAAGTATTTAAAGTGTTCGGTGAACGTTTGTCGACAGCCAGGAAAGCTGGATCGGGGGAAATCGAAAGCCGGAGGCCAAAGCGATGACAAAACGAGGTGCCCGCTGTTTCGAGCTGATGCCTAATCTCTCCGTCCGTACTGTCGCAAAGAAGCTTGGAGTGGTGCCTTCAACCGTGGATAGAGCTAAAAACCGAGCTGGACTGTCGACTTACAAGAAAGTACGATCGCGAAGTTGTACACGACGATTCTGATGAAGTTTGATTGCGTGGTACAAGACGATGAAACTTACGTAAAGGCAGACTTTAAACAGCTTCCTGGACCGAAATTTTATACGGAAACCGGACGAGGAAAGGTGGGAGATATTTTCAAGCACATTAAATTGTCAAAGTTCGCGTAAAAATATCTCATGTGGCAGGCCATCTGTACCTGTGGCTTGAAGAGCAACGTTCACATTGCGACCGAAACCGTCAACTAGGAAATCTGAGCGAGTGCCTACAAAAACGTCTTCTGCCTTTCCTGAAGCGACACAATTGTTCCATTCTATTTTGGCTGGATTCGGCATCTTGCCATTACGGAAAAAAGGCCATAGATTGGTATGCTGCCAACAACGTTCAAGTGTTGCCCAAGGACAAGAACTCCACCCAATCGAACAATATTGGGCTATCGTCAAGCGGAACCTTAAGAAGACTCAAAAAGCTGTTGTGAGCGAGAAACAGTTCAAGGCAAACTGGCGTTCTGCGGCGAATAAAGTGGACAAGGAGATTGTACAAAATCTTATGGCAGGTGTTGAGCGAAAGACCCGGCGTTCGGTAAAAAGGAAGCCTAGCTGAATATTTCTCCTGTATTCTGTATTCCATGAACTTGAAAAGAAAAAGAATTTGACTTGTTAATAAAAACTTTGATCGACTAACACACATTACTGTTTGACCAAATGTTGATCGGAACGCATTTTAAATGGTCGAGGTTGTTGTCGAAGTTGTTGGCACCATAGGGTGAGTATATGGGGTGAGTAGCGTGGGACACTGGGTGTTTCTCTATATAGAAGAGATAAAAAGAAAATTTAACAAGATAAAGGTGGTAGATCAATACTTTGTCACTTGTTAAATTTTGTTTTATATTATTTACAATTCATATATTTTTGTATTTATTTGCAACACATTTTATAATTCACTATCAAATTATTAAATTGAAAAAGATATATTTTTGGGATTGTGATTTTAATTTTAGTGCCAATAATTACCCCTCCTAAAGCCAAAGCCACACGAATACAACATCACCATTCATTCTTAAAGGACCTGGAATTGTCTTTTTTCGTCCCAAAAATATACCTTTAAGAACTCTCGACATTTTGAGAGAATTTCTTCTTACGTTTCCCGGTATCTCGATACATAAAGAGAGATTCGATAGACTGCGTGTGAAGGGGCTGAATTTCGAAATAGCAAATAAAATTGTTGAGAATTCACCATCCCAGCCATATGTGGCTTGTCGAATTGTGAAAGGTTCATTTGGAACTAATCTTTTTTGTGCTTCAAATGAGATTTTTGTAGATCAGAATGGCAAAGAATTTTGAACAGTAAGATATATTGAGCCTGCTTTCTTGAACAGGAGGTTTCGGTATGAAAAGGCAAATCGAAAAGGTCACGTGAATCGTAAAACATAGCCGCCCCATTGTGATCGTATTGGTCCCTCTATCAAGTTACATGGGAATTAACACTACTTAGAATCTGCGGCCTGGAGACGTTAAAATTGAATTTCCAGAGCTTACTGCGGCTAATGACTGTTCTAAGAGGAAAATAAACTGAAGTTACACAAAGGTCTTTGTTCTTTGCAGTTTTCTGACAAGTGACGATTTTGACGCCAATTAACAATAGTGAAGTAAGAAAGGGCGAATAAAGATCGTGTATCTGAGAATCACGTTGTTTATTTTTCATGCTCATTTAATTAATAATTTCAGCACGCCGTGGGAAAAGTGAGCAGTTCCAAACCATTTAATTTTAACGTATGGAGCAACATGACAAGCATAAATGGGTCAATTTGTCTTTTTAAAATTTTCAGCATAAAATTAACATTAGCTTCTGAACTTCAACAACTTAATCCATAGAAGACTGGCATTCTCTTATAAGCAGTATAGAATTGTTTTTTTTTTTTTTTTTGTGGTATCATGATCATTTATTTTTATTTATTTTAGAAAACATCAATGATTGGGCACAATGATCACTCAAATTGCTTCTGTTGAAAGATAACTGAAATGATTTAAATAAAACTTTCATAAACTCGTCTCAAAAAATAACCTGTTGATCTTCATAAAAAAATCTTTGGTTATTGGAATGACTTACTCTGTTTTTCGGCTTTTTCCGAAATGTTTAGATATTAATACGTACCTAATCCTGCTGTTCAGTTAAAAACCAGTGGTTGTAAGATATAGTATGTATATACAAATATTATATTCTCTTACTCTAAACCGAAATAAGCGGGATCTGGAAGGGACCATCAGGGCACCCAATTAAAATTTTTTTTTTTTTTTTTTTTTTTTTTTTTTTTTTTTTTTTTTTTTTTTTTTTTTTTTTTTTTTAAAGACCGTGCAATTTCGTAGTTGCTACTCCCTTACTGACAGAACTAGTGTAATTGCACAGAGAACCACATAGATGGAGCTTGGGAGTAGCTTTACATCTTCAATGTACAAGTTCACTAATTCTATTTATAGATCAGTACCGGCGCCGGCCACGTCCTCACGGTCTTTTGGGGAGGGGGGAAGGATGATTAGTTTGACAATCGTTGTTATTAGAGACCGTGAACACCACTGCATCTCTACAATTGCCAAGGGAAGGATAGTTGTGTTAGTGAGGTAGGTTATTTTTAGATCATGGATGCACTGTGGTAAGTGATGCGATCAATGAAAGAAAGCGCAGTAGACTGCTTTTTATTTTAAATCTAGTGGTGATAGAAAGAGGCAAGTGAAAAATGGCAAGGAAGGGGACGGGCCTGGGATTGAACTCCCGACAATCTGCTCAGTAAGCAGAACGGGTAACCACTGAGCTACCCAACCGCGTCTTCTCTTACTCTAAACTCAAATAAGCGGGATCTGGAAGGGACCATCAGGGCACCCAATTGAAACTTATTGAATGGGGAGAATCGGAATGCTAATTTGGGTTGGTATTTGTTTGTGGGTTGGGGTGGTCCACTCCTTTTGTTTGGGGTTTTTTTTGTTTGAGTTTGTTTTTTGTTTATTTTTTTTTTTGTTGTGGTGTGGGGTGGGAAAAAATTTTTTTTTTTTTTTTTTTTTTTTTTTTATTTTGTTTATTTTTTTTTTTTTTTTTTTTTTTTTGTGTTTTTTTGGGGGGTGGGTTGATTTTTTTTTTTTTTGAGGAGCAGAGTAGCCATAGGACGTTAAATGTATGTAATGATTTTATTATAATAATGAAGAATTATATTTTTCTACAACAAATAAAACATTGACCTTATTATGGGTTGGGAGGAAGCTTCAGGGTATCATTGAAGCTGAAGTTGGATGATGGAGTGACAACCGGAGTCTATGAGGGAATGAACAGTATCAGTATCTTTATCCTGTCGATTCGATTGTGGTTCTGTGTATTTTCCTCCAACAAGTGCAGTGAGAATGACGTGCCTTTCTTAACATACCATCCTTTAGAAAGCTTTATTAGTATGTATTGCATATTGGGTCATTTGATTTATTGGATCGTATTGTTGGAAGCAGATTCTTAAGAAGAGGCCATCAAATAGCGGGAATGGAAAAAATAGCTCGGGAAAGAAACAACAAAGAAGTATAGTTCAATCTGATTTATTTTATATCACGAGTTGACGTTAGTCTTTAAACTTAGCTTAATGAATATAAGCATATGGTTCGTGGTCTGCCCTGCAGCACAGCTTAGTCCTAATAGTAGCACATGACCGCTGGACGGCTGCCACATCAATTTTCCGAATGCTGCTTCTGATCCTGTTGATGAGTTGCATCGTTTCCTTAGCTTTTCAATTACCCCTGTATACAGTGGAGTTCAATAGACCAAAAAAATCCTCGATTAGACGACACTGAGGCAGATTACACGGATTCCGGTTTTAAGCACAGATGGTATATTTTGGCTCTCCAGAAACGTTAGCGTCTTCTTCGCGTAGTGTGATGATGCCTTGTCCGGCTGAAACACGTAGTCTCAATCCGAGTGATGTTTCTGAAGGAACGGGTTGTGAATTTTCTGCAAACACTCTGTTTAGTCTGTCTTTTTGCTATTTGATGTCCAAGCCACTTGGTTTGAACCATGACTACGAAATCCTCTTATCGGAATTTACAAAGTTAAACATCACTTCTTGTTCGAACTTGTGCTTGAATTTGTACGTAACCGTCGAAGGAGTTGTAGATTTGTCCTGGGTGTAGAAACAGTCGTTTTCGGGCATCTAAGATTCGCAGAGAGGACAGAAACTTTCAACGTCCAGAACGAAAGACTTTCCATCGTAGGTATTGCCGGATCATCCAGCGGCACTGGGATTCAACAGTTTTGATTTGTTCGTCCGTGTACTCTGACGATCTGGTTTTCTTTCGAAATACTATTCCTTCCTTTTTCAGAGTCTAACCGATGTACGACTTCGAAGAATAAAACTTGATGGCTACAATGATCCTCATTGTTAAACATAGTGCGCAGCGATTGGAGCGTCTTCTTATCCATAATCTTCGTTGGAGGGCCATAACCTTTCTTCCAGATAACTGCCATGGTTGTCAAAGTACGGTATATGACGGTTTTTTTTTCCACGTACTGTATATGACGAAACATTTTCACGCTTAAAATGGTCCACTGTGTATTTTTTCCCACGATCTTTGTTCGCTTGAAAGAATTGCGCGCCCGCAATAGTTCCTGTTTCGACGACATGCTGCAAACAACTGAACATGTTGGAGTGAAGAGGTGTGTGTGTGTGTGTGTGTGTGTGTGTGTGTGTGTGTGTGTGTGTGTGTGTGTGTGTGTGTGTGTGTGTGTGTGTGTGTGTGTGTGTGTGTGTGTGTGTGTGCGTTGGGCACCTTTCTGAATATTGAGGTGATATTTCTCTGAAGTCATTATTTTTCTGATAGAAAAGAACTGAAGTCATCCCTGTTATTTGGTATCCACCCGTTATTTATAACGAAATCGGCACAAGAGTTGAAATCAGCATATTACATATTATATTTTCCTTTAAATAAAATGCAATCAACGCATTTTTAATAACTTTAACGAATTTTATTTCACACACTACCAAAATGTCATGTAAATTTCTGTCCCCTGAGACCGACACATGCAAGCGTCCTTTAGCACATAAGAATGAGTTCAAAGAGATGAGAAAATAAATTCAATCAAACACATGTTTCGTGGATTTGCGTATTTGTCAGTTTCAGGAGACATGATTTTACACGAAATCTTTCATTACGTTCCCCGACTTTTTACAAACGTGAATTACGTCTCGTGTAAAATTCATAATTTCTTAGTGTGCATACTTTGGATGTACTGTTTATAAGTGTCATCCTTTCAACGATTTGAAAGTGTTTAGGATTCCATAATCGTGTTATGAACTATATAATTTACAAGAGAAAGGGGGCTATGACTATACAGTCTCAGAAATAAAGAAGCGGTTTAAAACTTATGGCAAATTTGTACATTCTACACACTTAGAAATTATGAATATTACACGACACGTTATTCATGTTTTTAAAAAGTCGGGGAACGTAAAGAAAGATTTAGTGTAAAATTATGTCTTCTGAGACTGACACATACGCAATTCGACGAGAGATGTGTTTGATTGGATTTTTTTCATCTCTTTCAACTAATTCTTATGTGCTAAAGGACGCTTCCATGTGTCGGTCTCAGGGGACAGAGATTTACATGACATTTTGGTAGTGTGTAGATCTATAAAACTCATCGCCTGCAATTCATAATTGAATGCAATTTGATTAATTGCCCCAGAAGTTTTGGACCAAACAGTCGAATTATAGCAAACCTATATTTTAAAGGAAATGAAGGTTTTCGGATATTTTTCTTTAAAAAAAAACCTAAATTTTTATTCATTATGAATTGGATAAACCATGTGCAATTGCATAATCACATCAAACAACAACATCATCCCAACAGCTATGCATGAATCGTTTCGTTAAACACCATCCCATACCATTTATCCACGGTGAGAGCACCATATCTCACCAACCACCGTAACACAGGACTGTTATGTGGCAGCACCACAGGACCAAGTTTTGCCAAAGTAAGAAATGTATGAACCAAAAACTGTTAGATAAACAACAACCTGCAAAGCCATTCACAGACCATATTATGAATTCTCCATGAGGTTCTACACAATTTCACAATTTCATATTTCTCTTACACACATTTCAATATCCTTTCGTTCCGATGGTTCTCCGCTGGTTAACCACAGCAGGATGAAAGGCAGCTGAAACTAAATAGTTGAATTCTCCGTAACCAGGACAGAGCATGTCCGCTTCTCGAAGGTGCATGAGCTGGTCCAACTGCTAGTACTGGTGCTGATCTAACATAAAAGCATTTTGGTGGGGCCCGTCTTTCACACCAACAAAACGGTAAAGAAATAGACAATACTTGGTTTTGAAATAGTTTGTACGGTTGCTGGATTTGAGATCCCGCAGTCGTAGAGAAAAAGTTTTTTTTTTATAGTTACGACCATGAATGATCGCTATGAATATAGTGTTAAAAAGTGGCACCTCCCAAGAACGTCCATTAATGTTTCGAAAAGAAAGGAGAGGCTTCGAAGGGAACCTGACGAAAACCGAACTTTTCCCGTGCTGTCCGACTATGAAACGATGCAACTTTGTCTGCCAAGTTGTAGTCATTGTAAATGAAAGACCTTCTTTGAAAAGGATTGAATGCGGTTTGCTTCTTTGGCTTTGAGAATAGTAACTGAAACAGGACAGGACAGGGAGCCGATAGAGCTGATAGAAGTGAACTGGAAATACGAACAGGCTAACTTTTCTCGCAAACCGGATGAACACTCTTTGCCGGGTGCCCCCGAAATTGAACATGGTACAGAATAGTAGCAGACAGTACTGTTGGGAACTTGCTTTTGGAATTACCGAACCAAACTGCTCGGCTGCATGGAATATCAATAAGGTTGGGAGCTATTGAAACGATTCAGTCAGGTGGAACCGATGAGTGGTATGCTGCCAAGAGTACGTCCTGGAGATATGGTGGGAGGAGGAAAGCTTTTGGGGATGTATTGGGTACCGTAAATCAAGGTTAAATTGATCAAGTGGCAAAATAAATTTTGGCAATGTTGACTAACGAATAATTTTTTGTTAATAAGTACATAATTGCAAGAAAGAAGTGGATTTAGGTGCTTTAATACTATAGATTATTAAAAACAAGTATACACACCCGCTTCGCTAGTTCATTATTTGATAGATTTTTTGTCATGTAATCGTGTTTTATACTAAAAATCACCCATTTGCTTCGCAGGAGATCATTTAAATGTTGAAATAATCAAGATGTCAATGAAACTGTACTTGGAAAACTAGGCAAATTAAAACTTACAACTTCACTTGTGAGGCATACCACGGGACATACGAATCCATCCTGGTTGGCCATTTCTGATTTGGATGAATCTTTTCAGAGCTATCTCATTTCATCGAAAACATCAGTTTTTGGTACGACATTTTTATTATTAGTCACGACCAACTTTCTGAAAGGGCATATGTTAAAATGGTACTGATGGCTTAAAATAAATATACTGCAAAAACGGTTCGTTGAATTAAATTTGTATGTATTAAGCAAAGTTTGAGGTAACTAAAAGGTGGATCCTAAAAAAATAAACACTGTTATGACATTTTTTTTCTAGTTAATATTGTTTTGAAAACCGCAAGCCAGCAAAAATAACTAACGTAACGATAATAAAAGGAAGGAAAAGGACTGCCTGAGCATATGGTTGTCTTATTTTGCAGGTGAAATAAAATGCTTCTTATAAGCAAACTAGTCTGTTACACAATATGTTAAATTTAATTATTGTATACAAGCAAAGGATACGTTCTCAGCTTATTTAAATAAAACGTGTTTCAAAAGGAATACCATTCACTTAAAACAGTATTCGTTAACCTAATCGCTTTTGATCGATATTTTACTTAAAAGATAGAAGTATAAATTTCAATTTATATATATACTTTTTTTTTAAATATAGAATATTTGAACAATATCCGTACAGTTTGAATAACGTTTGGCTTTGATTTTACTTTTAGTATTTTTCACTGAAAGTTAAGAGGCTATTTGCTCTTTGTGGCCGGTAAGGCGCTCCTCGTATTTTCTCATGAAAGCACAAAGGCATCATAATTTTTTATCTTCGCGCTATTTTATCGCCACCTTTGTATGGGTCCCTTCTCATTATTCGATTCCGGGCAATGAGAGAGCAGACTCATTTTCAATGATGGACGCTTTGGAAGGTGATATAAACTATGTATAAATTGCTTTCCCAGAATTTTTCCCTATTTTTTTGTCAACAGTCACTCGTTATCTGGCAGCATAAATGGAGTAAAGGAGATTTGGGGCGATGGCAACATTCTATCTTCCTTAAGGTGTCGAAAAAATCTTGGTTTAGTGGAATGAATGTGGGTCGAGACTTCATTCGTGTGATGTATTGTCTAATTTTTAATCGTTATCGCACATTTATACCGTGTTGAGCTGAACAACAGCTATCTCTGTTAATGAATTTTTGTTTGCCAAAAATATTTCAATTGAAAGTTGCATATTAGGCGATCAAGAAGCAACGACACATGAGTTTTAAAAATCATACATTGATTTCCAACTCCTCATCTAATTCCATGAATTGTTAGTATAGCTAACCTACCCACTTAGATACTATGAATTTTACACGAGACTTAATTTCTGGTTGTAAAAAATCGGGGAACGTAAAGAAAGATTTCATGTAAAATTATGTCTCCTGAAACTGACAATTACCCAATTTGACAAAAGATGTGTTTGATTTGAAATTTAATTTTAATATTTATTTTTTAATAAAATACTGAACTAGCATTGGAGGCGGGTATACTTTTTGTTTACATACTGTAAAGAGTAACAAATTTCAACAAAAACATAAAATCGCAATAGAAACTAACGAATTTATATTTTTTAGAGAATAGCAAACCTAATGGAACAATTCTATCAAGATTGATGCAGCAATTAAATGAACAATGTTCCCCCGGATGACGGTACGTTTGTGGTTTATGTGTTTTCTTATAAATTTCCGAGAGTGTAAACAGTTTTATGACTATCTGCATCGGAGAAGGTAGCCCACAGCAGCCTTTTCCTGTGCCAACGCCCGAACATGGCATAACATGAACGTAAGGACTTAATGGAGGCCGCAGTTTCTATGGCAGAATAAATCAACTCTTTATAATTGCTGTGGCATCCGTTTACCATGGCACAATAAGCAATTAGAAAATCAATGAGTACGTAAAGGTCTCAGAGGCACATACAGGAATTGCGCTGAGCACTGGTTGAGCACGTGTCATTGTTAACAATTTTATTGATTGAGTTATATCAAAAGATTGGGTGCAGAAGCGACTTCCTCTAGCAAGCTATTTTTAAACATCTAATTGAGTATATTATACCAACAAAACAGAAATTTTAATCTATACTTGAGAAGTTTGCTGGTTTATAAAAACCCCTGTAAGTAATTATGGACAACACTTCGACTATATTAGGTTGAACGGATAAAAATAGTAGCAATAAATGTAAATAAATCAAAACGTCGGTTCTGTGCACGATGCTGAGACAATATTCACAAAAGAGTGGATTTTGCTTAGAGGTTAATGATTAGCAAGATTTTGACTATTTTTAATGAGAAGATATGGAAAAAAAATACGCGTATTTGTATGTGATGAAAATGAGATTTTCTCAGCGTTCATAAGTAAAACTAGGGACCATCTTCTTCAGAAGGAAGGTTTATAAAGGCAAGAAATTTTCACCGTCCTATTTGGTTCCAGTTAGCAACAACTTTCTGCTGGGTCATCCTCTCAAATGATGCCGATGAACTTTGCCGTCTTTGCACACTCGCTGACTATAGCTCGAATGCTTCATCATGCAGGGATTTCTGTCTGTGAAAGACGATGATAACAACAATTTGGATGGATTTCTTCCGGGAACAATTTTCCAGACACTTCATCACCATCCGGCTGAGAAAGTTTGAAATTCCAATCACAATTTCAATTTGAGAGTAAATTATTGTACATGAGAAGAGGAAAGTGGTAGGTAAGAGGTTTCTGCATGCTAAGCTACGCAGTAAATTTTGCGAGAACTGGATAATTAAATAAAGAAACTGGCTTCAAATGATGGACAATCAATATCCTCTTAAAGTATTTTGATAATTCATGAGGCATTTTTATCAAAATAAGAACGAGAGTCCCATATTATTCTTATTGTTTTGCAATTCATCCTATCAACAAAACAATAAATGTTTGTGGAACTGTGTGCCAATGTTTTCATTTAAAAAAATAAACCAACTCATGTACTATTTTTTCACGTAGACTGAGTATAAAATCTTGAGCAGAGTATTGGGACCGTTTTCCTACACAGAAGAAAAAGTTTGAAGCTTCGTTCACCTTCAATCTTATTATTGATCGAACATTAGATGATTTAGATGATTTAGATCAAACATTGAAAACCACGTACTGCAAGCTTGTATTCGTCATCCATGATTAATAAATATAATAGAAATCATAGTAACTCTATCATTGATCTAGTGTTTAGGCTGGATATCGCAGTTGTTATTTTTATGTAATATGTTTAATATTATTAGTTTGCATTCCATCGAAAGTCAATGAAAAACTAATAAGATGTTAGTTGAGACGACTTGCACGTTTAACGCATAACTTGCTGCGGTTCAATTTAAGAAAAAGGAGAAGCGTGAAAAAAAACGCAACGAGAATTTAACCACGATGTTTAAGATCACAAAATCTCAGCTGTTTTATCCAGGCTATCAATGAACTTGTAGATGCAAAGGCTAAAAGTATTTAAGAACTGCTCATTGTACAATAACGTGATTTCTAAATGACTATCTCGAATCCTCGTCACATGCTATTTATGAAATAAAAAGCTTTCCTTTATAAGTGGAAGAGAAGACAGCACACTAAAGTTGTAAGAAATTTGTGGTTTGCGAGCTCTCAAAATTTCCTTCACAATTTTGAAAGAATCTTTCATAAAGGGTGTACGGAATCAAATTGCTACACCCACAAATGTTCGGCAAAATTCGCCCGTTCAATCAATCATCTTCAAACTTTCAGAGAGTAAAACAAAACATGTTATGAATATTTTTCCATGTTTGTTTTATTCAATTTCAATTCCATATTAAAATGCACGAACCTTCTTCTTTACACTACTCATAAGGTCCTGTACAACATATGGACCAACTTTTTTTTGCGTGGCAATCTATTTTTTCTTCATATCTTCCTCCGATTTCACTTCCATAGGATGCTTCTGAAGTACCTGCTTCATGATGGTCCAGTACTTTTCAATTGGCAGCAGTTCCGGTGCGTTCGGGGGGTTGAGATGCTTCGGCACGAAATTGAGCTGCTTAGCCTTGTACCACTCCAAAACCTCTTTCGAGTAATGGCTAAATCTGGCCAGAAAATCGTAGGACCATTGTGTGATCTCAGAAGAGGAAGCAGACGCCTTTGGAGGCATTCCTTTAGGTAAACCTGCCCATTGACCGTTGCAGTTGTCACGAATGGGGTGCTCTTTTTTTCCACAAGAGCAAATTGCTTGCCAAATCATATATATTTTGGCAAACTTTGACATCTTCTGCTTTCTAACATCATCAGGGACATCGAATTTGTGATGAACAGTGGTAAACTGGAGCCCCGGAAGCTGCCGGAAGTCTGCTTTTCTCTTCATCCATAACGAGGCAATGTGGTTTCGTCAACATCTGGGTGTAGAGCTTCCGTGCACGTGTTTTATCTACCGTAATCTGCCGTTCATCGCAATTAGGCGCCTTTAGGACTTTGTACGTGTGTAGTCCTTCACGTTTTTTTTCGCATCTTGCACGAAAGTTTTGGTTAGATTCAGTTTCTTCGCCACATCTCGAACTTAATTATGGGATGCCTCTGGAAAGCTTGAACTACTCGCTTGTTATCTTTAACACTATACAGAGATCCATTTTTGCCTTTTTTTTCTTTCCGATCGATGGTCAAACGTTCGTGGTATCGATTCAAAACAAAAGACACTGTTGAATGTACCATTCCCAGATTTCTGCTGATGGCACGATGAGAAAGATCCGGATTTTCAAGTTACGTGCGCAAAATTTCTTTGCGCCACTGCTGTTCTCCCGACTCCATCTTCGCAACGATTGCACATCTGCTAGTGAAACATACACAGCGTAAACAAATACACATTGAACAAATTCCACCCAAAATTTCAAAAGAAAATACCCAACGGGTAAAAAGTTACAGCCATTTTAAAGTGGTGCAATTTGATTCCGTACAACTTTTAAGATTCTTGGAAAAATTTGCTCATTACTTTGAGAGATTGCTACACACAATTTAGCAAAAATGTCGACCATGCTTCTAAGTGAACCCTGGTCGAGATTCCGAACGAGTTTTACTTTTGATTCTAAGTGAGAGCTGTTCAGTTTTGTGAATTCAGATGAAAAACGCTCAAGATCCTGAGCGAATATTTCTCATACTCCGAGTGTATTTCAACAAATCAAAGAATTTAAACAAATCAAAGCATGCGAGCATTAGTGCATTAACAAAAAGATACACAGCTCACCGATTATATCCAGCTTCGTACGATTATATCGGGTCGACCGGTGAATCGTCGAAAAATATAAGTAGGCTATAAACAGAAAAAAAAAAATTGACACTTCAATCAGTTCGTTTACGGCAGCCATACCGAAAGCAGTGAAACAACTACGTTCTATGATTTGTAATGATCGGTGGCTCCACACTGAAGTGATTAAGTCTGTCATCGTGTCGCACTTTGTGTCGGCCGGATACAGCCGATCGACCATATACAATGAAAATTTATTTTCGTAAATAAGCTTTCACTCATTTCGTAAACATGGATTTTGTACATAGAACAAATGTCTCGTTTATAATATGAAACATTCATATTGCTTTTTATCTGGTGAAATGCTATCATTACACCTTTTTTGTATAATGCACGAAATGGATTTCGTGAAGGCCAGCCAATCACTACATAAACTATCTAGTACGGTACTATAATCATCTTGAATCGCACTCCTTCTTTTTGCAGTAAATCTTTAAAATCTCCATCAATCTTCTTTCTATGTACTAAACGTGCGCAAATCGTACAAAAGCACAATAAACAATAACCTGCTTCTGAGATAGAGTCGCACCCCTTAGAATCCAACTGAAATTGTTGCTGGCTGCCTATTTCGGCTCCTTGGGTGGATTATGAGACGGGGTGGAATTGAGGGTCATTCCTAGAGTCAAAGTGAGAAAAATCACTTGCAGTGATCTGACTCTTCTGGCTAAATCGAATGATAAGTCACTTCCCTGCGAGTGATTTTGTGACAAGAGCCACTTTACCCATTATATTGCAATATAATACTGATCAACTACAGCATATGTTTTGGAATAACACCGCCTTCAACCTTCTTGACCAGCTTCAGACGTTTTTCGAAACCGTCACAAGCGGGACGCATGACTTCCATCGGCATTTCGTCCCAAATTAGTTTGATTACGGTTTTGAATTGGTTCATATTAGACGCCCTGTGGTCATTTAATCCTAGGGATTCAGATCTGGTGAACAGGGAGGCCATTCATTCTTGTCCAAAAAGTCGGTCAAATTTTCTCTGCACCAGCCCTGAACGAGATTTGCAGTATGCGATGGCGCTACGTCCTGCTGAAACACATAGTGATCATCTCCAAACACCTCTTGTACATATGGCTTGACAACTTTCTCCAAAACTTCCGTTTTATAATAAACGGCATTCACTTTAACGCCTTTTTCGATGAAAACGCCTCGCTTGCAAATTCCTCCCCAAACCATCACTGACGCAGCACTTTGGAACCGTGGAATATTCCTATCACTCTCTGGAACAGCTCTCGAAGAGAGAGGCCAAAATCTGTCGTTCTGGACATTGTGGGATTGTTGCAAGACGAATAACTTTTCGTCGGAATAGATAAATTCTTCCCCACCGGTCCGCGACAAAAGCAGACTTGCTCTTTCGAGTCGTTTCTGCTTGGAAGGTTCCGAAACTCCGTGAACCTTACGTTTCTTGAAAGCTTGGAATCAGAGGTCATTTTGCAGTATATTGTGCATTGACGATCTCGAAACATTCAAATCTGCGGCCATTTTACGTACAAAGCGCTGTGATTCTCGTCTAATCCGTTCCCTGACCACTTTAATAACTCGTGCAGTCCACACCGTACGATCTCTTCCGGTCATCCAACGAGCACGTGTCACGGTACCTTCGGATGGTTTGCTACACAAAATCCCGCTTTACTCCGAGGTTTTTCAAATTTCTGAAAATAGCGCCCGGGCGCTCACCTTTCAAAAACTTTTTTATCACCACAGCACGAAACTCCTTCATCGCTGGTAAAAGATTAACACCGAATGAAAACAATCTTACATAACCTAAAAGCGTTTGTATAAACATAGTGCAAAACTACACCAACACATACGTGAAGCATGTTGATTAGTTGCACGACACCAATGCAAGGAAAAAGTGTATGAGAATATATTGGACACGGTGTAAACGTTTGGTTCACTGCTTTAGAACCCCATTGATCCCAAGTACACCTTTCGCATTGCACCTTGTGATATGTTTTTTTGTTTTTTTTTTTATTTTTGTTTTTGTTTTTATTTGGTTTGTGTTTTTTGGGGGAAATTTGGGGGGGTTTTTTTTTTGGTTTTTTTTTAGGGGTGATTCATTAATCTTGGAACCGTGCTTGAGACCGATGTGCTGGTACTTACTGAGCCAAAAACTTTTTTTCCCTTTTCTTCTTGACTATCCAGCCTCTGGAATAACCTTTATTATTTAGCCAAGTACCATTTCATGTTTTACATGCGTTAGTAGCTATAGTGAAAATTGTTTTCCATGAGAGGACAGCGTCGGCCATTGTGCTTTGTGTCGTGTGGTGTCGTGAAGGTGTTGGACTTATTTTGACCGAGATGTGGGATCTGTAATTTGGGTGGAGGGAGCCTAATTGGCCTTTTCGTTCAGTTTGTGCCCATGTGTGTGATCTTACTTAATGTCAGTTAGGATAATGCATTGTGGCACCGGGGGGTATTAAGGTTAACTGGTTCACATACGTCTGTATAAAGCATATGATGCGCTGAGCGTCGCATTTCCGCGGTATTATTGGGGACGGAGTGGGCGTCGATGGCTAGTGACATTTTGCATGTCACATACGCGGGCGGTTCTATAAGTACTTAACCTTACCGCCCGATGGCCCCATCTATCCCAAGAGAGATTTACTATCGTGTTGAACATTCTCAAAGATGACTACTGTCAAAATTGCAGCCATATCAGACTCGTAGTTTTGTTTTGACCGCGTGTGGAAGCGGGCGCTCCCGCGGATTTTAGCAAAATGGAAAAAAGAGCAATTCTATTTTTTTTTCTAAGGGAACTCACGTAGCAAAAATAAAGTGCGCTTGGATACTGCGTACGGTAAATCTTCTCCCTCGATGGCAACCATTCGGAATTCGGTTTAACGAGTTTTAACGTGGTCGCGCGTCAGTTTCTGATGAGCCACGGCCAGGTGCCCCGAAAACGGCTACCACGGAGGATAACGTGACAAAAGTCCACGATCTCGTATTGGCAGACCGCCGATTGAAGGTTCACAAACAGTAAGCATGTCAAAACACCGCGTAGGTCATGTTTTGTGTGACGAATTATGGCACCACTGGTATAAACCAGAGACCAAGGAACAGTCAAAACAGTGGACTTCACCCGGCGAACGTGCTCCGAAGTAGGAGAATACTGTCCTATCGGCCGGAAAGGTTATGGCCACCGTTTGCTGGGTTTCACAAGGTGTGATCGACTACCTGAAGAAGGGCAAACTGTCGCATGGCTTTAGTATGCTGATTCAACGTCGAATTGCAGAAAAAACTGCCCCATTTGGTTTAGAATAAAGTACACTTCACCGTCGCCAAGGCCAAGTTGGTCGAATTGGGCTACGAACTGCTTCCCAGTCCACCGTATTTTCTAAATTAGGCCCCGTGTGACTTTTTTTTTTGTATCCAAACTTGAAAAAGTCACTCGGCAGGCAGAAATTTGAATCGAATGAGGCAGTCATCGCCGTCACAGAAGCCTGCTTTGCAGACCTCGAGAAAACGTATTTTTCAGACGGGTTGAAGAATATTGAGCATTGCATACACTTGACTATCGAGCAAGATGGAGGCTATGTTGAGAAATATAACTTTTCAAGTTTATTTGTTTTTTGTTGAAGCCATTAACTTTATCAGAGCGGTTGCGTTTCTATGAGTAACAAACATATTCATTTTTCTTCCCATTTCATGCAGTGCCATTCACTCACATTCGCCTGATTCATATCATCTTCAGATCTGTCATCTTTCTTCCTAAATCTCTTTTTGTCATTTTTCGCATGTTTTGTGCACTCGGTTCGCGATGGTCGACTTCGCTCCTGTCGTGTTTTAGACCTTGTGTCCCGTATGGTACGGTGTCCTTGTACTTGTTTAAGCTCATCCTGTAACTTAAAACTGCCAGGTAGCTCTGCTTCAGTGTAGTCATTTATCTGGCATACACACGCACAAATATGCCACTGGCCTCGCCTTCTAGTAAGTTAAATCTATGTACATTAAAACTGACGAAAATCGAACAATTTCGTGAAGGCAAAGTTGCTCTAACGCGTGTGAGCGTGTGAAGGCCCTTGAGTTTATAAGGGATTGTTGCACCGGTGGTATGTTGGGCATCACATATTTCGATCTAAATTAGCGATTTAATACTGTTCCTTTTTGAAACACAATCAAAAAAGCATTATGCCGAAAATTTTCGGAAGTTTTCTCCTAAGCTAACTAAGTCTCTTGATCCGTTAGCTGGATGAACTTTGTGGAACATCGCGAACCTTTCAAATGCTGACGCCATTCAAACGAAACCATGTTTTCATGTTCAATCTTCTTATTTGCAGCTTAACTTTATTATTTTATTTATTTTTATTATTACTTCTTATTATTAAAAAAATATTTTTAGTATTTCTCTAGGCACTCCATTTTGAGCTTTATTCGTCATAGTCAACACACAATTTCGCACTACAATTTAAAAATAAACTACTCGATCGGTTATTCCATTTCAAAACACAAGAATTCCCACTCAATAGATATTGTATTACTGTGGTTTTGGTCTGGATAAGCCATTTGAAAATCATATAACCACATACTAATACATCAACATAATACGTAATACATATAGTAACAAATACATTATGTCAATATGTTTCTGTGTAAACAGTTAATTTATTCCGTGTAACTATTGTCTGTACATCTCGAATGCATTACCAGACATATCAATTCAATTTGAAGATGGTGAAGGTAATGTGTCAGCTTAACCAGTTAAATTATGATAGCTAAAAAATTTTGGAAAACAAAAATCTCGCACAAGTGTATAAGTGTATATAAATTGATGAATAATGTCTCAACTGATTCAAAATAAATCGACCATCATGATTATATCGATTGTTGATGAATTTATTACATATTCGATACACAACCTGCATGAAAGAGCAAGACTGACGTACACCCGGTTCCCTATATTTAGACATTTATTTCAAACAGAATTGCTTTGGTTTGGTCATTCTGAACCAAAAATAAGTTCTACTAATAACAAATATCAAAACCTTGTTGGATGGAAAATATGAGACTATACTGCCCCGATGATTAAGGCTTAAAATAAGAGTGTTTAAATTTATCGATACATTCGCATATATACGGTTAGTAACTCAGTGCTTCCATTTCTTCAGTTACCAACCCATAGAACACAAATGACAACGATTTGATTGACTCTTATCGCAAATAAAGATAAAATCAGCTTAAACATTAAAATTACACTAATGACCTTTCCAGATACGAACATAATTCACCGTCAATAGGCAAACAATGAGTAGGAGAAACAAATATTGCTAACGACCATTAATTGAATTGACAGGCGCAAAATAAAAATCAATTGATATGACTTCCGATCAATTTCAGGCAGCGATGGCCCATTTTGAGCCCTCGCTTAAAAGTCCCCCATCGTTGCACGGCCGATATTGAAGGTGTGTTGACCCAAGCATCAATCCCGGCACGACCCCTCACTCGACCCCTCATGACAGGCACAAAGAGAATCAACCCGTTCTTTTTTCCCTCTTTGCAGCCTTTTCAGCTTCATGGCAATTAAAATTAAAACTGGTTTCAAAAGCACTTCAATTACCGTGGTTTGCGATGGTCTTCCACGAACAGCTATCATTTACAACCAGTAAAGCGCATTACATGATTGCATAGCAGTTTTCATTAAATTTGTTTTATTAATTTAAATGCGATTCTCAAAGGCTTTTCCCACCCAGTTTATCGTTTGGGCCGCTTGTTTTTATGTTTTTTGTTTTATGTATTTTAATTTAAACGCGAGAAAAGGTCAGTCAAGGTGGATACGAATATGTATCTTTCTTCCAACATCAGCGTATGATCCGGTCGCAATCGATCGATGCCACCAACCTTTGGACGACGGAAGACATCTCAGCAGCTTGTCGTCTTTGCAAGAGCAACACAGCGATCCCTTCATGTGTTGGTTTGATGTATTGTATTGGTTTGATGACAATAAAAATTGAACTAAAAATTAAGTTGTTCTTAATCCTCCATCAGTGTTTTTGTTTAAACTTTGAACTGATGACTAGATTGAAAACTTATTTACTTTAAATTTAGCTGATCTCATATAAAATTCAGGCATGGAATCAGTTACTGATTCAGTGCCTAAATTCTACAGGCAGCTCATCATTCCGGTATGTACCTTTGGAGAAAGCATTCTAAAAGATTGAGTTTTTCAGTTCTTTGTATGTTTTGATGATATGATGATATGTACTACCACTTTTAAGTTTCCACAGGGATATAAAGAATCTTCATTCAACAACAAGATTGAACAATTGGTCATAAGAGCGAGCTATCTAACATGAGGATGCCCCAATGGGCGGGGAGAAGAGCCTGCCCTCTATTCACAAACTGGTAGCAGAGGGGAGTTGGCATTCCCACTCTTCCCATCCAGAGTGCTTCAATCGGGTGCCCTGATGGTCCCTCCCGTTCCCATGAAATATTAATATAATAGTGAATATATTTATGTAAATGAAAAATAATACAAGCATTCGTATCTTTTATTATAATCTTTTATTATAATCTTCATTCGGTTGATCCTAAAATGCATGAAATGTTGTAAAGTGTTATATTGAAGAGGTCTGTGGTTCCGTGCTTAAGCACAGTTTCGTTCTTTTTCAGCAATAACAGCAATAACAGCAATTCACATAAATCTTGATTTGAGGTTGCCTGAAAATGTTTGTTAAATCTATTGTAATTTTACAAAACTAACAATTATACCTTTTGTTTACTGTTGCCACTATTTACTCCTTGATGCTGATTTTATAACAGCAAATCGCTTCTAATTTTGCTGGCTTAATAGTCATTGTTCCTGAGTTAGAAAAACAGGGAAGATTTTGTTTGAAAATTGGAAATATCCTTCTTATCAACATGCAACCCTAGGAGTGGACAACAATTTCTGCTAGAACCAAAGATGTGAAGAGAAAATATTGATAGGAGTAAGAGCACGGCAATTTGAGACATTGAATAAAAGTAATTGAGAAATTGAACGTAGGGCATGTTTGAAAGGCGGTATTCGATCGAGCAGACACTTTCTTGCCTAGATTTGATAGGTCCAATACTTTCTCTTCATATCTTTGGTTCTAGCAGAAATCATTGTCGACTCATAGGGTTGTATGTTGATAAGAAGGATATTTGCAATTTTCAAATATTATAATTGATTATGCGCTTCATGCCACAGCAAAAAACATGATTAGTTAAAAGTATGTAAGGGAAGATTTTCAATTATCTGTGAAGAAAAATCAATAAGACAATTTTATCAAACATAATGATATTGTGAGTTATGATAAGGCAATGACAAAGATTGAGCTGTAAAATCAGCCACTAGCTAAATGACATACAGCGCTGCACGAATCAGATCAGCTCAGATTTGGTAAAACGTCCATTTGCAAACCGGAAATGAAAAATACATTTAGTTATAAGTGCAAAAGCCTACCACAGACTCCGTTGCAGCTTCTTGTATTCAAGGCATACTTCTAAATCAAAATAGGAGAAGAAAGGACTAAACTGATAATTGGACATACAGGGGACAGACAACATAATCGGGACAGGCTATTTTTTTATCAACTTTGAAGTGCTCTTACGTTATGAAATATTATCCGATTAAATTTCACTATAAAGCATTCGACTGGAAAATTAATGCAATTTTATATATTGGTTATTTGATAAGCCTTGGCTCCCGGACACCGGAGTTGTTCCGGGGTTCCGGAGAGGCCATCTCACATGTTGAATTTGTGATGAGATTTTGTAAAAGATGCCGTTTTCAAACTTTTTTTTTAGTAAACACACAAAAAACAAAATATTTACCAAGCAAATGAAATATTGATTACAAGAATCGGTCTTAAATTGACCGAGATATGGCCATTTCCGTGGAACAGGTTCTGATAAAGGGTCCTGGATGCGGTTACCTCTTTATTTTACTGAAAACATGCCATGTGACACCTCTTTCTTCTTGGTTACATTAATTGCATTAATTGCATTATATATCTGTCGAATGATTTTTAGCGAAATAAAATCGGATAATATATCATGAAGTTTAAGCACTTCAAAGTTGATCAAAAATTGGCCTGTCCCGATCATTTTGTCCATCCCCTGTATAAGCCTTAATAATTAAAAGTATGTATAGCCTATTAGGTAAAGGTTATAAAATTATTTTAATAATAATATATAAATAACGGAAACACAAGTCATGAAAAAAATGGTAATGATGATGATAAAGATGAATGGTAATGGTAATGAATAAACAGTGTCATATAAGATAATATATACAGTGAAGGGATATTATAATATGTGTGCCGACCGCTGTTTTGTTACAATTGTAGGCACACGATCCTCTGTAGCAGGTGAAAAATCTTCTTGATGTGATATTTCTATAATGTAACCGACTCTTAGCTTCGGGTCTTGACCAAGAATCCTTACTGAGCCCTTGCGGCACGACAAGCCGGCCAGTTCAGCGCAAGGGTTTTTCAGCTCTTCTATGTTTTTCAAAAAAAATGATATCAACTTTTGCTTTACAAATGAAAAAGATTAGCTTATGATCAATTGTTTCCTTTTAAATTAAAAAAAAAATCTACTCTTGATCTGCAACTAATTTTTTAAGTAACACCTAAAAGAAACTTCGAAAAATTGCTCAAATCGGTAATTTGCAAGGCTATAACTTGTGACTTCCAATTCCGTGATTTTTTTTTTAACGAAATGTCTGTGCAGGTATGTGTAGTGATCATTTTCGACAGAGCTCGTCAGTTCTATAACATTTTCGACTACGAATTATCTGCTGACGTGTTTCGTCATCGGCTTATCAACTCTTTCCGTACCGCCTGCCGTAACAAATTAGTTTAAGTAAGTTATTCATTAAGACATTTATTGTCAGTTGAATTATTTTAATAATTAAAAAATCAAGAGGTGCTTTGGGTTACGAGATTTCATCGAATTTGATCCGGTTGGGTTTTCAATCCGATATATTTTTTCAATGACTGAGAAATTTTCTTCAGACTTTGTCAAGGTGCAGGATGCATTGGCAACCAGCCTGTCTTAGCCATCATTTCCCTGTTGTATTAGGTAGATTATTAAATGTTTTAATATTTTTTAGAAATCAAGGAGTGTGTTCAACATTTCCTTCATTCCTCAGAGGAAGCTGTTAGCGGTTTTGTGATCTTCGCAGAATATCTAATAAATTTTCTATAATAGCCTAAAATCCTAGGAATCCTGGTTCTTTTTGATGTTTAAGGCCACTTTTTCAGAGTTTCAATTTCGTCCGGATTGGGTTTAACCCCTTTTATCCGTCACAACATTTCCAAAAAAAAAAAGAAATCTCGTTCTTTTAAAACTCGTTTTTGTCGAGCAGGATTTTTAGGTTACCCATTTTAAGTGCTTGAAGAGGAGCTTCAACTGGTGAGTTGAAAACCTCAAGGAGGGTGGGACCGACTTTCGGTCCCCACTAGTTCCTTTGTCAGATTAATTTTGTACTGAAGCATATTATGTTCTCTAACAATTATTGTGAATACAAATTCTAATCTTACTAGATCTTAATACTACAGAAGCTTTAAAATCTGACGTCTTTCGATGAGTGGGTGCACAGCTCAGTTACAGATAAGGATTTTATCGAAAATAAACTGGCAACACTTATGATACACTCACACATTCAGGCGTAAGAATATCTATCGGATCCTACCTACATTCGACGCGCTCATCTGTCAACAACTTGACCAGCTCTTTAACTTTCGGTAAACAGTGATCGTTTTGGAGATGTCGGGAATCGAAAAGATTGTTAAAATTTGAGTGGTGGACACAAAACTTCGTAAGAAGGTTGTCTCAATGAACAAAATAGCAGAACCTGAAGATTTATAAGCAGCAAAAAAAAATGGATAACAAAGTGATCAGCAAAAATTCAGCGCGAAAATCAAAGCTAAAAAGTTATTCAGCCGACTTAATCATTGATCGCTTGCCTTCATATTGATCGATGACGAAACATACGTGAAAGAGGACTCCAGAACGCATCCAGGACCGCAATTTTACACCGGTGAAGTTGTTAGCATCTCCGAAAAGTCGTTCAAGGTAGAAACATTTGGCCAGAAGGTTCTCGCATGGAAAGCACCTGCGGCTCCAAGTCAATGATTTTCTGCACTAAACGTATGCTCAGTTCCGACGTTTACTATACTGTATCCCTTCTTTGTTTTGGCCTCCCAATCCTCCCAATTCGTCCAACTGAACGCTACTAGGATATCGTCAAGCGCAACTTCAAGAAAAGTGGACTATGGAAGAGTTCTAAAAGACTTGGTGCGGCTTCCAGAAAATGCGACAAAACTACTGTCCAAAACCACAGTGGAGTCAAATCCAAAGTCAGAAAATTCTGGAAGTGAAGTTGCTTTCATTCATTTTATTTTTGTTTAAGCTAAGAGAGCAAGACTTAAATTAAATGATACGGTTGTTTTAAACTTTTAGTTGGTTTTCTATTTCATTCTTTGAGGCAAAATTTGTTGCCAGTTTGTTTTCGATACATTCCTTAAATATTCTTTTATCGTTTAAGGGTTTTGTATTGTAACGTCATATTATTATTTCGTGTTAGAATATGAAATGGTAGGATATTATTGCATTTAAATTAATTTAATTTAATTCACTGTAGTACCTATAATATTCAATAAATATAATTAATGTAATACTAGGAAACGGTACAACACATCGGAATTTAAGGTAATTATTCTTAATATGCTAGATAGTTTCAGATCATCCATGAAATTCCCAAGTTTTGTAAAATTATTTTTCTCGTAGCTACTTTGTCTAAGCTTTCAGGGCTTCACAATACGTAAGCCTTTCTACAAATGCAGCAGGACAACAAAATGTAGACATGTTATTACAAATGGAATTGTTATTATCGTTATATCGTTTTTGAACTGTATTATATATCATTATAATATTCTCTTATCATATTTTTTATATGAGAATATGATAATGAATATATACTGAAAAGGAGATGGCATCAGGGTATCAATGGAGTGGTATGACAACCGATATCTAGGGTGCAACAAACAGTATTATTTTAATATCCTGCTGATTCGATTGTGATGCTGTGAATTCTACTTTAATAGTTTGAGTGCGAGTGACGCACCCTTTCTTTCAAACCATCCTGTGGAATGCTTAGAAATATTGTATATGTTTACTTTTTTTCCGCAAGCTTAGCAGGTTCCACTATTTTTTGTGTATTTTTGCAGCGTAATTCACCTATCTGAAGTTTTTGTTTATTTAAATTTATTTACGTCATGATCCTCTACCTATTACGAGTGACAGGATAACTCAGAACGGCTTGACAGTGTTTTCATAAAGCACCAAACTTCTTATGTGAGTGCAACAACTATTCGCAGTTTCTTTGTGTGAAAAATAATGTCTATTATATTCAAATAGTAGCATTTAAGAGTACGTGTGGTAAGTTTAAAAAAAATGGTTTAACGCAACAGCTTACATCAAATTAAAACTAAGTTAAGCATTTATCATATGAATATATCAAGTGCGTTGATGAAAGAATATATAAAAGCTTTGGAATTTGGTTGCCGAGATAGGATACCATTGCCGAAGCCAATATTTATCCCACTTCTGACGATAAAATTTCAACTGTGATAAAAAAAAACTTCATAAATTTGGCCAAAGTTGTAAAGTTGTGTCGGGATGAGTGAATCACTGAAACACGTGGCATTGTCACGATAGACATGGCCGAAAGACGTTTTGTTTACCAGAATTCGACAACCTTTAACGAAACCAACGGAGAGTCACCAGACTGGCTGTAGAGGGGTTTCAACATCTAGGCAAACCGGAACGCTCACATTCACCCGGTCTTGTGGAATTCTCTGACCTGTCGATAACAGTTGAGCCTCTACTGTCAGCGATCTAAAATTTTAAAGCAGGCAAGTACTTTTTTGGACAATTAGTTGAATAAAAGTTCTTGTCTATGAAATCCAGCCCATTGTATCGACACCTTCAAACAACCTCCCGACTGTAGTGGCAACTCGTCAAATAATTCCAAAAACTTTGTAGGTCCGACGGGTGATTTTAAAAATCCAATAACACATTTTCTGAGGCATTTTTCCTCGAACAATTTCAAGTCATGCTTGGTTTTCGTTTGAGAATTTTACACAAAGTCTCGAACAATGTCGGCCACTTAGTATTGAGCCGCTTCTTGTTGATAACTGTAGCGCCTCTAGTAGCCGTAACGAGAAGTAAATGCCAGCGCCGTGTTACAGAAGATGATTGTTACTTAGTGGTGAGAGTTTCATCAGTATTGATACTCCCGTTCAAAAGTTATTAAAGATGGAACGCAAGAGACGGGAACAGATTTTGTACACTCACGTTGGAAATCCGACGTGGTCAAGAGGAATGATCGGAAAGTATCTTCAATTTCCAAAAGCGACTGTAAATACCGTGGTGCAACGTACCCGAGAAACACTATCGCTGGATCGCACAAAACGAAGTGGAACATACGACCAGAAACTACAATTGAAAGTCCGAAGGGCAGTCCGGTACAATCCTTGGATCTCCTTGCGTGATTTGGCGAAAAGATTCTTTGCGCCGTGCAGTAAATTTCGACGAATCTGTCAGCTTGAAGGTTTCCAGTCATACCATGCTGGCAAGCACCCCAACGGGACCCTGACACAAAACCTCATTGTCAAAAGCCTCGCAAGAATGCTGTACGAGCAAGTTCTGACGAAATACATTAGATGTAATTTGATAGACGATGCAACATATGTTAAAACGGACTTTGGACAACTACTAGGACACAAATTTTACCTTGCCAAACGCAAGGGTGATGCTCCAGATAGATTGAAATTTGCTTGCAAGTTTATCATAAGGCAAGGCATCTGCAGTTGTGGAAAAACGAAGGTTTTTATCACTGGAGCGACTATGAATGGGCAGGTATACAAGGAGGAGTGTCTTTAGAAGCGAGTTTTGCCATTCATCAATCGCATGACGGTCCAATGAAGTTCTGGCCTGACTTAGTATTGAAGTTATAACTTTCAACCCACCAAATTGTTCAAATTTTTGTCCCATCGAAAAACATTGGGCAGTTATTTTTCATTATTATTGCTTTGAAACTCAAAAATTTTGAAGCCGAATGAAACATTATTCGCTCTTTTGGAGATGAAATGTTTTGTGTGGCCAATAACTACGTGGATCAAGCTTATAAACAAGTGCTAGATAAATTGTAAATTCGTGGTGTTTGTCATCGCACACAATGCCATAATAACCATAATAACCTTATTCAAATAATGTTCCAGATAAATTTCGTTTGTACCAGATAATGTTGCTGCTGAGGAGACCTGAAATCATTTGTTAACCTCCTTATAAAAAAAACGGCAAACGCTTCTGAACTAATCTTTATTGATTATAGGTACTACTCACATTTCACTATGGCTTAGCTAGACCAACTACGGATAAGTAGCAGCTCTTCTCAATAGAACAAGAGCAATTCCCAAATCAAAAATATAAACAAATCTAAAGGGGATAGCCCAATGAGCTTGTACGCAAAGGAGACGTAGGACTATATAGCAATGTGAAATGAATTTCATTATTTTTAAAGAGCCTGTAATGGAAATGATCGATTGAAACAAGCAATGTCAATAAGGCTTTGGGGAGCTATCGTTGCGCCATGAACGGTGCGACACGCACGAAAATCAAACTGAGATTTCCGGCAGAAACACGATGAAAGCAATCTTCGGCAGAAACACAATGAAGAGCGCTCTGGGATCAAACGTAGAATGACGATGACGATGCAAGTGTCGCTCTTCCCCTTCTATGCCCTATACGATGACAATGCATAGTCGTTGAACATAGTCTATGAATCTGTCGTCCGTGTTGGGAAATAACCGTTCAGATGCACGTGGCTAGTTGCTGCTCGTCTTGGCGGCGCTTCACATTTTTTAATTTCCAATAGTTAATTGTTTAAAATCAATAGTTTTTAATGTTGGAATCGAAGCGCAGCAAATATTCCGATTGATTAGTGCAAACATTTTGAAATTCGGTCGTGGAACGACTGAGTTATTAACAATCAAACTCTAACAATATTTCGTGACGCCCCAATTTAATGCAATCGCATCGTGTAACCCAGTATTAAAAACACAGACGTAGTCCTACAAGACGATGAAACAGATCTGTCGATAATCCATGCAAGTTTCTAGTTGCAAGAAACTTTTTTTAACCAAAATGTTCGTGGTTTTACATTAATGTTCTTTTTACTCATACAAATGCTTCTTTTCTTCGACAGCGCCTGAGGTAATGAATTCGAAAACAGTATCATAAATCGTACAAACAAAATTCCTTTTCGAAAACAAGGAACAGATTGGTGAGTTAAACGATCGATTTCTTAGTATAAACTAAGTTTTATATTCAGATCAGAGTGTATCGGATTGACGACCAACTCATTGCATTTCGCGGTTCTCCTTAAACGTGTTATTCATGGTAGAAATATTCGGTCTCGCAAGTCCCTCTTTGTAAACCAATCGTTATGTTACGTGATAAGCTCCACTTCATCGTTTTCTCACTAGTCCGGTTGCGAACGGAAATGCCTTCTGTAATTATAATCTCATATTGATCGTCGTCAACGATAACTAGCAAGCGAACGCATTATAAATGAATGCCTTGCAACTAATCAAACGTAAGAACGTGCCACTTTGCCAACACGCAAATGACTATTCACTTCAATATATGACAAGCGTGTTTTAACATCAAAAAACAAACAAGTTTTACATGAAAATTAGGAATTGAAATTGTTTAAAGCAAACTGCAGTGCAATTGAAACGTGGTCAAGTCAGTTTAACGTTCGAAAAAAAAAAACAGTCATTAGAATTTCAATTTCCATCGACAAAATCACCAATTTCAGTTACGCTCCATCCACTATGGACGGAGCAGCATGCTGAAATTTGCATAAACTGATTTTACCATGCAAAAGGTACCGAACCGCGTTTGATGTTAAATTGCAACGCTGCATTCTCCTTTACGGTGCCACCGCAGAGCGGATCCCTGCATGAAACGCGATGTGGCGTCCGACACCGACGTTCTGTCACTATTCAATCCGATGAAACCCACAACGATGACGACGATAACGACGACAACGCGACGAATAATGATTAATCCATCATCGTTTGCGAAATCAGATTGAACGAGTTCCTAGGATGAATTTATGCAAAAATGATGTAGTGCAATTTGAATAAGTCAATTAGGGCTCGCTGATGATAATGCCAAGTGATTGAAACGACCATCCATAAGGACCGGTGGATTGCCGTTCTCCGACGCCTTTCGGAGATTTAATCGGAAAGACAGCGATTAATCAAGATAATGACAGCGTCTGCATAATCCTGAATCAATAGAGGTATCCGCAATGATCATTCCTTTTTCCTGATTTGACTTTGAAATTGGCAAACGATTCTTGTGAATGCAAATTACACTCGGAAAAGATAGCAACGATTTATGATAATTCAATCGAGGGAACTTTTTTTTTTTCAACAATCCTTCTTGCAGATGGAACCAGCGGGTTATAAATAACCATCACTTTAGGCACGCGCTGACAGGACCATAAACGGCATCGTAGCACAATTGCTCAAACATTCCCGATAGGCCCTCAACAAACAAGCAGCAGCTGATTCTCAACAACAGCACATCCCACCCTACTTATGGCCAGGGGCGGCGATATGAGGGGGCACTAGGGTTTGTTTTGCTTGTCAAATGACTTTAACTTGCTAATGTTTCCAATATTTTTTCCATATTTTTGAATAAAGGGATTTTTAACCTGGGTTGGTTCACCTCTGAGCTTTCAATGTATTAAGTTCTGAAGATTTATAACTTTCAACATAATGTTGCATCGTTCATCAACTATCCTTGTGAATGAAAGTGAGTAGTAGATAACTTGTTTTTCTTATTTGTACGAAATGAAACACAATTTTGAGAATTCAGCTAATAGGCTTGAGTATTACCTGAATTCTC
Source organism: Aedes koreicus (assembly GCA_024533555.2). Classification (NCBI taxonomy): domain Eukaryota; kingdom Metazoa; phylum Arthropoda; class Insecta; order Diptera; family Culicidae; genus Aedes; species Aedes koreicus. Next base: position 127,289 of record JAHHFK020003064.1, read on the forward strand.
AAAACCAGACAAAATGCTTCGGAAACATTTTCTAGAATTCTTGAAGCTGAGAACATAACGCATTAGAGCTCTCCTATTGTGCTGTGCTCTTGTGTTTTGTTGTCTATTACCAGAAAATCACGATGCGGCAAGTGGAATTGGCAAAGCTTGGGGACCCGGGTGGCTTAAATTAATGGGTTGAGTGTGGCATTCCAAAATAACGACACACAGAAATCGTGGCCAACACCCAACATCAATAGTTCATGAAACGCGTTTTTAGCCCTTTAGCAATTTATGCTCTTCAACAAATAATATCATCCGTAGCGCCTTCACTGTAAACCAGATGCCATAAAAAAGATCACTGACTCACCAGTACTGCTGTAGGTTTAGCCTGTTTTGCCATTTTCCCATGCTCCGAACTGGACTACGAGTAACTTTCATCCTAATGGACTGTATCAACGCTGGCGTTCTCGCAGATCGCTTCAAACCACTTCCGGGTATTCTCGGTGCTTTCAGGAGTCTAATTGAAACATTGACACTTTCGAGAGCCTTGTTATCTTAAACTTGCTTCTGGGTGCAAATTAATCTGGAGATTTCATATTTGTCGTGCATTTTTCACAAAATCTTCTTTCCCAACAGATTAAAAAAAAATAATTTTTTTTTTAAAAAAAAATGACAAAAGAAGCAAAATTTTGTAAAATATTTTGGGCGGGGTGGGGGGGGAGATGTTATTGGGGGGAGACCCAAAAATATTTACAACAATTTTGTTGGGGAAAAAAAAAAAAAATTTTTCTCTCTTCTGTGGTGGGGGTTTTTGGTTTGCGTTTTTTTTTTTTTTACAACCCCCCCCGGGGGCGGGTTTTTTAAAAAAAAAAAAAAAAAAAACAAAAAATCCCACAGAAACACCTTTTATCTATTTTTTTATAAAATTAGATTTTATATACATTATTTGTGTTTTAGAAAAAATAGAAAAAAATTTTGAATAATTATTATTATTTTTGTTATATATATTATTTATTGTTTTTACACTGATTGGCAAAATAAAGTGCCCACCTCTTCGTTTTTTCAATTTCTCTCATTTACCTGGTTCAAATTAAAGTAAACACAGTGAAGTTTTTTTTTCTTATTTTATTTTATATATTCTTTTTAAGTTTCACTTATGGAATACTAAAAAAAAGGAGTTTTACTTAAAGAAAAAAAAATCATTATGTGTTGAAAAAAAAACAGTGACAAAATAAAGTGCCCACTTCAAAAATCGATATGTTTTCGAAAAGTTTCCATTGGCAGACCCCTCGATTGTTTATGTTTTGATATTTTGACATGTTTTGAAGCAAACGGCTCAACCTGGTGCATTTGTATACGTGATCGCATTTGATTCAATTGAAAAAAAATGGAGAACGCAGTGCTTTCGAAAGCAATTCACTTTTGTATCCGAAAATTGGTCGTTCGTGATGTGCAAAACGGTGAATAGCACCGGGCTGTCGCTAAGAAGTACAGTATCAGTAAGGCAGCGGTTGGCAAAATTCTCTTGAAGCTTAAAACGTTTGGATCAGTGGTGGATCGCCCTGGCAGAGGCAGGAAGCGGAAAACGGATGCGAGAACGGACACCAAGATCATACGCGAAGTCAAGAAGAACCCGAAGGTAACTGTCCGCGAGATCCAGGAAACCCTTCAGTTATCAGTTTCCGGTCGAACTGTTCGTCGCCGTCTCGTAGCACAGGGGTTGAATAGCAAACTTGCCCGGAATCGCCCATTTATCAGCAAGGCAAACAAAGCCAAATGGCTTAAGTTTACTAAGGAGCATGCTGATAAGCCCCTAGAGTTCTGGAAAACGGTTCTCTGGACGGACGAATCAAAATTCGAGCTGTTTAACCGAAAGCGGCGGGTTCGTGTTTGGTGCAGATCGGGAAAGGAGCTTCAGGAGCGCCACATCCAAGGCACGATGAAGCATGGAGGAGGAAATGTGATAGTCTGGGGGTGTTTTTCGTGGGGTGGAGTGGGAAGCATTGTGAAAATCGACGGGATAATGACGGCAGATTCTTACATCAACAACCTGCGAGAAAATCTGGAGGTTTCGCTGATCCAGGCGGGCCTTGAAGAGAAGTTCGTATTCCAGCAGGACAACGACCCGAAGCATACTGCCAAGAAGACCAAGTCTTTCTTCCGGTCTTGTCGGATCAAACCGCTGGAATGGCCTCCACAAAGCCCGGACCTCAATCCCATCGAGAATTTGTGGGCGATTCTCGATACCAGGGTTGACAAAACTGGTGTTACCAATAAAAATAACTATTTTGAAGCCCTGGAGCGCGCCTGGGAAGAGCTAGATCCACAGCACCTAAACAACCTGGTCGAGAGCATGTCAAAGCGCCTGCAGGAGGTCCTTAAGGCCAAAGGAGGATACATCAATTATTGAAATGCTTTTATTTTACTTTAATTTATGTTTTCTGTAGCTTAAATGACGTAGGCACTTTATTTTGTCACTGTTTTTTTTTTCAGCACAAATTGATTTTTTTTTCTTTAAGTAAAACTCCTTTTTTTCAGTATTCCATAAAAAAAAACTTAAAAAGAATATAAAAAATACGATAATAAAAAAAAACAGTGTGTTTACTTTAATTTGAACCAAGTAAATGAGAGAAATTGAAAAAACGATGAGGTGGGCACTTTATTTTGCCTATCAGTGTAAGATTGCAAAAAATTTTTTTTGTTGTATAAAAAATAAAAAAAAATTACGTTTGTTCCGCTTGTTTTGGCTTGCAATTAAAAAAGGGGAATTTTTAAACAAAAAAATTTATATTTTTTTTTTGTTCGGGTCTTTTGAAAAATTGTTTTCTGTTTATCTATTGCTCCCTCTTTTTAATAAAAGAAAAGGCCACCTTTTTTGGTTTACAAAAAAACACAAAACACAAAAAAAAAAAAAAAAAAAAAAAAAATATCCAAAAGAATTTTTTTGCACAAAAAAAAAATCTTTTTAAGACAAACCAAAGCATTAAATTAACAGCGGTGCACCCCCCCTCTAAAAAAAAAACAGTGTTTTCTTTCTACACAAAACAAACTTTTTTCCCTTTCTTTATCAAAGAAAGGCCTTTGGAAATAATACCCAAACATTCCAATCGATCCAATTCCGCTTCAACTTTTTCCTTGAATGCCAACGGTATCTTCCTTGGCTTGCAAAATTTAGGAACAGCATCTTCTTTCAGGCCCAGGTAAATCTTATTTTGCTTGAAACCACCAAACTCTCCTTCGAAAACAGACACATGCTTCTTCAACAGCGGATCTAAAAGTCTCTTGCCGTCTTCTTCATTGCTTGAGACGAAGCAGAAATCAATATTCAAATTCCAATTCCTCATCGTTTGACATCCAAAAAGAGGTAGACGGTTCCCTTCAAAAACAAAAACTTCTTCCACCGAGTTGTGTTCTTTATACTTCAACGTCGCCTTGAACTTTCCATCAACTGAATACGACAAATTCTTGATGATTTGGTGACTTCCATGAAAACCACCGTCAATAGAAAAGCTGACGTACTCGTCCTTCTCATAGATTTGATACGCCACGACAAATCTCTTCATCCGCTCTTCGTGCAATGGCCGGGGATCTCCAACAAAACTCCGGAGGCTTGACGATATTCATCTTCAGTTTTTGTTTCCGCTCGTCGCCAAATGTAACGTATCGAGGAAATAAGGCAAGGTTACTTGTAACGCTGGTAGATCACCTTTTCGTGATGCGAAAAAGTTACGGGGTATCAGATCTACCACCGATCCCTCGTCTGAATTAATTCAAACTAGGGAAAATATTTGTTTTTGTAGTCAACGGAATATATATTAGTCCTAATTACATTTAAGTCTTGTGAAAAGTGACAATACTCGGATTGAGCCACCGAGGATGAGCTTGGAATAAGGAAATCATGGTTAGTATTCATTTATGTGAATTCTCATTTTCTATTTGATGTTCTATAATTTGAATCGGTTATGACAAGGGTTCTGGTGCATGGTTAGTATCAGAGTCATTGTTTGTTTTCTTTACAATGAACCCGGTTTTGACTGATAATGGGGCGCGCCTTTGAAGAGTGCTCTCACACAATAAAACTCGATTCATTGCCAACAAAACAAACAATGACAACTGTAAGAACACCGAATAGTTAATGATTTCTCAATAGTGATGAAGTAACTCGACATGCACTAAACAAAGAATACGGGATATACTACAATAGATCAAATTACTTATCGCAGAGGTTTCCCAAACAGAGGAAAAAAATAAGGCAAGGTCTAATGAACGAAAACTTTATTCAAGAGTAAGTAGGTATGGAACTAACATTGTTAACTGATCGCTTGAAGCAAGAATCCGGTTGAGTTGTTGATCATGCCTAGCAACTTCCGGGAGTATCATAATGCCTGACTAAGTTGTTACATAGTTGCGACTTCCAACACTTCACCAAATACTTATTGTTTCTTCTTCTTCAGCATTTCAAGCTAATTGATTTCACAATTAGCTTATTGCTTGCTCTCAACTAAGTGTTCTAAACTTCTAAACTTCCACAGTTATTAATTAAGAGCTTTCGAAAAATTCCTGGACCAGACCAGGAATCAAACCCAGGCACCTCCAGCATGGTGTTGCTTTGTAGCTGCGCCTTTACCGACTGAGCTAAGGAAGGGCCCAAATACCAAATACTTATCCACATGGTATGATTCTGCATCACTGTATTTTTTTAAAATGTAATTAAATATTGAAACAAAGAATGCTTTGCAGTATTTGCACTACAAAAAAAAACACGATTTTCTTAATGCAAGTAACAGATTCAAAATCTACTGGCGCCTTATAGAGATATACATATGTGTTGGAAACGATCATTCTTTGGAAGAAAACTACGCCTTTTCGAGCACGACCGACGCTCCATACCCGTAAGGTACTTCGTCTGTAGTATTGGGAAGCAAAAATCTTTGACAGTGGTTTATTGACACTTCTATAGAGAACAACTGGTGCAAGTTTGATCAAATTAGTCGATCGCGTTCAGAAATAACGTCAAATGGAACTCGAAAAAAGAAAAAATGTTGTGCACATACACCTGGAAAATCTGGAGTGGTCCGGTTCCAACCTGGTTAAAGTGCTGAAGATGCCAAAACAACAAGGGCCGTATTACGGATCTTGAAACGAAGAACTTTTTTCACAAGCCTTGGAACAAAAAGTAGTTCGTTTCGAGTTACGAAATGCCACCCCAGTTTTTCCGAGTGCTCAAAAGGAAGGAAACCCTGAGTGTGGAAAGGAATCAACCTGCGAAAAAAACCTGGTAGCAGGGATCGTCCCTCGCCAGAGAAGGCGATTTTTTCGACACACGTCAAACTCGATGTCCTCGACGATGACATCCCAAGTTTACATCGAAGAGCGCCTAAAAAAACATGTATTGCCGTTCATTTGCAAGCATAGGGGCAAAATCATCCTTTGGCCCCAATTGGTCAGCTGCCACTACTCCAAGGTGGTTCTGGAGTGGTATGCTTTCACCAAAATCGTTTTTGTGTCAAAGCTAATGAATCCTCCGAATTGCCTGGAATTTTGACTAATCGAAACATACTGGGCGTTTCAAAGCAGCGACTTCGACGAAGGGGCGGAACAGTCAAGAACATCGAGCAAATGCGGGCAAAATGGAAGAAATGCGCTGATAGGCTTCATCAAGAGGAAGGTTCGAGATTTCGTCCGAACTGGAGAAATGTAACCAAACGCTGTAACTTTGAAGTTTTAATAAAATAGTATAAACTAACCATTAATGGACTTTTTAACTTTATTGAATCACGAATAACATGTTTTTTTGTGCGTACCAATTTACTCTTAGTCAGCTATTATCATCAGGCGTATCAGTCTTATCAGCGCCTTGTACATAGTACACTTAATATGGAAATGAGGTTTATCAAACATCAGGGTTTTGTAGAGCCGATGTTGGCCGACGTCACAAATGATCCGAGAGACTCATATTTATCCACCACCTGAAATTAATCTCCATCGCTTATCTCATTTCTTCGTATGCGATCTTTTTCACGCACAAAAGACCGGGGAAATACTACCGATCATCACACATTTGGGAGGGAATCAATTGCATTCACTACGTATTACACAAACTACGCGGAGATTCTATGATTTCACTGTTGTTGTTAAGTTGAATTACGAATAATTGTTTGATTTTTTTTTTCGAGCTAACGACGCAGCAAAAACAAAACATGTCAGTTCTAAAGCACGGCTTGCTGCGATCCTGAAATACGTTGCTTGTACAAATGTAGTGCTAAAATTTGAGATGATGTAAATTTTGTAAATGTTATATGGTGGTGAAACATGGGCGTTTGGATAGGGTTTTGGCAGGGTTCATGTCTGCGAAGGGCAGTGTCGGTACACCATTCTCAGTCAAAGACAGCTTTTTACCCCACTTTGCGATTATGAAGGATTCCCAGGGCACATGTGACTGGAAGAGGGAGGCGAACGAAAACCAAACACTCTCTGAACAGGCAAGCCATCCTGGAAACCGTGTCATCTAGCTACAATCGGGTCCATTGTCCGGAGAACGTTTGAACGAAGGTGAGATGGAGAGAAACTCATTCTGCAACCCATGCTATTCTTTCCGTGTTCGCATCACAAATTTTTTTTTTTTTTTTTTTAACTCTTTATTTGTTCTAAATTTATTCATATTTACATTTCATGTTAATCTAGGTGCTCCAGCTACTACCGTAACGTATCAACCTTAATTGTTAAAATATGTACCTAATTTTGTTTACATTGTTCAAGCCTTAGCAGTTCAGTATTTTAAACAGGTTTTTATTCCTGCGTGTCAGTATAACAATAATAATCTTAAGACTAAAAACAAACTAAAATTAATCTTAACTAAGCATAAAGGGAATTAATCATTGCAATAGAAGATTGCAACGATTTTTGTCTGAAATTATTAATTATTTTGTTGGACATTTGTTCTAAAGTCTCAACATTCGAAATTCTATGTACTTCGTTAGTACTGTACCAAGAAGGCAGCTTCAAAATCATCTTCAGAACTTTGTTCTGAATCCTTTGAAGTATTTTTTTCCTGGTAGCACAACAACTAGACCATATTGGAACAGCATAAAGCATGGCCGGTCTAAACATTTGTTTAAATATTAGTAGTTTGTTCTTCAGACAAAGTTTGGATTTTCTGTTTATAAGAGGATATAAACATTTTATATATTTATTGCATTTGGCTTGAATGCCTTCAATGTGATTTTTAAAATTTAATTTTTGATCAAGTAATAGACCAAGGTATTTCACTTCGCTTGACCAGGAAATTGGAACACCGCTCATAGTAACGAGGTGACTACTACTAGGTTTCAAAAAAGAAGCTCTAGGTTTATGTGGGAATATTATTAGTTGAGTTTTGGAAGCGTTAGTAGAAATCTTCCATTTCTGTAAATAAGAAGAGAAAATGTCCAAACTTTTCTGCAGTCTCCTGCAAATGACACGAAGACTTCTTCCTTTAGCGGCAAATCAGGGAGGTCCTGAGGCAAATCAGGGAGGTCGGAAGTAAAAATGTTATATAGTATCGGCCCAAGAATCCTACCCTGAGGAACTCCAGCTCTAACAGGTAGTTGATCAGATTTGGAATTCTGATAATTTACCTGCAGAGTTCTGTCAGTTAAATAATTTTGAATTAATTTTATAATATAGAGCGGAAAATTAAAGTTTTTCAATTTAGCAATCAAACCTTCATGCCAAACACTGTCGAATGCTTTTTCTATGTCTAGAAGAGCAACTCCAGTTGAGCAGCCTTCAGATTTATTTGAACGAATTAAATTAGTAACTCTCAAAAGTTGATGAGTAGTTGAATGGCCATGGCGAAATCCAAATTGCTCATCTGCAAAAATTGAGTTTGTATTGATGTGCAGCATCATTCTATTCAAAATTAGCTTTTCAAACAGTTTACTGATTGAAGGAAGTAAACTTATTGGTCTGTAGCTAGAAGCTTCAGCTGGATCTTTCTCGGGCTTCAAAATTGGAACAACTTTGGCATTTTTCCATTTGCCAGGAAAGTATGACAAATGAAAACATTTATTAAATAATTTTACCATGAAAGACAAGGTACTCACTGGGAGTTTTTTGATGAGTATATAGAAAATTCCATCGTCACCTGGAGCTTTCATATTTTTTAACTTTTTAGTTACAGTTTTTACTTCATCCAAATCACTACCCCAGGATTCATCAAAAATATTTTCCCATGAGGAAATATTTAGATAATCAAGAGCAACCTGATTCTCAATAGGACTAGTAAGACCCAAACTGGAATTATGGGAACTCTCAAACTGCTCAGCAAGTTTTTGAGCTTTTTCCAAATTTGTTAGCAATATTTTATCACCTTCTTTGAGCGCTGGGATAGGCTTTTGAGGTTTCTTCAAAATTTTGGAGAGTTTCCAAAAAGGTTTGGAACTCGGCTCTAACTTTGACACATTATTTTCAAATTGTTTGTTCCTCAGGGCAGAGAAGCGTTTTTTAATTTGTTTTTGCAAATCTCGCCAGATAACTTTCATGGCGGGATCGCGTGTTATTTGATATTGTCTTCTACGGATATTTTTCAGACGGATCAAAAGCTGAAGATCGTCGTCTATTATAATTGTATTGAACTTTGCCTCACATTTTGGAACTGAGACAGCTCTTGCTTCAACTATGGAAGTAGTCAGAGATTCAAGAGCATTATCGATATCATTTTTAGTTTCCAAAGGAATATTAGGATCAAAGTTATATTCCATGAATGTTTGATATTGGTTCCAATCAGCTCTATGATAATTGAAAGTAGAACTGTTGGGATTAGAAATTATTTCTTGAGATATTTCAAAAGTTACTGGAAGGTGATCCGAACCGAAGTCAGCATGGGTAACCAATTGGCTACAAAGTTGACATGAATCAGTTAAGACCAAATCAATAGTTGAGGGATTTCTGGCAGAAGAAAAACAAGTTGGGCTGTTTGGGTATTGGATAGTGTAATAACCCGCAGAACAATTATCAAATAGTATATTACCATTGGAATTACTTTGAGCATTATTCCACGATCGGTGTTTTGCATTAAAATCACCAATAATGAAGAATTTTGACCTATTACGGGTAAGCTTCTGTAGGTCACCCTTGAGAAGATTCTTTTGCTGACCTACGCATTGGAATGGTAAATAGGCAGCTAATAGTGTAAGTCGACCAAATTTTGTTTCAACAGAAACCCCCAAAGTTTCAAAAACTTTGGTATCAAATGAAGAAAGAATTTGATGTTTGATACGCCTATGAACAATTATGGCAACGCCACCACCTGGACTATCAAGACGATCATTGCGGTGTACAAAATAATTAGGATCCCTTTTTATTTTATCACCTGGTTTAAGAAAAGTTTCAGTTACAACGGCAATATGCACGTTATGAACTGGTAAAAAGTTAAACAGCTCGTCTTCATTATTTTTAAGAGATCGAGCATTCCAATTTAAAATATTCAGTGTCTTAATACCCATTGCTGAATTTCAGGGTCATGACAATATTGTTTGCAAATTTTATACCAGTTTGAATTGCATCAAACATGGAGTTTGTATTTAACATTCCATTAATCATATCGATTAATGATTTCTGTAAAAAATCCATTTTTGGAGGGGTTATGCTACCTAAGTCAAAATCTTCAACATTTCTGGTAGAATTTTGGTTTCTACCGGCTGTAACGGCAGCGTAGGAAGCTCCATTACCTAGCTGTACATTGCTACCAGCAGGTAAGAATTGAGCATTGAAAACTTGTGCTCTGTTTGTACTTACGGGTACATTTGTACTTCGCTGACCATTGTTAACAGCAGATAGCAGTGGAAAATTTGACGGTTGGGCATTGTTCGTACCTTCCGGTACGAATGTTGGATTTCCTCCTCGATGACCGCTGTTAACTGACGAGGAATAATTACCTGGTCGGGAACGTGAAGCGGTTCCTACCTGATGCTTACCACGAGAATTCAAGATCGCTTTGCGAGTCTTGCATTCCCAAAAATTGGATTTGTGGTTTCCACCACAATTCGCACATTTAAAATTTTTGGGATCATTCACAGGACAGTTGTCCTTGGCGTGAGAGGAATCGCCACAATGCATGCATTTGGCATCCATGTGACAATTTTTCGTCCCGTGACCCCATCCCTGGCATTTACGGCACTGGGTGAGGTGTTGAGAATTTCCTCCAGTCTTCCTGAAGTGTTCCCACTTCACTCTGACATGGAGCATAAGGCTGCCTTTTATAAAGCCTTAAGGTTATTCAGTTCATTTGATTTAAAATGAACTAAATAAAAATCGTTAGAAATTCCATTGCGAGAATCGCCACGTTGGGATTTCTTTTTCATTTTTATCACTTGAACTGGTGTAACTCCAAGCAATTTAATAATTTCTTGTTTGATCTCATCCAGGGATTCACCACTGGCTAGACCTTTTAAGACCACCTTGAAAAGACGTTCAGTTTTGGTGTCATGTGTAAAGAATTTGATGCCTCTTTGAGCAAGATACTCCACGAGAAGTTTAAATCCGATCAAGGTTTCAGCCAATACACGGCATTCACCCCGACGACCAATTTGAAAGGCAAATTTAGAATCTTTAATGAAATTCGTGAGTTCCTTACGGAGCCCATGAAAATCAGATGTTGTTACCACAATAGGTGGAACCTTTTCTTTCCCTGCATTAATTCGGGAATGCTTCGAAGATTTTTGCCTGACTGATAGATCATTCTCATCATCAGTAAGAATATCGAATTGATTGCTCAAATCAATATTATTAGAAGGGGAATCCAGAGATTGTCCCTTTCTTTTGCGTTAAGGCGCCATTTTCTCCAAAATGATTAGAATTTATACGTTTTCTCCTAATCAACTTCCAAGCAGATTCTACAAGAATCCGAAGGGTCAAAGAGGAATTTTCCAAATCGATATCCAAGTCAGATTACCTCGCGTAGGGTCCAGACAAGGATCGAGAAGGAATAAGGGTAAAAAAATAATAATAAATGTGCAGGTAATGTTAAGCACTGAAAAGTGCTGTTTGATTTTGTTATAGCTTTAGGTAGCAAAAATACTTTCTTCAGCAAAAGAAAATAGAACCGCACGGCGTGAGAGCTCGATGCGGACTGATTCGCATCAGCAATCTTTTTTTTACCGAAGTAGTGAGTAGCAACTTGGGTGCTACCGCCTGGTTTTTCCGACCCCACGTAAAACTTAGGTATTGTCGCGAAAGTACTAGATCAATAGAAGAATGTTAGAGAAGATATACATAAACTAGAAAGAGGGAGGAGAGAAAGAGGTGAGGAAAAGGAACGGGAAAGGAAAATAGACTTGGGCACGTATGTGAAGAAATAAACTGCTCAAAAATACATCCACCCATGTCGTCTGAAAGTGTATGTTTGAGCTTTGTAGTATGGCGAGCTTCAATATCAAGTAAACAAAGTTTATCAGTAGTTCCCAAACCAAATTTGTGTTAATTTATTTGTGTAGGCTTCAATACACATGAATGGTCTTAATAATAAGTTAAGTTTGAAAAAACCGAATACTCGCGGGGATTAAGATTTATTGGATGGGAAAAGGGAGCGGAATGGAGCGTTTGTATAATAATGATTAGGCATGAAGTGAAACATCATACGAAGGAAGTCTCGACCCTCATCCATTCCCCCAAACCATTTTCTTCGGCACCTTAAAGATGATAATGTGGCCATCGAGCCTAATCTCCTTTACTCCTTTTATGCTGCCAGTGGACGATAAAATTTAGACAGGCAATTAAAAACCACAAGGTAAAGCTCCATTGGCTTGTTCAAAATGATGACGTAGGACTACCCTACTAAATGTAAACAATTTTGATTGTAAACTGCCACATTCTTTGAATGAATATACTCAATATACAAGGCTTAACATTATTAAGTTTTTCAATAGTATGCGGCCAGAAATCAACAATGTACTATAGTGATAGCTATGCGTAAGAATATTTTTTTTTTTTTGTAAAATTTCGTTTATTTAGTTTGAATTTAAATAAAATATTATACTCGATCATTAATCAACTAGCCTCAAAATGAAGTCTAGTTCACCAGCATAAATTCTATCATTTATATTTAAATTAACAAAGCTGATGTATTTGATAAAGATTTTAAGAATTTCTACTCTTCTTTCTGGTGTTATGTTTCCCAAAATGGGTAGCAGAAGATCGTCGAAGGTTAGCTGCTGCCACCCGCTGAGAATCATCGTCACCTTTCGTTGGATGTGTGCCCATGCTGCAGCTACTCGAGGGCACCCGCGGAATTTATGTTGTAGAGATTCGACGATGGGAACCTGACAAAACTGGCAATAAGGATCGCTTGCACGACCGATTTTATCAAGTAACCTACAATGATCCGTCTTCTCATTAATTAATAAGTACAGGTCCATGCGGAGGTTGGACGGTAGCCTTCGTGACTATATGTTCATCCAGATCTTCTTCCACTCGATGCCTGGATGGTTTCTTTCTTGTTTGTTCCAGATAGAACTGGTGTATGAGATCACTGGAGGGGTTTTGTTGGATGTTGATAGGAAGTAAGGTAATTTGCTTGGAGAGGAGTTTGAGGCAAGGAAGATCGGCGGGGGGAGGAATATTTTGGGCGAGAAGGGATTGATAATGTGGAAGGGAATTGATCTCTTGAAGGTGACGGTTGATAAGAAGCGCTTTGCTTTTGATTGCTGGCAGTTGCAGCTTCAGTCCTCCATGCTCCTTGCTACGCGCTAATTGCTGCATAGGGACGCATGCAGCTAGTCCGCGAAACAAGAAGGCCCTCATCGTCGATGTTAGGTTTGCTGAGTGGATGCATTGCGGTGGTAATATTGATGACAGGTACCACATCTTCGCCTTGCTGAACGTATTCAGCGGGACATTTTTCTGCTGCAGGAAAAGGGAGCGCAAGTTGTGCAGGAATATCATCTGCCGAATTTTACCCACTAGTGTGTCCCAGTTTAGCTTTGCAATCAGCCGCACTGAGTTGGCAAAAATAACGCCTACCCAAGCAACACATAGCTGTCATAATTGGTTACAGCAACTCGATTGCGACTTAATTCAGTCACGTTGAAGTAACTTTTACTCGTTTGAAACAAATGTGCTACTAGAGTAGCACCTTCACCTTTTCAGCAGTATGAAGCCTTGGTATCGACAGTGGAGCTCCATCTAACTCGATCGCTACTGTTTTGTGCCGATTGAGTTTTGCCCCGGCAACCATCTCGAAACAGTCAAGCTGGAAAATTCGTTCAGCCGTTTGTGAAGAGGTTGCAATCACCGTGATGTCGTCAGCATATGCAACGCAAAGATCACCACCACACACACACGCTCCACACGTGATAAGAGGGGATGGAGATAGAGCACGAAGAGCAGCATCGACATTGGATCTCCCTACCGAACGGATCGTTCGATACGGAACGACTGTGAGAGGTGCTCTTTCAAAAGCCGGGACGAAGAGGTAGCAGCCACCCAAGCTGACGAAATCCTGGTTGATACCAAGAGAGAGCAAGGTCCGATGCAGGAACTCATAAGAGAACCGATCGAACGCGTGGTCGAGATCGAACGAGATTAACTTCCCCTTCTGCTTTCTCGAAATAAACTGATTTTTTTCTGTGCAGGCTATGTTAGGAAAACACTGTGGTTTGTATGAACCGAATCCCCCAAATCTTTCCAGCAATAATTGTAATAGGTAAATCTTAATCTTTTGGTTTTTTCATTACATCCTCAAAATTTAATTTTCTGCTTTACATACTTACTAACACATCCTGATACAATACTTCGTGGTAGAAGTTAGGGGTCTGCTTGTTTCCAGTTCTTCTTCTAACTATCTTGCTCGCTGTGCACCTCCTCCAATTTTACATCTCATTTCCAAAAATGAAGTTTCCGTATTCAAAAATGAAATTTCTTTTCAATTTAAGCAAACATTGCGTTGATTAATCTAAAGTCTATGATTATTTGGCGGCTAAAATTGAGGAATTTCACATACCCCTCTTATAACTACTGAAATCGGTGCCACTGATGGAAATTATAGGTCCTGTCGATTTTCCTTGGAGGAAGTGATGACCGTTTCCCCCATTTCGTAATATTTCTGTGCATTGGTACACAATAGGCGAAACTTCTTCTCGATTCTGACGGGGGTCGATTGATTGATGAGCTGTGGGAAATAAATTGAAACCTGAACTGAATGGCAGCAGCTACGGTATGCGCCCATCACCAGGATACCGAGATGCTCTGTTCTGTTTGGATGGACGAACAAGCAAAAAAAAAATTTCACACACTTCAGCATCTGTATGGTTGTCTAGGATAAACAACCCGGAAGACAGTAGCACTGCAGAAAATCTGTTTTTTTTTTTGCCATCACTTGAACAGGATTTTCTCTACCATAAGCAGCTACTACTGCGCTATGGCACCTATGGATCGTTAGAGGCGTCCGAATTTTACTTTTTGTTAAAATGGTCCCTCACGCTTTTATTCCTGGGACTCAGCCGAAATAAGCCTAAATGTGGCAACGTTTAAGGTGAAGGTGCTAGACTTGCATCGCCACTCCGAGTTTTGAAGACAAAAATCTAAGAAAACTTCAAATATTTCACTAGCCAATCTTTAATGATTTGCTATAAATCTTTGCAGTTTCTTAGATGTGTGTCCTATATTAAAAAAAAACACGTAGTTTTCCAAATCATAACATGACTTTGGAAAATATGATCAACTCTAAGCACAATTCCAGCTCGATCATGTGAGTGTGTGCATGTTCGACAGGAAGTGAAAACTAACCGATGAAAAATAGTGCTTCATCAAACTGCGAAAAATCTCCCCCCGTCCGTTATGTGCCAACAGCGTAAACCATCACAAACATCTGTGGGACATGACACACGCCTTATAACTTTTTGCAGGTTGTTTATTCTTCGATCGGCTACTCCCCCTACTCGTCATTCTTGACACCATATCCAACCGTTTCGGTCAGATCGTCCAGAAAGAAAATGTCTTCCCCAGTCCCGAAAGAGTGCTCGAGCACCAATATCCACTGCCAGGAAAAGCGTTCAAGTGGTGTTTGTTCAACAACAGCATCGAATCTTCGGGCTCGGCATAAGTGGTCAATAAAAGATAATCAATCTTGTTGTGCACGACAGCGGAGGTTCTGTGCTTCTTTTGCATCACACAGTCGATGTTCTTCCGGTGGCCATGACCGGGTGGTGGCTTCAGTACAGCTCGCAGTTATTTAAGGTTTCTCAATAGGGAAGAGAAACAGCGACTGAAGATATTGAAATTGACTACAGACGAGTAATAAAAAAGAAAGTTTGTCCATCACAGTCAGTCACTGGTGTTCAAAGTTACGAGAGTGAAAGAGAATGATTCCTGAACCGCATTAAAAAACGATAAAACAAATCATTGCGGGATTTATATTCAGACTGGTGGAGGACATTTTTCTGGATAAAAACAGGAAGCATTAAGGCGGTAAGAATATAGTTGCGACAGCCTTTGAAAATAATAACTGAAGCTTTAGCAACAAACATTAACTCGTTCCATAATGTTCAGTTGATTGAATAATTACATTCATCATATATATATATAAGCTCACTACATCTTGTTTTCAATATGGAGATAAGCTCAAACATTTCGAAAAATGAGAGCGTAAAGAAATTCCGTCAGGTTTTAGAGGAGATGGTTTGTTTGATTCTCCACATAAAGTTTCAATGATAGTGTGCAACAATTGTCTCAATCAACAAGTACACCGGAAAAATGCAATGGTGCTTGAGCGGATCTATCGAAAAGAGCATGGAACAACTAGCTCTCAACTGGCTCGCTTTGGACAGCAGTTTATTTGACACCTTCCCGTTGCGCCTTTCTATCTTTTGCGACTGTAAGTAAGATATGACAAGATAAACTCCAATAACATATTTTTTTAGCTTGGACAATTGAGTTGGTCCTTCTGAAAATGGTCTGCGATTAAATTTAAGCCATCTCCTTGAGAGCAGGTTATTTCACTCCTCATCACAACTGCAAAGCCATCGCCAACTGGCTCACAAAGGACAGCAGTTTATCTCACTCTTTACCGGCTGCCTCTACTGGTTGCGTGGCCACATCTGGCTTCTTGCTGCTCCTATCAGCTCCAAAAAAGTATCAAACGAATTCGACTAGTTAATTTTTTTTATTTCTATTTCCAATGATTAGTGACTTATTTGCCTACCGGTTTCCGCATCGTAAGTGAATGTTTCATGGGTTGTTTAAAAAATGGTTTTAAAAATGAGTATTGTGGGCTAGCAGCTACAACATCTTGAAACTAAAAAACCCTCTCTCTGATGATCACGTAAGCTGAACTCAGGCAGGACTCTCTGGTCCTTTTCATGATTATAAACTTTCTCTCGCCGAGGGTATAAAAAGTAGTAAGGCGGTGGATCTTGATGGGCTGTTAAGATTCATCGCAAGGATATTGTTTTAGACAACCAGAAAATTCTACAGATAGCAGTTGGCGTTACTCTCTCAGATTAGCGAACCCGCATGTCAGGAACGGGAGACAACCAGGGATGTTGCTCGGGACTTAACGGTTCGTACCTACCGAGGCGATGGACCACGGTATCAGGTGGCGACCAAGGGGCTCCGTACCAGGCTTGATGGTCGGCAGCCAACCAAAAATGTTGCACTGGATGGTTGGTTCTTTGCCGCTTCTTGCCACTAAGTAAAAGGGCTACAACTTTTGGCAATAATGAAGCGGAAGGGAGATTTTTGGCAATAATGAAGCGGAAGCATAATAAAAGTGGAAAAAAGGATCGGGACGCGACTCAGATGATCAAACTGTGGAACAAATGTGCCAAGGAAGTTGACTGGTGCAGGTGTGGTGGAGGTGTGCAGCGTTTGATGGGAGGAATAAAGAAGAAAGTGCGAATTTTCATTAGAAACGAAGAGAAATTATTTGTATTGATATCCGTTACCGAGATACAGATGATTTTATTATTCCGGATTCTAAATGGACATTGCTTTACTACGACCGTTCGTTCTTTTGGTTAGTTGATGACAAATCCTGCTAGGTGTTAAGCAAAATTCCCAACATTAACTTTGCGCGCTCGGTTGTTTGTTTTGAGTGAAACGGCAAAGTCCCCACACAGGATTTAGTGTACATTTGCTGGCTTGTTTGGTGGAGTGCTTTGCATTGCGGTAACTGTTTCGGAGCTAATTAATTAGTGAAGTAAGTCCATCGAGTGACCGGAAAGCATATCGTTAACAGGATCTTCAAACGGCAAGTTGTACTCCATTGACCATTAAATACATGTTCAATATGTTATGTCACTTTTCATCTGCCAGGATACTTTGGGAGCTCACTCTGGAGAGAAGTCTACAATAGAAGATCGATTAAAGGTTACTTATTTTATTGTAAATCCCATTTCCAGAGCTTCCCACAGTCAAAGCCTATGTTGAATGGGTTGGGTCAATCAATCCGTACAATGTGAATAAGTAATTCGTTCGAAAGTCTATAAATTCCAAATTTTCCATCTGTTTTTCGTCTTCCTACCAGAAAAACAATAAAACAATATTAAACAATCTACTAGCCAATTCTTTCTCCAAATACTGCGACCTATCTTGCCTAATATGAGAGCTTCTTACGGTACGATAATAAATAATTTCCCCAGACAGTAAACATACTGCTGTCATTGATTGCCAAGGTTGCCACTGTCACATTCAAGCCAGTGCTTCCAGAATACTTTAAATCGAGTTATAAATAACACAAATTGATGGAAGCTGATGCATTCTGAGCAAACGTGAAATTTATGATCAAATATGAGTGAAGTTGTTTTTTTCGTTTTCGCACACATTTTTTTGGCATTCCCACCACTCTTTATCTCGGGGGAGAAGAATTTCATAGAGTGTGCAAATTTGATGAATTCTGAGTAAATTTGAAGAAATAAGTTACTCACAGGAAAGCTGTCTTGCCCCTTGTGTTACTGAGGTAAACTGATACTTTTCATGATGGAACGAGTTAAGAAAACTTTTATTGCTAAATCAGAACTGCCAAGGTCTTAAATACAGATCATCCAGCTGTTTGATTGATTGATATGAATTGATACAGATCACCCAACTGTGGAAATAATGCGCGCATTAAAAAAGCGACTATTTTCAGATGGATGGTAAAAAAGAACGAAAAAAGATAGATTAACAAATCGAAGTGCATTTTATTCATTAGGAAATTTAAAAAATCACAAAAATACTTCTACTCCCTACCGCGCCGCTCTGTGCCAGTTAGCCGAAACTTTTACTAAAGGGCAAAAAAGAAGCTTGTAGGCATATTCTTCAGTTCTTTGGACGCCTTTTGGATCTAATCATCCATCGTTTTGGCCGCGATTATTTGAATATACTCTTCTCGATTGGATGGATCTGGGGCACGTTGGGATGGCTGGCATGCTTATGCACCACCGGAATGTCCAACCGCTCCATTTCCTCCAGCGCTCGCTTTGAGTAGTGGGCCGATGCTAGATCCGGCCAAAAAACCACGTCTCATCCTTGTGGTACTTTTTAATGAAGGCGGCTACTTCTGGGAGGCCGTTCACTACCAGCCCAACAAAAAGAAGAGGGGACGTGACATCCCCTTTTCACTGATTGTGAGCTACAGCAACACCTTCTTTGGGAACTTCGTGTGCGCTATGTACTTCACATCGTTGCTTATTTCTTCTGTCGCGGAGGTGAAGTAGCCTTTGCCTTGCCAGTCATTGCCGTTCAACATGAGGTACGTATGGTCGTCCATAACGACCACCACGTTTCGCTTTGCCGAGAAGATCTCAGCGCAGCCAGAAGATCCGAGGTTTCCACTTGGTCCTCCGACACGGCTGGCTTGGATTGACGCTTCCGCATATCCGACCCTTTTGGTCAAATACTTCTTGACCATTTGGCCGGTCGCACTGACCTCCCGGTCCAACGCACGGAAAGAAGTGGCCACCTTGCCTTCCGTCTTTCGTTTGAGCTTCTGTTGAATCCTCCGGTCGCTTTAAACGGTTGGACGGCCGGAACCAGGCTTCCGCTCGATAGACTCTTCCTTCTCCAGAAACGCCAGAAGCTTGTAGATGTTTTCGCGATCGTTTCCGGCCGACACGAGGTGGGCCACGGATGGCCCGGATGGAGAAGGCGATACGAACAAACCATAGATCAGGGTTTCCCAACCGGTGGTCCGCGGCCGACAGGGGGGCCGCGAAGCTCTCTCAGGGGGGCCGCGAAGGTCTTGTTTTTTTAAACAAAAATTTAATCTTTTTCCGCTAGTTTAGTAATACGCCTTTTTGAAAAGTTTGACAAGTCCCATTTTAGTTGAAAGTGTAAAAAGTTAAACAAGAATGGTTATCTTTTTGTCTCCGTGTACTGTCTGACAGCACTTGTTTTCCGACTGCAACGTCTGCAACTCTCGAACAGGGAGAAAAAGAGACAAATAGTTTTCTGTTTTATGCGTCGGCTCTCTGCCGCGAGAGCAACACTCCCAACACAACAAGCAAGTCAATTGAGTATTTTGGCCTTCAATCGGAGCACACTACTGCACGATCTTAAACGAAGAACTGAGAGCAAGAGGGAAACAGATTAGTGGCAGACGGAAAACAAACCATCACTAATTCATGTGTGCTAGATTGAGAAAGACGATCAAACGTCAAAAAGTGGCAGCAATGAATGACCATCTCTTGCTCTGTCCCTCTGTACAACGAAGTGTAGCCATTCATGGGTCGAGTCACATCAATTGACTGCACGATTTAAAATTTTCGGAACTAAAATTGTTGCTGCTCAGATCTTGTTTCTTGTTTTCGTCGGAGGATTACAACGAGTGATTATTTCTGCAAATACTGCAAATTTGAATCGGTAATTTAGCCTTGAAAATAAAAATAAACATGGAACGTAAAAGAACTAAAAATTAACGATTTATCGCAGGTAGTCGCAGACATGGAGAAGAAAAGAAAGTATTCCGAAGAATACATTAAGTACGGATTTACGATACTAACGGTTAATGGAGTCGATAAACCACAGTGTGTATTGTGTAACGTTGTGTTAAGTGTTGAAGCTATGAAACCGTCAAAACTGAAGCGACATTTGGACACGAAACATTCCGAGCATAACACCAAGGATGTGGCATTTTTTCGCACCATGAAGCTGGCCTCAAACGGCAGCGATTGGATGCTACAGGTAGCATCCAACAACAAAGTACTGCAGTTGTGCAGGCATCATATGAGGCAGCATTGGAAATTGCGAAAAACAAAAAACCACACACAATCGAAGAAACTCTCATCAAGCCCAGCATGCTGAAAATGGTGAGTTTAGTTCTTGGGGAAGCAAGTGCGGCCAAAATGCGGCAAGTCTCACTGTCGGACAACACCGTTCAAAGACGAATCGCCGATATGTCCGAAGATGTTAAAGTGCAAATTTTGGAAGAAATCAAGCAATCCCCTTTGTTTGCAATTCAACTGGACGAATCTACGGATGTCAGCTCATGTGCGCAACTTATGGTATTTGTGAAGTACGTTAACTCTGGCGATTTGAAGGAAGAGTTTCTTTTCTGTAGCGATTTGGAAACTACTACCAAAAGTGATGATATTATGGCTAAAATCAAGACATTTTTTGAATCGGGTGGCTTACAGTGGGAAAAAGTCGGTGGAGTTTGCACCGATGGCGCTCCAGCAATGCTTGGTAAGAAATCAGGATTTCAGAAAAAGGTCAAAGACCTTGCTCCACACGCCAAAGGTATTCATTGCATGATTCATCGATATGCCCTTGCCAGCAAGACCCTGCCGGAACCATTGTTAAAGGTACTTGATTCAGTCATCAAAATTGTGAACTATGTTAAATCTGGGGCTCTAAACACTCGTTTATTCAAAGAACTCTGCAAAGAAATGAATGCAGATCATGAGGTTCTTCTTTTCTACACTGCCGTGCGCTGGTTGTCGAAAGGGAATGTTCTCAACCGAGTTTTTGAATTGAAGGACGAGATCAAAATGTTTTTGGAAAATCAAGGGAAAAACGACTTGCTTGCTAATTTCAGTGACGATGGTTGGCACATGCGCCTTGCTTACCTAGCAGATATTTTTGAACATCTGAATTCACTGAGCTTGAAGCTACAGGGAAAGCAAACCAATCTAATTCACTTTCAAGACAACCTTCAAGCATTCGTGGCAAAGCTGAAAAACTGGCGCCGAAAGGTTAGTTCTGGAAATGTTGCCATGTTCGATAGGCTCAGCAGTACGACTGACAAAGGAGCGAACGAGCTGGATTCGGTTTTGAAATCAGAAATTATTTCTCATCTTGACTCGCTGGATGAACAATTTGAGCGCTACTTCCCTGAGCTAACGCAAGAAGATGCTGCTTTAGTCCGGAATCCGTTTTCTTCTTCGCTGGATGTGGCTAGTCTTCCTGACGAAATACAGGACGAATATTTGGACCTGAGAAATGATTCCTCATCTCGTGATTTGTTCCGTGAAAAAGATTTGAACCAGTTCTGGTGTATCATGTACGAGTCGTATCCCAAAGTTGCTTTGCTGGCATTGAAGATCCTTGTCCCGTTTGCTTCTACGTACCTCTGCGAGAGCGGATTTTCAACTCTTCTCCAAATAAAGACCAAGACCAGAAACAGATTGAACGTTGAGGATGATATGAGATTGGCATTGTCGCAAACACAGCCCCGTATTACGAAACTAGTTGCTCAAAAGCAGGTGCAACAATCGCACTGAATCAGTTGTTTCCTGTTATTGACATGTTATTTTGAAATAAAACGAATATCTAACAGTAACAGATCAAATCAATTGTTTTTATTTATCTCAACGAAATTTATTCGCGGTACTTTCCAGGGGGCCGCGAGACATCCAATTGTTCACAAAAGGGGCCGTGGAGCTGAAAAGGTTGGGAACCAGTGCCATAGATCGAAATTGTATCACTGTTCTCACCATAGCTGCTGTAAACAAAATGATGGAGCTTGTGTCAAATTTTCGCAGTATATAGGCAACTAGAATATAGTGACTACTGATCGGTGGAGCAACCAACAGGTGGCAGAGTAATCGCATGAAAAATCGGAACATTTAGTCAATTTTTTTAATGCACGCTTTAGTCAGACAGAATATCGAGGCCTGAAGATTCCGACCCAGATGACGAATCAGTCAAACGTTTTGGAAGATTTGAGTGTTGTGTGTGTGTGTGTGTCAGTGTGGTGTGTGTGTGTGTGTGTGTGTGTGTGTGTGTGTGTGTGTGTGTGTGTGTGTGTGTGTGTGTGTGTGTGTGTGTGTGCGTGTGTGTGTGTGTACAATCTAACACTCATTGGCCGGCAATGGTATTATGAAAGAAATCTGTTTACAACAATCCCTCAAGTGACCATTGGAAGCAGCTTTAATCCGAAAGCTAGAAAGTGATAGCTCTATTGCAGATCCAGCAACCCATTTCAGAATGTCTGGAGAGTCACGCCCATTCCGAGGTTACTTTCACATACAATAAGCCCCGCATGTAAACATTACCGATATCATTTGGATAAGGGCACTGCAACACACTTCCAGATTTGGAAACGTTAAATTTCCAAACCAGGCACGTATTTAGTATTATTTAAAAAGAAGGTTCGTTATATAGTAATAATCAGATAGATTTCACCCATGGCCGCTTCCTTACTGATACTCGCTAGTTCTTTCGTAGAAATAAAAAATGTCGACGTTGATTCGTAATTAATTTCAAGCACTCGCGACAAAATAAACGCAAAAATTAACGTTGCTACACCGCCCGTTAGATATGCAACCTGCATAACAAAACTCTATACACCAGGTGGTGAATGGATCTGAAATTATGTGTCAGCCTTTCAAGCACCCATGTGCGTTGTCGACGTTTGTTGCTTCTGACCAGCAAATGGCCGTTTTCTACATGCACTGATCTTCTTTTTCTTCACTCCGCACTCTGCCAATAATCAAAACCACGCTATAAGGCGACTCTATATCGAACTTCAAATCTGCTAATAATTATCGATTCACTCGCGACAAAGCGGAAAAACACTCAAACTTAATAATTTATATCCGGAGGTCATAATACTACCACTAATAAACAAAACTATGCTGGTGTAACTCTTTCTTCGGGTGCGGGGGCGAAGCAAAAAAAAAACCGAAAAACGCGGATATACTACCGACACTCACAAATTTCGGGAGGGAATAGATTGTATTCAATACGTCTTTCCCAAAGCATTCGGAGATTTTATGATTTCACTGTTATTTAAAGTTAAATTACGAATTATTGTTTGATTTATTTTCGAGAAAACGACGCAGCAAAAACAAAACACGCAAGTTTCAAAGCACGGCTTGCTGCGACCCAACCGTTTTGGAAGATTTGAGTGTTGTCCAAAAAGATCGACAAAACACCACTACCTGACAGGAGAGGAACATCTGAGGTGAAGATATTGAAAAGATAAGGGCCCGTTTAAGATGCAACCCTGGGGAAGCCGTGTTATAATACATTCAACATATCATCATAGGAATCGTTCAGGAAGACCTGTAAAAGTAAAAGTAATTCTTGATGATCTTGACAAGACCGATCGGGAAGTTGATGCAGCTTTAATACCAAGCCATCATGCCAGATATTATTGAATGCTTTATCAACGTCAAATGGCATTTAAGTATGTCAGTAACTCGCGTGGCCTTTCCTGAACCAAAATTACTCCTTAAAAAAGGTGATATTCTAAATTGCAAACTCCAGCAAACCGCTGAGAATCACCCGTTTGAACAATTTCGAGATGAAGGACATAAAGCTGATAAATGATGATCTTATCACTACACTATGGGCCAAAAACTCAATCTTGCTAGACAAAACTACACACTACAAAAATGTCATGTAAATTTTGGTGCCCTGAGACCGATACATGCAGGCGTCTTTTCGCACATAAGAATGAGTTGAAAGAGAGGGGAAAATAAATGTAATCAAACGCACCTTTTGACAATTTGCGTCTGTTTTAGTTTCAGGGTAAATAATTTTGAAATCTTTGTTTACGTTCCCCAACTTTTTACCAAGATTAATTACGTCTCGTGTAAAAATAATAATTTCTAAGTGTGTAATAAAACCAAAACTATGCATTTCCGGAAGTCCTTGTCTTAAGCATAGTTTGTTTTTGTTTAACCTTTGTGCACTCGCGTTGTTGTTCTTTGTACAACTCATGTAGATTTTTCCTTATCATATTGATGCTGAATCATCTATCGATGTAAAACCAACATCTATTCTTTGAGAAACTCGTTTTGGATCAAACAGCATATTCCTTGATATCAATAATTGCTCAAATCACGTGATAGAATGCGATATTGTGAACCGTGTCCGCGTAATTAAAATACGTAGTGTATCAAGTTTGACATTACTGGTTCCAACTAGGTAGATCTCGTAATCCTGACCATCTAGATGGATTCTGTCTGGAACAGAGCAGTCCAGTAGATCAAGGCCTTTTCATTGGTGAGTAAAAGTTACGACTTGTATCACTACGCGGCGCTAGTGTGCAAGTATGTTTTTCAAAAACGCTTTACCTCTAGATCCTGACCAAATGGATGGTTTCGGTCTTCGCCAAAGTTGTTCATTAGGTCAAAGTCTGTTTATTGACGAACAGAAAAACAAATTCAGAATTGTCTCAATACGTGGCGTTAGCGTGTTAGTAAATCTCCCCAATATGCTATATCTTGGGACCCTGGCCGTCCTGTCTTCGATAGCGTTATTCAGCATTCCACTATTTTCAAGATGTTTACTTCAATAAGGTCCTACCTTAGCTCAGTCGGTGAAGGCGCAGCTACAAAGCAACACCATGCTGGAGGTGGCTGGGTTCGATTCCCGGTCTGGTCTAGGAATTTTTCGTAAAGGAAAATTTCTCGACTCCCTGGACATAGCGTATGATTGTACTTGCCACATAATCATACTTATGCAAAAATGGTACCTGGCATCGAAAGCTCTCAATTAATAACTTTGTAAATGTATTTAGAACACTAAGTTGAGAGCAAGCAATAAGCTAATTGTGAAAGCAATAAGCTTGAAATGCTAAAAGTAGAAGAACTTCGATAAGTTGAACATTTTCGCGACTATCAATTGAAGTATGGATTATTATCATCAAATGATTTTGAACTAGTAAATTACACAAATAAAAGATAATGTCTTGTAATTACATTTTGCAAACTAATTTTACTTATTATACTGTATTTTCCTAACACAAACGCCAAAGTTTGCACCCTAAGTAGTAGTGGCCACAAGCTCCATTGATTAGATACTCTTGGAGCAGTCAGTGACCAGGACGATGGCTTTCAGAGCCAGGGGGAATAGGCGCAAGTGGTGCATTTGTTGTCAGCCGGAATTGCGCATCGCCACGAAGAGCGAAATAAAACAGCTTTCTTGTGTGAACCAGCTTGTTGTTACTGACGAGTCACATCATCGCCAATATTTCCAGACAATGAATTAGCCGACATGCTTGGCGTCGAATTGGCATTATCTGCTAAAATCAGCATTATCTGCTTTCAATCATCCGCTGATAACCATACTCTCCATCAAAAATCCGTCCTTTTCAAGAGAACCAATTCAAATTCCCAAAGAAAAGAGTTTGTTTGATTGGAATTTCCTAGCTTGCCATTGCATATGAGTTTACAACCAGCTGGGAAAGCGCAACGACGAGATTCTAAATAAACTAAGGGTAAAAAACTGCAATGCGAAAGTAGCCCAGAAACTGAAGCCAGCTATTAAGGTTTATCGTTCAAAAAGAAAGCCAGAATTCAAGAATATAGAATAGCATATAAAATTAAGTGAAGGGGTGTTAAAAAAATTATAACAATTCTATGCTTGATTAAATGTCTGCCGATTGTTGCCATGCTGCAATTGAAGATTGATTTGTGCATCCTGAAAGTTTAAACAATGTATCATAGCCACGAGAAAAACAAAATTGAAATTAATAGAAAATGTTGAGGAATTCCATGGATGATCTGCGATTATAAACCGTTTTATAAATAGTATTATATATCTATGATTTCGATGTGTTGCTCCATTTAATTTTTTTAGGTGAATCTCATAGGTATTACGGTGACTTTAATTAATGAAATGAACAACTTAAATTCCACATGTAACTACGGTATTATACAAAAAACTGTGTAGATAAATACAGTGGGAAAATAATTATTGTGATATAACCACAAGGGAACTGACACTTAGCTTCGGGTCTTGACAAAGAATCCCTACTGAGCCCTTGCGGCACGGCAAGCCGACTAGTTCAGCGCAAGGGTCGTGTGTTATACCACAACCCCACTGATTTTTTGGACAATGATGGCTTCCACTCTGCGGTTCAGTTTTTCCTCCCTTTTCACGCGCACTGTTGCCGTCTCCTCCTTACGGCTGCGTTTGGTTTTGTCATTTGTGTAACAGTACGTTGCCTTTTTCGTGCATCACAGCAGGCAGCGGCTGGCACTGACATCAAATTAATTCCTATTCGCGACGTTTACGGACTGGAACGGCTTGAACATTATCTCCCCGGGGAGCAGTTTGTTAATTGGACTCCTCAGTAGCCCGGTCTTGGTCTGAATTTCAACTTTGCAAATCTTCCAGTTTTGAGGAGGGACGTGGTCATACTTATTAGAAAGAACGATCATTACTTTAGTGATATTTCCTCGTTTGTTATCGACCTTTGCCTTGACTGCAATTTCTGGTATTCGTTTCACCAGTGATTCCAGAAGTTATTTCAAAGGCTATTGTCATCTGGTCATCGGTTAATTGGATTCCCTTCATAGCTTGGTTACAGAATAGAAGTCAAATGTTGATCTAACAAACGGTTACCTGGCGTCAACGGTTCTGGCTTCGACGGATCATCACAATAAGCGTACAGAGGTCTAGAGTTAAGCTGTGCTTCAATCTAGCAAAGCAAAGTCAAAAGCTCAGGCATTCGAGTGATAAATCCTCTTCAAGGCGGTTTTGGAACTCTTAACATTAGCTTCCCAAATCCATCCCTTATGCAGTGCGCTTGGTGGAATCATTCTCCATTTAATCTGCCGGATCTGGCAGAACTCAAAAATCTACTGCTCGATTGCCTGCTGTTTGTGCCGACAAAGTTCAATAAGCTCGTTTTGAGCACCAATAAAGTTCGTCCCGCTATCGGAAAATACGTCTTCATAAACTCTACGGCGAGAAGCAAACAGAATCAGAATCTCAGAATGTTTAACAGATACAGAGCAGCCGATCTTTGACTACCTCCAGGTGGATTCATTTCGTGAGTATGCAAACGAATTTGTTAATTTTTCCCTTCACAGGTGCTGCCATCCTGCCGGTTTGCTAAATGAGCATGGAACCAGCATAATAAACACCAACGTTGAGGAACGCGGTGCCCAATCTAAACAATTACCTTTAACGATTGATGCAATTCAATCATTGTTGGATAACATTCAGTGATCCTTTTCTTCTGCTTACTGTTTCAGCAAAACCGCAGCGGAAATGCTAAAAAAACACTATGTCGGTTTTTATGTACGTCCACTAGAAATAATATCCAGTAGCGCTGATCTCACCAACACGATTGCGCACAAACAATTCAAAAATTTTCGGATTCTTTGCTAACTAAAACTGCTTTCGTTTTTGAACCAGTTCCAACCAGCGATACCTGAACTTACTGTCAGTGCGAACATTTAACTGAGGTAGGTTTCAAACACATACAAAGCAACTGACGTTTGTCAAACAGACTACAGACACTTCCCAAAATTTGCGAACCATCGACTCCAGGTTGTCGATCGACTTAGCAGACAACTGTGGGCGAAATTTGTTCCTCGCTTCACCAACGATGACTATTTTACGCAGGACTGATAACCTTTACCCAACGAGATTTGTTCGTTTTCCAAAATCGAGAAGAAGTTCTCGATGCTTTAGGATCAGCAAGAGGGAGGTTGCAAGGAATGACCCACTTCGATATATCGACAGATTATCGGATAATCCAGTTGATAATCACGTGGGATGATGAATCAGTGGCGATAATTCGCAAATGGGACTCGCTATAGTTCTGAGTCGACCCACGCTACTTTTCATACCGATTTAAAATTATGTATGGAACCTAGCAGTTCCGGCTTTCGGCAAAAAAAAAAAAAACAGCCAAACCTGACAAACGTCGAAAAGCAAATTCTTAAAACGGCAGCAACTAGCACCCTCAATGAAGCACAATAGCAACGGTTGACAAGGGGGACCACGGCGTAAAAGATACTCTGCTTTCGAAGGACATCTTTAGTTTTTTTTTTTTTTTTTTTTTTTTTCGGTAACGATAAAACCAAACCGGAATAGGTTTACACGGAATTTATTTGATTACCGTTGAATCGAGACTGACTGATAGGTTTGAGTCAATCAAACCTATCTTTCTACACTACCTAGCAGGCGTTCGCAAAACATGATCGTTACTCAACCGATCGGAGATGAGATGCTGCCCGAGATTCTTCCTAGCTATTACTCGTTTGGCCGGATCAACATGAGTTGTAGATTACTGTTCAGTTGTGACATACAACTAGTTAATGGAGTTTTCTACTGCTAATTAAAAAATTGAATTCGGTTTTCTTAAGTATATATTTGCCAACAGATTTGCAGGTTGCAGACATTCCATCGTTTTCACACTATATATTTTAGCCATAAGTTTATCCTTATTTTGGCTATATTTTAGCCATAAGTTTATCCTTCCAACAACCCAACAAAACTACTTACTGGCGTCTCTAATAAACTGCTGTTCCATATGGCAGATAAACAGTTTAAGGAGACGTTTGTACAAAGAACTTCCGCCAATACAACTCAGTTGCTGATTGTCAGAAGAATTGCTGCGATAACGAGCCACCACGCACTTGCCTATCGTGACAAAATTTAATTTCAGTTTTAATTAAAATACTCGTCTCAATTAAGGATTTATTGCGCTTTAATCTGTTTATGAAATTTATAAAATTCAATCCCAATCAAAAGGAAAGATTTCCAACTGTTGGGTTGAGCGGGTAGGCACCACTGCCAGTTATCGACCACACAACTAGCCGGTTCGCCTACAGGATTATGAGCGGACTGCTGCACCCGTTGTAGTATTGTTTGTTTGTATGTGTATTGCAACTGGTGGTGATGGGTGAATGCCGTTCGATGATTCGATGATGATTGGATCTCACGATTTCCTCTTCCTGTGGCGGAATAAACTTGCAAATGGAACACCGCAGCTGTAGCCAGTGATTTGAATGTGTGATGGAAAGCGAGGAAATAATTAAAATTGGTTTAATTATCCTGACAGATGGGACGTTTGTGTGCTTCGACGAATTGAGTTCCGAACTCTTTTTGCGTGGGTTGATGGTATCACTCACTCTGCAGACCCGTTCAAACTAGGAACATAGAAATTGTAACAATATCACTATAGTTATAAAGTCATTCCATCAATCTTCCACTTCTATTACAAATAACTTTCCCCAAGCACACAGGTAGACCAAACAACTATGTTCCTCTGCTACAAAGTTGTTCTGGATCAATTGAAAAGAAGTTCAAATTTCCTCTGTCTACGAGTCTACCCACTAAAGCAGTCAATGGATCGTCGTAACAAATGGAAAATTGAACTCCGTAAATGCTGTTTAACACTCATTAAAATCCTGAACAGGCTGCTCTCCATCTTACCGGCACGTTTCAATTGGACTTTCATTGGAATCCTAATACCTACAGGCAGTTTGTTGATTGCCCACACATTCACACAGCTACCTCGTATTCGATTTCAGTGCTACTTCACTTTGACTGCTTGACTTAGGCTACGATGTCTACGATGAAATGCACACATTTGATTTCCCATTCCTTCGAAGCCCCTGAAGGCATCCAACTTCATCGCACAAGTAGGACTAAGTGGCACAGTACTCTATTAACATTTATATGAATCTATAGTAAAAAATCTTGCTCTTGTTCTTTCGTCATGTCGTCTCCCGACCACCAAGCTCAAGAGCCTGACTAGTTTCCAGCATCACCAAATGAAACAATGAACACTTCCACTGAGTGGGGAAATGGGACCAAGCGAACCAATGAACGAATGAAAGAGTATCATGTGAAGAGGGCTTTAGATTTATTAAATTAGGGGAAGCCTTTGAAGCCGAAGCATGGGTCCGTGGTAGTCGGTACATAGTCGTCCTCGCTCGGCTGGCAGAGAAAGCGTATGGCAGTAACGATTTTATCGGGAGTCATCGGTTACTGCTAGGGAGCAGAACGTGAAATCCCTATCAGCTCAATTGAGATTTATTACGAGAAAATTAATTTCAATTATGCATAATAGAGCTTCGAATCGAGGCGTAATTCTAGAAGTGGTGAGATTCAACTTCAGTCTGCTGGCTTTTGATAGTTTTGGTTTGTCAAGAATAATGCGTTATTGCTGAATGCTCTGAAATATTACTAGGTAAGCGAGAATTAGCTCAAACATTTCAACAGGGCACACACATTTTAAAACAATTATCGCAAGACAGGAGCTACTCATCTCTACCAAGTTCTGACAATCATACACTTCATCTTGGTTGTCGTGGTGACAAGTATATTTTTTTTTATTTAATTAGTTTATTGTGGCTTGATTGTGTTAGCTTCACGAAACTTTACGAATTTCAATGCTTTTTTTTTTTGATCACATAAATACATGAATGACTTTATACAACGCACGATGGTACGATTGGTCACATTTTGCGACAAAAATCGATAATTTTAAATTTTGTTTTTGATCGAAATCATTAACTTAAAACATATTATGTCTTCGGAAGATTTAATCTAAAAAATGAGATCTATCTTTTGGTTACGGTGATGACTAGAGTGGTCCTTATGCTAGAGAGGATTTTTTCTCCCACAAATCTGTAAATAATTTATTTTAAAGAAATTTTGCTGAAAAAAATTAACATCTATCTAATTTACGTATCGCTTTATAACAGTTTTTCTAACATTCTTAGGGAGGGTCTGAAAAACAGTTTTTTGCCCAAATTTTCTGTTTCAATTTGAATTTTAAGACTTTGTTGGAATGTCTTTTAGCGCATACAATGAGGCACATTTTAAACATACAAGATATTTTCTTTTTATTGTTTCAAAAAAGTTAAATAGGTTGAAGTATAAGACAAAAAATCATTTTTTAAAGACATCTTACACACTGTTTGCAAATATTTGCAAATATGAAACACGTAGGCTGGTAGTTTTTCAACAATTATCATCAAAGAGCGTAACATCGTGAGTTTTTTTTATGACAATAATGCTTCTGCAAATGATTTGTAACTGAAATATCTACTTTGATTTTTGAATTGATATGTTTTATTTATGAACAAGCATACTCAACTAACGTAAATAGTTAAAATTATTTTGCAAATTTCAATTTATGTTCATGCATATAAAAAGAGCATGCTCGGTTGAGAAAAAGTACAAAAACTGGTAAAATCATCAATCCTCGAGTGACCTTTAAATGAAAAGCAAATAGCTCTAGGAGCGTAGTAACAACTCATGGCAAAATGAGTTCCGGATAAGGTTACATAGGTTACATACAGAGCTCCACGATTCCCGTGATGGCTACTAAACTGCCTATGCCTAACTAGCTATGCAAAGCTGACCGTACACATCACAGGTGGCTGTAAGCGAAGTTGAAGCAGATTAGAGATTACATACATACTTGCCATCTATCGATCTATGAAAAACACCTGGCCGGTTCCTTACGATCAGTGGGAATACTGTATCCCTCATACTGCCTTGACATTTGGAGTTGAAAATGGGATAGAATTGATGGATTTTTTTTCGTGGCGAGAAAGTGAAAAGGGATGAGCCTGGAATTCTGGCCATTCTGATATATAACTAAAACCACAGGTAGTAAAATTGCAGAAGGAACTAGCAAGTGGGTGTTGAAATTGACGTCATCATTTATTGTACACGTTCCGAAAGCTCACAGCTTTCCAAGTAATTAAAAGCCCGCCATAACACCACCTCGGCCTTCCTTAGAGCCTTCAAAAGCTCTGCGTGTATGCGCATAGGATTACAAAGCAAGACCATTCTGAAAGTGCCTGGGTTCGATTACCGGTACGGTCTAGGAAATTTACAGGTAGGACATTTTCTCGACTTCCCTGGGAATAGAGTATCGTTGAACCGGCCACACAATGATACGAATCCATAAATGGCAACTCTGGCATAGAAAGCTCTCAGTGAACAAATGTTGAAGTGCTAGGCGATCGACTTTTTTTCAGGCACGAGAGGGTATTCTGGTAGTATATAGCATCGGCAACGCCCTTTCGGCAAATGGTTTGCGACCACACTATGTCTTACAACAAAAGGTATATTTTCAATCCCCTTCCGATCTTAATTCAATTGATTAGCTACAGGTTCTAAAATGCATTACTTATTCTAATTTTATGTCCATCTATGCAGCCATAAAATGAGCTGCGAGCTGATTCCTTTTTCTTCAAAGCATTCAATAAACCAACAAAAACAACTTAAGTAATCTTCTTCTTTCTTCTTTAGCATTTCAAGCTTATTGCTTTCACCATTAGCTTATTGCTTGCTCTCAACTTAGTGTTGCACTTCCACAGTTATTAATTAAGATCTTTCGATGCCAAGTACCATTTTTGCATTAGTATGATTTTGTGGCAAGTACAATCATACGCTATGCCCAGGGAGTCGAGAAATTTTCCTTTACGAAAAATTCCTAGACCTGACCGGGAATCGAACCCAGACACCTCCAGCATGGTGTTGCTTTGTAGCTGCGCCTTTACCGACTGAGCTAAGGGAAGACTTAAGTAATCTACATACTATATATTTCAGTTTATGTTTGTATCCAGTTACTTAACAGTATTAACCTCTAATACTCTCTTAGTCTTCACATGCTTCATTATTGTTTTCAGGCAAATTAATCCAGTATTCGCGTTTCTCCTCCGGCATCAAAGGCAAAAGCTTTTTGATGATAGAAGACTTCCTAGATTTTCCTATCCCACTGGCTTCTTTCTGGTATTGAAACCGCTCGGTCAAATTGAAAGATAGTTTTTCAACATCTTTCATCTGTTTCTTTGTCAGTAGTCGCAATGTCTTCATAGCTTCGTTATAGTTGTACGAGTACTGAATGTCATATGCGCCTATGGAGAAGATGGCATGTTTGATGTTTGCCATCTTCGGTTTGTCTTTAAGCTTGGTTAAAATAGATTACTTGAATTTGAAAGAACATTCAAAGAAATCTGACGGCTCCATTTCGAAAACCAGTGGTTTAATGCCAACCCATGAGTTTCTCACATAGTCGACAAAATCTGGAAAATTGTGAAATTCTTTTCGAGAAACGTTTCTCGTCGTGCGCTTAACCGATGCATGAAATGAATCCACTGACATATAAGTATGCCCAGGCTCAAGATACTTCAAATTAATTTGAGCAGTTTCAATCATAGGCGAGTAGATGAGTTGGCGGTACTCTGTACCTCTTGCTGATCAATGTGCAGTATTTCCGGATCATTTGCGTCGGCCGGCACTTCGAGCACATTTTTCTAGGGATCATTAGCCTCAGGATCATTACCTTGTTGTCCTTGCGGTATCGGCTGATTATCGGGAATTTCCACCGTCAAATCTGCATCACTCTCACCGTCGTTATCTGAACTTGAATAGGATAGCAATAGAGACAGAGCACCTTTGTCGGACATTTTCAAATGAATTTTATTTGTCAATCACTGAATTTTCGGAAAAAAATGTGACGTTTCACCACATAGTTGGTTACGTCAACTATGCATCCCAGGGCAGCAAAGCAGCTATCATTTTTGGTCGCATTGACGTATAAGTGAGTTGACACTGTTCTACACTCAATAAACCTTCAAGGGAAGGACCCCAAGAAAATCTCGAAAAAGAAGTTCAAGGCGGCGCTCCCTCGTTGTTGGTCATCTAATCTGCTATGGGAAGCTTACAAGTAAAACCTACGGCTTGATGGACTGAAGTGACATCTTGGAATTTGATCCTGATTGGGTGAGATCGTCTTTAATTATTTGAAAATATTTACATATTTACACGGTACAACATATGTCTGCCTTGCACGCCCGCAAACGCGTATTTGTGTGAGTGCGCGCGCGTGTTTTGTGTGTGTGTATAGGGGAGGGGGGAGGGGGTGCGTGTGAGCGAATGACTTTGTGTCGGCAAATCCTTCTTCTCTTTTCAGAGAGCGAGTAATGGCGCTATAACCATGAGCCATAACAGGCTAGGACAAGAGTAAGTGCTCATGTTCCAACCGACAGACCAGACGCAACTTTGTTGGCTAACTTTGTTGAATAAAAATACTGAATTGGCTTCCCTACACTTACTTTTTAAATCGTTTTGTACATATGATGACCTTATTGTGTTGTACCTAAAAACTGCTGTACTGATGATATATTGTCCCAAACAACATTAATAATACGAAAACATACATAAAATGTTATCAACCTGACGACACTGATGTCGGTCGACCTACAAGACCGTATCCATTTAGTAACTTATTGATACCTATGGACCGTACACTACAGTAGCATGCTTGCCACCGCGTGGGAGGTCACCCGTACTACCATTTCTTAGGGTCCGTTGGGGGACCACTTAACGTCAACGTACGGTCTTCAAATTTAAGTATGTTCGTTTTCTAGTCAAGATGAACATTTTAAGAGGTGGAATTCTTGACTTGGCCACTTTTTTCAAAATAAGGGATGGCCTACTGAGCCTGGATACAAGTAGATAAACGTCTGTGTTCCAGCCCAGAAAAGGGGACAAAAAAGGGGCGCCATAACTTTTCTCGCCGCCGCCCCCCCAAACGCCTAAAAAACAGGAAACAAGGGGGCGGCCCCGCCGCGGAAAGACCCCCCCCCAAAATCAACCAAATTCTAATTACAGAGGTGGGTGGAGAGAGCGCGTTCTTTGGCACTCTCTACCGACGCACCCATCAACCACCCCCCCCCCCCCGGGGGGGCATAGGCGTAGCCAGGATTTCAAATAGGGGGGGGGGGGCGAGTTTTTTTTTAGAGAGAGAGAGAGAGAGAGAGAGAGAGAGAGAGAGAGAGAGAGAGAGAGAGAGAATTACATCGTCTCCAACCAGTGGTTGCACATACTGAACAATTAACATTAACGGACACTTAACGGACAATACAACGCCCGGTGGACCAGTAGAGTAGGGTCATTTTCATGTTCCGACAGATGGAGCGGGAATGGAGCCCCATTTATGTGACATTACGTCTGAATGCTGGTGGATTATCTTCTCTACTCTCACCCAAAGTATTTGACAATACCCGTCCGTTTCTTGCAACAAGATTAAACAATTCTAGGCTTGTTCTGGAATAAAAAAAAAACGATTTTAAAAACTTTCGATTTTTCCCATGTTTTTAAATCAAACCACATTGAATGCCAAACATTTAACGGGTCATGTTGGATTTTTGTATAGAATAACCACCGAATTTGTTTGCAGTTTGTACTGAAAATGTACTTTTCATCCGCGACCCTCTCACCCAAAGCAACACAGAAGAAACACCGTTTTTTACTCACCATGCTCACACCGTTTCAATAGATTATATTTTTCTAATTGTTGTTCAAATAATAAGTGATTAGCTTTTAACAAACATACATTTTGAGTTTTGGTGGTTTATAGCTCATGGTTTGTGTCCCCTTTGCTTACCTTTAGTATAATTATTTTATCTGATATTTTCTAAAAAGGAACATCAAACATAACCTTTTAAAACGACGTAAGTCACAAATGTAAGCAAGCTGTGTTTTTTGTGCTGAATTGTTGCTACTTGCATTCTTAACACACGAGTAGTTAGTAAATAATTTAAGAAATTTTATTCATCAATGACGAAAAGAAATTCATATGCGTTCCAACAGCTATTCCTCAATATTTTAAAAATAATTTATATACACATCTGCATCTGCGTTTTGAAATTTGAACCGATTTATCTGATATGATCCAACTGAAACACGTTCTGTCGAAACACGGTATATGTAGCAATCATGTGTATCTGAGTAGTATGAAACCAAAACGGTGTATCATTGAATTACATTAAAATTGTTGTTCAAATTCGAGAAATACAACCATTTTGCATATTTTTCTATTCGTGGTTATTTCAGCTGCATGTAAAAACATTCGTTTTGTTTTGTTTGCTTGTTTTTTTTTAATTACATGCTGGAAAATATTTTACTTACTTTTGAAAAACTTTCGAATGTCCATTTATGGTACTTCTGGATAAAATGAATCAAATAACTGCTTTAGACTGCTTATAATTAAAAAAAAAACCGTATGTATTTTACCCGATGATTCGTTTTGTTATGAAGGTTCTTCTGTTTATAAACACGCGCAGAACCATCGCTTATTCTTCCGGTCTTCCTCTAAACTCTCCACCGATTGCTTGTCGATCTGCCAAACTTGGAAGACATCTGCATGGAGTTATCTCAAATTATAATAATCCGTCCAATCTATCACAAAACGTTGCGATTGGTTGAGCGGACTGGAGATAATGAAATCCATTTGTATAAGGCCAAGTCTCTCCCGGTTGGTATTAAACCGATGAGCATGGATATCAATAGAAACATAAAGTTACCAGAAGGCACAAAATGCATCTACGGACTCTTATTTTTACGAAATCCCTCAATTTCAATTTTTAATGGATTAGCATAGATTGTTCATTAGACACTTCAACTTGATTGATACAGTTATTAGTAACAGCAGTGCAATAGATTGTAGAATACAGTAGTAAAAATTGTAAGTTACGAAAAAAGAGTTTGGTTCGAGCATCGGCTGTGAAAGGTTGTGTCGATGCTTTATTACGCACTATTTTCCTATCGAGCCTGGCGCGTTTCGTGTTGTTTCGGTTATCTATAATTCGGTGTAACGAGTGATCGAGTGAGCACAGTAAGAGAACAACAAAGCGTCTCTCAAGCGTTCATAAAATTATCCTTGTTTTCCTAACGGAAAACCACCATCACACTTTGTGAGTGGCTCCAATAGCATCCTTATTATTGTTTTAACTCAGATCAAATCGGATTTCCAACATTATAAAAAATCACCTTGTTTTTCCGATGAAAAAACACCATTACACTTTGTGTGTGGCCCCAATAGCATCCTTACTGTTGTAATCGGTTCGAATCAGAAATCGGTACTAGTATTTAAATATTTTACTAAACGAAGCGTGAATTCAGCTTATTGTTTACCAAAACGAACCCTGCTGCCACCCAATCTTGTCATCCAAAATCCCAGTGATTTCTCGTGGAAGTGCGGCGGTGGTCTCGGCTTCCAATAAAACGTCCAAATAAACGTTAACGCATTCCTACCCTTTCGTTATTTGACCTGTTTGGGATCACCAGTTTTACACATTGAGCATGTTTGCATCATCTGTTGATCTTCTGAGTAATAACAGCTGAACTGGCAGTAACGGAATAACAACTTCGGGCGGTCAATCATGCTCATTATCCTGCTCATGCTCATAAAAACGGATAAATTATTTGAATAGGATGAGACAACTGCAACTTCTCGCCCTGACTAGCTTGCTGTTCTGCTGAAT
Source organism: Aedes koreicus (assembly GCA_024533555.2). Lineage (NCBI taxonomy): Eukaryota > Metazoa > Arthropoda > Insecta > Diptera > Culicidae > Aedes > Aedes koreicus. The sequence goes on from JAHHFK020003064.1 coordinate 164,707, forward strand.
CAAACTGTAAGATATGATCAACATATATTCTCAATAATACGAAACTACAGTACCCTAAAACGGGGAAAGCGGGGTAACGGGGCGGTTTGACCCATGCCATGAATAGTTCAAATAAATATTTTTCGTTGATACTTTTTCTAACTATCAACTGTGGTTCTTAATCTAGTATTATTAGGCTTCTGAAAGCTATAGCATAGGTTTGAATATTCAGTTTTTTGATTAACCAAGAACTGAACATTTTATTGAGCATAGCTTCTTCAACTTTCAGCAAGCAGGGAAAAAAATCAATCAATGCTTATCTAATAGCTAACATTACAGATTAAGAGATATTTCCCTAGTAGCACATTTGTTTCAACCCAGTAAAGGTGACTGCTCTGTGACTCAATTAAGTCACAATAGAGCTGCTGAAACCAGTTTTGACTGTTGTGTGCTGCTTGGGGTTTTTAGATACTTTAGGCTACATAGGTTGGGTTCTAGGTTAAAGGAAAAATATTGTAATAAAATTGTTACTCGTTACTATTTAAAAACTATTACATAATTACAACTTTTTTCTCATGGATGTCAATTTTTTACGCTTTTTTGCTACAACTTGTTATAAAATCGAGGCAACTTCGCGTAATTTGGCTTTTTTATTTAGGCAAAGGAGCAATCTGACAAACATCCCAAGCAACACAAAATCGTCATATTTGGTTACAGTGACTTGATTGTGACTTAATTGAGTAGTATTGGAGTAACATCAACTGTATTGCAACAAGTTACCTTGCAACCTTCTAGAGATAAAAAATAAATAATAATATATTGAAACAAATAATAAAATTGTAAAAATAAAATCAAAACTTAGGGGGGGGGGGGCAACGCCCCCCCCCCCCCCCCCCTGGCTACGCCTATGGCTGAAGGGGGGGTGTGGGGGTAAGTGGGTTTGTGATAGAAAAGAAAGAAATGAGTGGGTTGGAAAAAGGGGGTAGAGTGGAAAAGGGGAATGGTTAGAAACAATGAAAAACCTTTGAAACTTAGTCAATAAAACAAATAAGAGGAAATTCTTGTTGCTGGGGAAATCTGAATAATTGACAATTAATCACGGGTAAAATCACAATTTATTCCTCGACGGCAAATAACTTCATATGACACGAAAGTTGTTAATTTTTAAGCTATTTATCAATAGCAAAACATTAGTTCTATTCGATAAATTTCAATGGAAGAAGATTTTCAATTACACGATCGTGAAAATTTGTATCGTAACGTATTGGAAGCGGCTGCACTGTGATTTATTATTATTGCAACGTGTGCTTATGTATAAATCAATGCAAATAGACGTATTTTTCTATGTTTATCAATGCTCCGATTTTATTCACTATTTTAACTTTAAAATGAAAGAACACTATGCATAACATAGGTATATTTTAACTATGTATTGTATGCACAGATAGAAAGAAACATTTAAATTTCTGCGTTATCTAATGCACATAAAGGGAATGCTAGATTTGGCAGAAAATAATGGGATATTTCATGTAAAGTTCAGCCAGATAACGCCTGAATTTAGTATTTTGTATGAAAGATTGCAGACATTGTTGTAGGGCTGCAAAATGGTGAGTAGACAACTGGGATGGAGCGTGCGTCCCCGCAACATAGCACTGGTCCTTACAAGTTCCTACCTCATGCTTCCACGGCTCAAGAGATGACAAAGACCGCCAGCTAAGGGTTGCGTACTTGCGATTGAGGAGGTGTGTTCCGAGCTTCTGTCCACCAAGGAGGTGCAGCTCATACAGCGTCTGTCCTGGCATCCAACGGCTGAGTAAGAAACGCTGTATCGCGTTATCTATACCTTATGAAGTAGTCCCACCAACGCGATGTAGGAAGGTAGCATGTTGAAATCTTACCCTACCACAAAAAATGGAAGTACACTCAGTAGCAAAAAAGAAGCCGAGCAAAATGTTGCTTCCATAAACCGGCATATTGGACCTTCTGTAACTTTTTCAATTATCAATATTTTTGGCTGAATTTTTGACAGAACTATAACTAATGTATTGACCTCATGTGACCAAAATTTCATGTTAATAAAATGTATAAATTTGAAGTTTTGATAATATATGTCAAAAAAATCATTTTTGGGCATACCAATTTAAAAAAATACGTACTTTTGTGAAAAATTTAGGTAGCATAATAAAAATTTCAACACAGCCTAACAAAGTAAAGAAAATAATGTGGACAAAATTTGAACTGTTTCCATCAAGTGCTTTGGACTACAGCTGGCGTCAAAGTTGACGCACCAACATGAGTATTTTTCTTCTTCACACGGTATTGACCATGCTGAAATATCGGTGCAAAAAAAAAAAAGCCGAGGCGAATTCTACTAATAATACTGTATAATACTGTAAACGTAGTTTTCACAAACCAATACATATTGTATGCCATATTTTGGAGTTCTTCATGGGTTACACTTGTTATTTCGTAAATATCACGCGTAACAAATCATGTGTATTAACAAGATGAATTCGCCTCGGCTTTTTTTTTGCACCGATATTTCAGCATGGTCAATACCGTGTGAAGAAGAGAAATACTCATGTTGGTGCGTCAACTTTGACGCCAGCTGTGGTCTAAACTACTTGATGGAAACAGTTCAAATTTTGTCCACATTATTTCCTAAACTTTGTTGGGGTGTGCTGAAATTTTTTATGCTACCTAAATTTTTCACAAAAGTACGTATTTTTTAAATTGGTATGTCCAAAAACGACTTTTTTGACATATGTTATCAAAACTTAAAATTTATAAATTTCATAAACATGAAATTTCGGTCACATAAGTTTAATACATTAATTATAGTTCTGTCAAAAATTCAGCCAAAAATATTGATAATTGACAAAGTTACAGAAGGTTGAAAATGACTGTTTATTGAAGCAAAATTTTGCTCGGGTTTTTTTTTGCTACTGAGTGCATTCTTTATACGGTGTATAATTTCAGATCATCTATGGAATTATGTTGTTTAATAATTTTAATTTTTTTGTTTCCTTTGTGGCAATGATAATGCAAGCGTCTACAATTGCAGCTGGACATCAGTCTACAGACATGCAGACAGTACAAATATAATTGTTATTATTATTTTATATTATAACATCCCTTCACAATATTTTTACAGCTATTTTCAGGTTCGCATCTATGCATCGTCGTAAATCTTAGCCCACCTAACCCACGATATGTATTTGAAAAGATAGAATGGTTTTTAATGTTGTTTTTAGAAAGGATCATACGACAAATTCTACTAAATAAAAATTCCAAAAAAGTTTAATAATGAAAAAACTAAAATTGTTGATGATCTCTCATTTTATATTGCACAAATATAAAGAATTATTTATGGACCCAGTAGAAAGCAAGAGTTATCGGAGAATGCAAGTTTCATTTTTCTTTTCTCTCTCTGTTTTTTTTTTTTTTTGTAGATTTATTAAGCTTCCGTTTTTGGGCAGTAATCATAATCATATAAAATTTATTCCGGCTTATTGTTTGCTTAAATTTTCTTTGCTATTCTGCTTGGCTGCCCGGTGATCAACTTTCTTTCATTATATCACTTTGGAAATTTTTTGCCATTTGAGAGTTTCAATCATCTAACATCACAGCAGAAGAAACTAATAGTTGCATTTAATTTTTATGTGTATACTATTACAACATCGTATTATCTTCATCATATCATCATTATATATATAAGTATAATCATATTAAAAATATTTACTAAAAGATTAATAATATTAATTAAATTTCATTTGCTTCAAGGTTACAAGAAAATAGATTCCAGATAGTACAGATATTTAACTTCATAGTATCTAAAGGTGTTTTTCTATGAATTTAAATCATTGAATTTTATTAAAATTAATAAATGCTCTTCAATTCTGTTGATTATGTATATCTATATGTCATGAATACATACATATTTTTTTGATTCGTGTATAATTGAATGGTTTATGTTTTATTTAATTGCAATAAGACCTTCACATTCCAGAGTTATATTCATCTGCCACTGATTGAGCTGTAAAGATGCACCAAGCTGCATATGATTATCATATGCCTATTATTACTTTTTTAACTATTTCATCATATAATTTTATTTATAACCATATTTAAATTACAGAATGACGAATTCTAACCATGGCATATTTTAATTAAATATATTTCATTGCTCTATAACATACTGCGTATATTTCATATTATGACATATTATGTACATTATATATAATAAATACTGGGTTGGGAGGGAGCATCAGGATATCATTCAAGCTGAAACTGGACGATGGTTTGATTGACTGCCTGAGTCTAGGAGGGAACGAGCATTATCATTTTCTTTATCCTATCAATTCAATTGTGATGCTGCGAATTCTATTCCAATAGTTTCAGTGAGAGTGACGCACCCTTCTTAACAAGCCATCCTGTAGAAAGCTTAATAAGTATTGCGAATTGGGTTATTCGAATTGTTGGATCGTATCGTTGGAAGGAGGTTCTTAATTTCCCGTGGATTTCGCTTGAGTGTCTCTGCTTACGGGTCCACCCCTCCGTTTGTGGCCCTTCATACAGCGATATTGTGAATTCAGATCGGTGGCTCAATTTGATCTTGCTATTAAGTGGAGCTGCATCCAAGCCAAGGGCATGAAGGGATGGTGGCTACCATACATACATGCATATACAAGATTGCAAACATTGTTGTATGGCGCATGAAAGATTGCAAACAATTTTGTTGTTTACGCCTCCTTTGGCTTGGATTAAACGAGAGTAAATTTTACATTTTTTCACGTAAAGTTGAAGTAAGCTTTTGCTACACCATGTGTTGAAAAAGTTAATTTCGTTCTGGAATTCTTCTGCGTCGCTAGAATTATTTATTTCCATGAAGAGCTTCATGTGATCTGCATATATGAGTGTTTGAATTTTTTTTAGTATGTAGGAAATGTCGTTTATGTACAAAATAAAAAGAAGTGGGCCTAAATGTGAACCTTAGGGCACCCCCGAGGTGACAAAGATGGGGTCTGAAAACGAACAATTTGTTTGCGATGCGTTAAATATGAACGCAGCCAATTCAAGAGTCCAGGTTCCATTCCAATTTTTTGCAATTTGAAGAGTAATAATGGTATGTCGATTCGGTCAAATGCTTTACTGCAGTCAGTGTAAAGGGCTTTTACATGCTTGCCATTGTCCATTGCATTCAGAATAAAAGTCACAAATTCAAGAAGATTAGAAGTAGTTGAGCAACCTTTGAAAAAGCTGAGTTGTTTGCTTGTGGTTTGATTTTTTACTTGCTGAATTGTCATTTACGAGAGATGCAAAAATTTTTGGGATGCTATCCGCTCAACTGTTGCATCATTTATTTCACAATATCTAGGATACCACAACTTTTCCAGCTGACTGGATGTAGGGTATCTTAATAAAGGTTCCCAAAAAGGATGCAATAACTGGCATGGCATCATGTGGCTGTGTGCCTCTGTCACGAATCTATGCAAAGTGATCCTAACGCGGATACGACTCTCCGGCGGCAGCATGCTGGATTCCGTGCTGCAAGATCGTGTGTGGACCATATTGTCACGCTTCATATCATTCTGGATCAGGTCAACGAATTCCAAGAGTCTCTTTATTTGGTGTTCATTTACTACGAAAAAGGTTGGGCCGACTCAACAGCGAGAATATGTGGAGCGCCCTCAGACGCAAGGAAATCCTTGAGAAAATCGTAGGCCTCATCGAAGCTCAGTACGAAGCCTTTTCGTGCAGAGTGTTGCAAAACGGGGTCTTGTCCGATCTCATCCGGGTCGTAACTGGGGTGAGATAAGGATGTATCCTATCACCACTACTGTTCCTCATCGTAATTGACGAGATACTGGTAGGAACGATTGACCGTGAAGCAAACCGCGGGTTACTGTGGCAGCCATTGCAATGGAACGCATAAATGACTTCGAATTGGTTGATGATGTTGCCCAACTAGCCCAACAGCGCTCTGATATGTAGAGTAAGTTCGACGATCTTGCCGAACGCTCCTCATCGGCAGGTTTAACCAGCAACGTCAACAAGACCAAATCGTTGGATGTGAACACGGCGACCCCCCCCCCGTCTTTTCGGTAGCCGGGCAAGCAGTGGAGAATGTTGAAAGCTTTCAATATATTGGCAGCCAATGGCGTTGGACGGCGTCAAAATCGACATAGGTGCAAGGATCAAGGAGGTAAGAACTGTTTTTACGAGTTTAAGGAACAAATGGAAAAAACAGGCAGATCAGTGAACGTACAAAAACCCGAATATATAACTCCAACGTGAACTCTGTGCTGCTATACGCTAGTGAAACGTTGTGTGAACTGTGGAGAACATTCAACGACTGTAGGTGTTCATCAACAGATCCCTGCGGTATATAATTCCAGCTTGGTGGCCTCACAATTGGATCTACAATGCTGAGCTCCATCGTCGGTGTCACCAGAAGCCGATAGCAACTAAAATTTGGGAACGGAAGTGGGGCTGGGTCGGCCACACCATACGAAGGGGTGGAAACAAAATCTGCAAACAAACGTTAGACTGGAACTCAGCATGACATCGCAGCATAGGCAGACCCAGAGGCTCATGGCGACGTAGACTCTATAAAGAAATAATAGAAGTCGACGAAAATTGGACCTGGCAAACAGGTTAAGGCGACAGCGGGCAATCGCCTAGGATGAAGATCTTTCAAGTCGGCCCATTTGAGAGAGGCTGTTTGAGCGTGTTGAAATAATGTGCATAGAAAATTTTGAGTTCTTTTTCGAAAACTGTTTGCCTTCCAATCGTCCCTTGTTGCCTTGCCTTGTTTCTGATCTTATCTTAGGTTATAAGTTTTTACCGAATTGCATGCAATAAACGCTAGATACCAAGAGGAAGCGAGAGAGAGAGAGAAAAAAGCTGTACCAATTTGGATTACAAATTCCAGTGTTTGATCCACTTCGCCGGAGCAGCAAAACCAGAAAGGTGTATAAAGTAATTAAAACTTGCTCGGAACTGTCGACAATTTGTTGCTTGAATTATGAACCGTTTTACCATCGTGTCCGCCCGTCCTCTCTCATGCCTGTCATTGCCCGTTGGTGGTTGGCCTCTTGGCAATGGTATCAAGATCCGGTTGTGTGACCGGAAAACCAGAGGGGTACGCAATTATCCGGAAAGCATTCTGTGGTTACGCTTGGTGAAGTTTGAATTCAGGATATTCTGCTGGAGTTTATTTCCTTCCTGTGTTTAATAGTGGAGCCCATTTGGAGAGCAAATATATCGCCCATATTTGAAATTTCTGCAAGTACAGGGTGGGTAGGCAGTTGTGGGGTAAGAAAATATAAATTTTCATATACCGTTTCTTCCGTGCCGTGGATGGCATTCGGAGGTGGTTAAGGCTTAGAAGCGAGAAGGAACCTATATTTAGTTGCAAAGCAGCAATGAGGTTGTTTTAAAGGAGTCAAATTCTGGAAGGTTCTAGAATAGGTTCACGTTCCAGAGCTATGAGTCAACAGCAGAAAGCGTGCATGGTGTGCAAATGCCATCGCATGGTTTGGAGCGACATGGCAAGAGTATTGCGGTTTTCCAGCCATCGTTTTCCTGTTCCGTCACGTATTTTTCCGACCAAAGCCTGGAATGCTGTGCAGGAGTGCCTGTTTTACGATGTAGGTTTTTCGGAAAACTATGTTTGTGTGTTCAGAGCCCGGTAATTAATAGGCGTTTTATTGGCAATTAAGTTCGAATTTATTTTATGCTGTAGTGTGCTTTACACTCAAATTACTCTTTATTTGCGAGTTTACGCCTTAACGCCGATAAAGTTCCTTACTTTTCGAGGCCGGAGTTGTTTGACGAATGGGTCGAACGTGTGAATGGAGTGCAACTGCCTAAACGTGCCTCAATTGAGGGAAGCGATTAGTGTACCACGGACCATAGTTTTCTACTGAAGGCCACTCGTTATCGCATTGAATGCCTTTGTGATGATGTATGGCTTTGTGTGGTATGAATGGAAAAGTTTATCACCACTAACTGCACTTTCTATGTTTATAGCTTTAGGAGATCTCTCACATATAAGCATTCCAGGCCCAACTTCCATTTTATAACGTTACGCATTGAGTGAGGAGCATTAGGATATTATTTTTTAGAATAAGTGTTCAACAAGTACAATACGTTCATGTGTATTGATACCACATTTGAAGTAAGTGAAAAACCATTAAATTGGCTTTGAATAGAATCTTTGCTAGACCATCTCACAATCTCTATCTTAAAGAAAGACAACGATAGTGCTGTTTCTGCATGAGCGACAGTACAAGAGCAAATCAAGCAAATTTTTATTTTGCCTGTACTGACACTACCACATGTCAACCCATGCCTCAGTCCTCTTGTTTGAGAGTAACATGAGCTCATGGATGCAGCCGACTAAATGAGACTCGTTATGGATTTGGCTACTCCACTGTTTTACCAATCGGTTTGTATAGGAGGCACTAATAGCAACAACCAATCGGAAACTAGCGATTTAAAATTTACTCATTACATTAGGTCCCTTTTGGTCCCAAGAATACCTTGCCAGACATTCTTGCACTTTTAGATACTAGAATTTTTGTTTTTTTTTATTATTTGAGTAGTTATTATGACAGAATATTTGAGGGCTTATTGGTTTAGAGTTATGTTTTTAAGGGTGATTCATAAAGCTTAGGACCGATGTGCTGGTATTTCTTGAACCAAAAACTTTATCCATTTTCTTCATGACTATCCAGCCTCTGGTAATAGTGAACCGGTTGGCCACGGTAAGTCACCACTACCACAGAAAGTTCTTTGTGAGACTCCCCAACACCTCTTATTCCAAAAGTATGACAAAACAAATGCTCGTTCGATTGAATTTCCACCATGAAGTTGCCCTTTGTTAACTTTCACACTTATTCTTAATACAATATCACAATGTCATACACCGACAGACATTGCATATTAAATCAAATATCAGCTTCTTAAACTAAACATTTACTTATTTAGCTTTTAAATATTCATTTCAAATTGTTTGTTGGAACTCTAACTATCAATTCTATATTTTCGCCACTCATTCTATCATGACAATTCTTTCAAACTTTGTTATCGTTGATTTAAAGAAAGAAGTAATTTAAATTTAGTTAGTAAACTATGATAGAAATGCTATATGTATCAGTTGAATTAATTGTTAAATATTAAGTTCATTCAATTTCTATCCTTTTATACACAGTCTCATTTTAATGGTGCCGCGTCACTAAAGCGGTATTTTTTCTAGAATTAAGGACACCTTAGAGCCTTTAGGAATGATATGTTTAAATAAATCTAAATACTTGATAAAATCTTATTGGGCACCCATTAGCATCCACAATTGGAAACAACTTTAATTCAAATATCACACTGACCTATGCGAAAGATTTGAACAAATTTTTTTTTTTTGGATTGGATTTGGATTGGATTTGGATTGGATTTGGTTGGATTTGGATTGGATTTGGATTGGATTTGGATTGGATTTGGATTGGATTTGGATTGGATTTGGATTGGATTTGGATTGGATTTGGATTGGATTTGGATTGGATTTGGATTGGATTTGGATTGGATTTGGATTGGATTTGGATTGGATTTGGATTGGATTTGGATTGGATTTGGATTGGATTTGGATTGGATTTGGATTGGATTTGGATTGGATTTGGATTGGATTTGGATTGGATTTGGATTGGATTTGGATTGGATTTGGATTGGATTTGGATTGGATTTGGATTGGATTTGGATTGGATTTGGATTGGATTTGGATTGGATTTGGATTGGATTTGGATTGGATTTGGATTGGATTTGGATTGGATTTGGATTGGATTTGGATTGGATTTGGATTGGATTTGGATTGGATTTGGATTGGATTTGGATTGGATTTGGATTGGATTTGGATTGGATTTGGATTGGATTTGGATTGGATTTGGATTGGATTTGGATTGGATTTGGATTGGATTTGGATTGGATTTGGATTGGATTTGGATTGGATTTGGATTGGATTTGGATTGGATTTGGATTGATTTGGATTGGATTTGGATTGGATTTGGATTGGATTTGGATTGGATTTGGATTGGATTTGGATTGGATTTGGATTGGATTTGGATTGGATTTGGATTGGATTTGGATTGGATTTGGATTGGATTTGGATTGGATTTGATTGGATTTGGATTGGATTTGGATTGGATTTGGATTGGATTTGGATTGGATTGGATTGGGATTGGATTTGGATTGGATTTGGATTGGATTTGGATTGGATTTGGATTGGATTTGGATTGGATTTGGATTGGATTTGGATTGGATTTGGATTGGATTTGGATTGGATTTGGATTGGATTTGGATTGGATTTGGATTGGATTTGGATTGGATTTGGATTGGATTTGGATTGGATTTGGATTGGATTTGGATTGGATTTGGATTGGATTTGGATTGGATTTGGATTGGATTTGGATTGGATTTGGATTGGATTTGGATTGGATTTGGATTGGATTTGGATTGGATTTGGATTGGATTTGGATTGGGATTGGATTTGGATTGGATTTGGATTGGATTTGGATTGGATTTGGATTGGATTTGGATTGGATTTGGATTGGATTTGGATTGGATTTGGATTGGATTTGGATTGGATTTGGATTGGATTTGGATTGGATTTGGATTGGATTTGGATTGGATTTGGATTGGATTTGGATTGGATTTGGATTGGATTTGGATTGGATTTGGATTGGATTTGGATTGGATTTGGATTGGATTTGGATTGGATTGGATTTGGATTGGATTTGGATTGGATTTGGATTGGATTTGGATTGGATTTGGATTGGATTTGGATTGGATTTGGATTGGATTTGGATTGGATTTGGATTGGATTTGGATTGGATTTGGATTGGATTTGGATTGGATTTGGATTGGATTTGGATTGGATTTGGATTGGATTTGGATTGGATTTGGATTGGATTTGGATTGGATTTGGATTGGATTTGGATTGGATTTGGATTGGATTTGGATTGGATTTGGATTGGATTTGGATTGGATTTGGATTGGATTTGGATTGGATTTGGATTGGATTTGGATTGGATTTGGATTGGATTTGGATTGGATTTGGATTGGATTTGGATTGGATTTGGATTGGATTTGGATTGGATTTGGATTGGATTTGGATTGGATTTGGATTGGATTTGGATTGGATTTGGATTGGATTTGGATTGGATTTGGATTGGATTTGGATTGGATTTGGATTGGATTTGGATTGGATTGGATTTGGATTGGATTTGGATTGGATTTGGATTGGATTTGGATTGGATTTGGATTGGATTTGGATTGGATTTGGATTGGATTTGGATTGGATTTGGATTGGATTTGGATTGGATTTGGATTGGATTTGGATTGGATTTGGATTGGATTTGGATTGGATTTGGATTGGATTTGGATTGGATTTGGATTGGATTTGGATTGGATTTGGATTGGATTTGGATTGGATTTGGATTGGATTTAATCAAAATCCAATCAAAATCCAATCCAAATCCAAACCAAATCAAAAACAACTAAAACTTTATTTACTTTTTTGGACAAAAAAAACGCTGTTTTGAGCTTGTTAAGAAAAATTTTTTGTTGGGAATAGGGGTAGGTGGGGTGGTTTGGGGGAAGGGGTGAGGTGGGGTGGGTATTTTTGTGTTTTTTAACTTAATACTCTTAGAATCATACAAAGCATCTTAACATTTCAGTTCACACGAAATTTTTATAATTTTTATACTCTGTATTCTACAGTTTTTTCAAGAAATTTCCGGATGATAGCTCATTGTAAACGTGAGTTTGCGACATTGGCGTAGTCTCGAAATGGAGCGAAGGAGAAGTGGGGACCTTATGAAAACTCCATGTCGATTTTGCACACATACCTCGACAACCTACTTCTTTCGCACCGAGCCATCGGAAAGATGCTGATAATTCAAAAGTCTACAGTGTCTCGTGTCATAAATGTCGATCGGAAGAAGATGAGTGGTAGAAAAAGTGTTGCGTTCTGTGTGAAGGATCACAAGCACGTGGTTGCTGCCTTTAAACGCAAACCCAACTTTTCCGTTCGGGATGTCACGAAAAAGCTGCACTTGACCAAAAGTTTCGTGCAGAAAGCCCAGAAACGAGCCGGACTCCGTTCATTCAAAATTCAGAAAGCTCCAAACCGCAATGTAAAACAGAATAGGACAGCTAATACCCCGTTCGCACTACAACCTATATTACGTAATATAGAGTTTCTTGACATAAAATGCCATGCAAGTTATTTCCAGTGAAAACTAGATGTATAGATGCTGATATCAAGATACTCTATATCACGTAATATAGGTTGTAGTGCGAACGGGGTGTAAAACACGTGCGCGTAAGCTGTACACACAAATGTTGACAAAACCACACTGCTGCATCATGGACTATGAAACACACGTAAAAGCGGACTTTAAACAAATTCCCGGCAACCACTATGTGGCTGCGAAAAACATGTTCGATGTTCCAGAGTCTCTCAGGAAACAGCAAGTGTCAAAGTTCCCCAAGAAATTCATGATTTAGCAGGGGATTTGTTCGAGTGGTAAACGGAGCAAGCCTTTCGTGATAACTTCAACTGTAAATGGTCAAGTATATATGAATGAATGCCTGATAAAACGACTGCTTCCGTTTCTGAAAACACACAACGTTCCTACAATTTTTTGGCCAGACCTAGCCTCTTGTCACTACTCCAAGGATGTTCTCAATCAAAAATAAGAATAAGAATGGTATCTACTACAATATCAAAATGTTTTGATAAAATTGTTAGATACCGGCTTTTAATTTCCTGGTTTATGAACCGGAGCAGCGAAAGTAGTCCACGCCGAAGTTATGATTAGTTATTTCTTTCTTTATTCTTGGAATACAGAAACTCTGGTATTGGAAAGTGGCGTCGTCACAATGTGTATGTATGTATGTATGGTAGCCACCATCCCTTCATGCCCTTGGCTTGGATGCAATGGAAAGTAGCGTCGTCACAATATGTCTAAAAAAACGCAATTTTGCTTCATATAATCTGTTATCCATTACGTGAACAAAGGAAACAACAGCCACATGAAAACATCCTTTTTCATCCTTGTACAAAAACACTTTGAGTTTTTCAGACACTTTGAGTTCAAATATCACAATTCCTTCTTTTGCATACCTTATTCAGAAAGTCCTTAGAGTGATCAATTTACAATTTTCAAGCCCTCTTATAAAGCTTGCAGTTACTTTCTATCGCTTCCAAGATATGCAATAGACTATCCTCTAATGACTTTGGAGGTATAAGTGGAAAAGTTATGCTCCACTCATCTTTGTGCATAGCTCGCGCTTACCCGAGCCTTGATACAGCTTATTTAACTTTCCTCAACGTTTCAAGCATGCGATCTTTTGTTACATTTTTTTTATGTCGTATCACTCTACCGTTCCCTTCGCATTTTAAGGATTTTGTGTAACTCCGTCACCTGAGATTACGCGCGAGAGCTGATATACGGTGGCAAAACTTTTTCATTTCATCCACCGTCGTCATCATCTCTGACGTCTTTGTCGTCGTCGTCGTCGTTTTTGTCATACGAAAGTATAACTCCTTCCTCCATTCATGGAAAACAGCTGTCACTAGAGCAATCTGGCTGTGAGAGGTGGGATTCAACCCAGGATTAGCCAAGTAAGACACGCATAAACGACTCTTGCTAATGGGGTAAGGCTGAATCCAGTGTAGCTTATTGCAACGACCAACTCTTGTCATTTTGGGAGTGGAGATATTTTCTTGCCGGATAAGCGCTGATCATTGCTCTGCCAGATATAACTCCGACAACGGTTAACTGTTTGAGAAGCCTAAATGGCAGGTAAAAGTTGTTGAAACTTTAAATGAAGATATGTACTCGTTAAAAGACAAAAACAGCGACCGAAACTGCGCGGAAAAGTTGATCTGTTGAGCGAAGCTGTTTGCATATCATTCGGAGTGTGGGATCTACGTGACACTTTGTGTTGATGAGAGTGAGGAGTTTGATTGCGATGCTTCCAACAAAAGAACTCAGTAGAGGTACAATGTAACGAAATTCTTCCCCATTTCTAATTGTCCCTTGCCCAGGAAACTTTCTTCGTCAACAATTCAACATACCAGGAGCTGTTCACTTGTACACGACTTGCTTTCATCTGGAATCACTTCCCTGCATGTCGTTTGCAGGTTCGATTTTTTTTTCAATCTCAAGAAAGCAATCACATTACATAGGAATAGCAACCGGAATGAAGCATATAACAACAGTTGTAAGTAAAACTTCCGCATGATGATTCTGCGATCATACTCTTTGCTCACACATATTGAAACATGTTGGATGATGGTCAGAAATACTCCCAGTGACAGAACAATGAAACTTTTCCAATATCACAATCAAAAGAAAGGAAAACCATTTGGTTTAGAAAACAATGTGTCCTCATTCCTGCAACCATAGCAATGATCCGGAAAGTAGCTCCAAGCTTTTCCGTATACTCGCTCTTTGATGACAGGACACTAGTAAAAGATGCAAATTGACTACCTACCAGTCTCATGCAATGTAAGCCAAGGGCTAGTACGTACTTGTGCATGTGCACATGCTTTGCAAGAAAAACAATTGTTTTCTCAAGTTTTCCTACAGGAGTTGATGCTCGGATAAAAGTTGTGGTATGTAATCGAGCAGTAATTTTCAGTAATTGTCGTTCGTTCTGTTGAAATTTTTTTCCTAGTTTCAATATATAAATGTCTTTAATTGAGTGAAACATACACTTTGTAAGTGATCTGATGGATTGGCGCACCCAGAATACGCCTAGTTTACATCATTTTGTTATGTGTACCCACTCAATTTTCATTATTTGAAAATCGAAATGCGTTTCTGATATTCTCATCCAGAATACTGAAAAAATACTACAAATAGAAAATAATCTCTTAAAAATTACATTCTGAATATTATATTTTTATGAATGAACCCAGTTTTATCATTCAAATCACAATTTCACACAATGCTTGATAACTTTAGTTTAAGATTTCACCGATTTGCACCAAACTCTGAGGATTTCTTCATCTACCACCCAAATAAAAACACAGTTTGGTGCCGATTGAACCATCCCTCGGCCCATGTGACCCCCCTCCCCTCCCCCACGGTTTTAAGTTTTGAGCATGACATTTTTTTTTTAATTACTTGCATCTTCGAAACCATTATGTTAAAAATCAATCTGTTGGCTGCTTTAAAAAAAAAATGTTCAAGACATCCAGATTTTTTTTTTGACGTGGACTACGTCTTACGGTCTATTAATGGCCTGTGCTCAAACTTTTCGTAGTGGCATCCATTTTAAAATTATGCACAATGCTCAAGGTATGCAACGAAGAGCAAATTAAAATTGTTTTAGCCACCACTGTCTGCCAATTGGTAAGATGTTAGATACATTCAAATTAAACAAACTCTCTCAAAATAGGATTGTTTGTCCTGAAAAGGACGGCTTTTGAATAGTCCGCATTAGAATGAAATGAAACCTTCTCGGTCTTTTCGCGAAGCAGGTTTTTTTATCGTGCACGTTGCGCTTCAGATAAAGATAGGTGACGAACTAGCCCAGGAGGCTAAAATTCACCCTAATAAAGAAATCAAAAAAAAATTCAGATAAAGATGACTACAAAGCCTATCACACACACAAACACACACTCAATCACCTTATTTTGCTCCTCGTGGTGGCGCCCACCGGCTGGCAACTAATCATCACCGGCTTGGGCAACCGACTGTCTAGCACACCACTGCAATTTAGTGGGTGCCTAGCAACGGTTGCCTAGCCAAGGACTTGCTAGCAACAGCCTCAGAGCAACCAGCTACCAAACCACTGGTTGGTCGCCAGTGCACCTTCTGTGGTATGCTCCACCACCTGCTACTTTGGGGCCTTGCCGCTCCGCACTACAGATTTCATGCCATCGGAGTTACCTCCAGAGTTCATGCCATCGCCAGTTGCTGATCCTTGATTGCTTGTTGAACTTCCCAGCTCCAGTACTGCAACACTAATGAGTAAAATGGCAAAAGTGTATCCATTTTATATGTTCAGTGCTGCATATGAGCCCTCACTTGCTTACATTTGAAATCTGTGATAGGAAAGTAATGTGCATATGGTAAAATAAGCCTTCAAAACTAAATTATAAGACATTACCTTTTATTTTCTCTATTTTCAATAGTTTAAAAGTATTAAAGGACAATGATTGGTAATTAAATTGATACGCAGGAAAATTTCCAACCGATTGATGTAAACATCTTGCAAATCTATTGAGCATTTATCAAGTTATAAGCATTTAATTTGTAACGATATTTCGTGACAGTCGCTTATTTTTAGATTTTCAATTGACACCCTACGCTTGCCGTAGGACGTAGTCTACGTCAAAAGCAAATTATTTCATCGACTTTTGGAGCAAAAACTTCTTTTTAATGCAATCGTTAAACACACACTACCAAAAGTCATGTAAATTTAGGTGCAATGAGCACGACACATGCAAGCATCCCCGAGGACGTACGAATTAGTTGAAAGAAACAAGGATACCAATGCGTTTGTGTTGGAAGACATAATTTTATATGAAATTTTTGTTTATGTTCCTCGATTTTTTTCCAATGATGAATTGTGTTTCACGTAAATGTGACAAATTTCTAAGGAGGTATGCAGTTATTCGGTAAGATTCAGTGTGATTTGTATGATCTTGTTATTGATTATCAGGCTGGACTAAGAAGTGTAAACATTATTGTCATTCAGTAAAAAAAAGTGAGAATAGGTTCATACCTTGAACAGGTTTTCCTTAAGGACAAACATTTTCTAATTTCTTCCTTGTCCAGCATCAAAGAATCTTAATTCAATTTTGTTCAAGGAATCTCTGAATAATGTTTCATAAACACCAAAAAGGAGAAATGTTGGCTTCGTCAAAGTTGGCGATTCTTGGCAACCGATTGAAAACCTCTAATTATTTGTATTCTTCCATGATAAAACTTTACTGAATTGACTCGAATGATAACTTGGTTATTTAGCTTTAATTTCATTACCTCTAAACTTTTGAACCATTTCCTCAAGCCATATTTTCCTTCAAATAAACCGCAGGCGCTAAAAAAATGTTGCTGTTTTCGTTACCTAAAGACTGGACTCGGGAAAAATGAGACACACAAAAATGATCACCAAAAATTCATTTTAAATCGGATACTTCTCAAATTTTCAGGGATTAAATAACTATATATTAGCTATGTTTTGGCATAATTTATTTATTAAATTACCTCCCCCAAGCTGAATGCTCGTACATTTCTCTTAACACTGCTCATGAGATCTTGGGCGAGGCTTTGTCCATCTTCCTTACACAATTTCTCCCAGTTTTTCTTCAAAGCTTCATCGGTTTTGAATGTTTTTCCGCTTTTCTTCAACTTCTTCTTCATTATCGTCCAAAACTTTTCGATCGGACGAAGTTCTGGTGTATTTGGCGGGTTCGCCTCCTTCGGGACCACATTAACGCCCTTCGCTTCGTACCAATCCATTACAAGCTTCGCGTAATGACACGAAGCGAGATCCGGCCAGAACAGCGTGGGACTACGGTGAGAGCGGAGGAAGGGCAGCAAGCGCTTCTGCAAGCATTTCTCTCGATAAATCTGCCCGTTTATGGTGCCGGCTTGCTGTACCGTCCGCACTCGCAGATCGCCTGCCACAACAGGTACTTCTTCGCGAATTTGTCCATCTTTCTCTTCCGGAACTTTTCCAGAACCTCCATGCGGGACGTACCGACAAAAAACTCGAGGCCGGGGATTTGTTTGGTGTCCGCCTTGATATATATCTCGTCGTCCATGACGAGACAGCCTGGCTTGACCAGCCACTCACGGTACAGCTTCCGTGTACGCAATTTGGCCACCGTGTTTTGCTTGTCAGACCGGTTTGGCACCTTCCTGACCTTAAAAACACGTAGCCCAGCCCGCTTCATGGTCTGCTTGACGAACCACTTCGACGAATTGACCTTTTTGGCCACGTCTCGGGTGGAAAGGTTCGGGTTGTTCTTAAAGTACTGCCTTATCTTCCGCGCCTTCTCTGGGTATTCCGTTTTCAGTTTTCGGCCGCTTCCAGTGCGCCGCTTGATGGTCTTTGTCTCCTGGAACATCTTCACAACGCGGAACACGATGGAATGTTGGATTCCAAGCCTTTTGCCGATCCATCTGTGCGACTGACCAGGATTATCGATCACCGCGCCCAAGATTTGCTGGCGTAGCTCTTCTTGTTTCGAATGCATCTTGAAAACTACTTGACAGATCGCAATAAAATTTTGCATAACATGCAAACATTGCAAACAGAACACTCTAAACTAGTATTACCCAAAATTTCATTAATTTTAACGCACGCGATAAAAAGTTACACCCAAAACAAAGTGTCGCATTTTTTCCGAGTCCAATCTTTATAATAAGACAAATTTTTTCACACGCAGCTCAATTGGAGTTATCTATATATACACACTACCAAAATGTCATGTAAATTTCTGTCCCCTGAGACCGACACATGCAAGCGTCCTTTAGCACATAAGAATGAGTTGAAAAAGATTAGAAAACAAATTCAATCAAACACATATTTCGTCGAATTGCGTATGTGTCAGTTTCAAGAGATATATATTTTTTTTTTTATTAAATCATTTATTTGTACAGGCTCAATCGAATCAACTAATTTCAGGAGATATAATTTCACACGAAATCTTCCTTTAGGTTTTTTGACTTTTTACAAACATGAATTACATCTCGTGTAAAATTCATAATTTCTAAGTGTATATTATATATACAAAATGGATTTCTGTCTGTCTGTCTGAACCTAATAGGCTCGGAGACTACTGAGCCGATCGGCGTGAAAATTTCTACTCCCCTTCTGAAAGGGGGGGCTCTCATACAAATGAAACACATATTTCTGCATAACTCGAGAACAGATCAAGCAAAAGAACCCAAATTAAGCATGCGAAAGTTTTTGGGAGCAAAACATGTTCTATGGTAGTTTGAGACCCCTCCCCTCTCTAGAAAGGGAGGCTCCCATACAAATGAAACAGAAGTTTCAGCATATCTCAAGAACTAATCAAGCAAATGGAACCAAATTTGGCATGTGGGGTTTTCTGGTGGCGAAAAATGTTTCTATGGTGGTTTGAAACCCCTCCTCTCTCCAAGAAAAGGTGCTGTCATACAAATGAAACTGAAATTTCTTCATAACTCTAGATCTAATAAAGCAATTGGAACCAAATTTGGCTTGCGGGGATTTTAAAGGCAATAAATGTTTCTACAGTAGTTCGAGACCCCTCCTCTCTCTCTGGCAGGGGGGCGGGGCTCCCATACAAATGAAACACAAGTTTCTGCATAACTCTAGAACTAATCAAATAAATGGAACCAAATTTAGCATGTGGAGGTTTTTGGAGGCAAGAAATGTTTCTTTGGCCCCTCCCCAATTTGGAGGGGGGGGGGCTCCCATACAAATGAAACACAAATTTGTGCATAACTCGAGAACTAGTCAAGTAAATGAAACCACTTTTAGCATATGGGGGTGTTTGGAGGCTAGATTTCTATATACATAAAAATGAATTTCTGTCTGTCTGTCTGTCTGTCAGACCCTTATAGACTCGGAAAGTTCTGAACCGACCAACGTGAAAATTTATATGAAGGGGTTTTTGGGGCTGGGGAAGGTTCTTATGATTGTTTGAGACCCCTACTCTCTCAGGAAGGGGCGCTCTCATACAAATGAGACACAAATTTCTTCATAGCTCGAGAACTAATCAAGCAAATCGAATCAAATTTGGCATGTGGGGTGTTTTGAAGGCAAGAATGTTTCTATGGTGATTCAAGACCCCTCCTCTTTCTGAAGGGGGAAGGGGGGGGGGGGCTTCAAACAAATGAGACTCAATTTTTTTTTATAATCGAAGAGCCCAGTGTGATGGTTGGAGAACTAATCAAGCAAATGGAACCAAATTTGGCATGTGGGGGGGTTTGAATGCAATGAGTGTATGGTGGTTTGAGAAACCACCACCTCTGGAAAGGAGCGCATACAAAGGAAACACAAATTTATACCAAAAATGAGAATTATACAGGTTAGTTAAACACAAAACGTGTTGAATTATGGAGAGTGTGAGCTGTTTAGTGCAATACCTGTTACTAGAAAATTAGAAGAATGATTAGTAATTTCCATTTAATTCCAACTACCTTTATTGCTT
Source organism: Aedes koreicus (assembly GCA_024533555.2). Taxonomy (NCBI): domain Eukaryota; kingdom Metazoa; phylum Arthropoda; class Insecta; order Diptera; family Culicidae; genus Aedes; species Aedes koreicus. The sequence goes on from JAHHFK020003064.1 coordinate 184,904, forward strand.
ATCTTGACTGATACGCGTATTTCGTCTACAATGCGCAGACATCTTCAGTGTCGTGTACTAATACTCGACTACTCCCAGTCGAGTATTAGTACACGACACTGAAGAAGTCTGCACATTGTAGACAAAATACGCGTATCTGTCAAGATAAGCAATAAAGGTAGTTGGAATTAAATGGAAATTACTAATCATTCTTCTTATTTTCTAGTTGCAAAACGTGTATTTCTTTGGTAAGAAGCATGTTTTGATAGAAGTTTTAACCCCTGCTTATTCATGAAAAAAAAACTCATTTCGAAACAAAACCATAAACGTGCCAATTATTTTAAGTTTTCCTTCATTTAGTTGTAAGCGTAGCAGCGCACGCACCGGGTTCAGCTAGTAGCCTAATAAAAAAAGGACTTCGAACAATAGTTACCCTTACTTGGGAAGTTTGGCGCTAAATATATACACTTTCATGCAATTATGGGTAACTCTGTCGATTATTATGCAAGGGGGGTCACGGAGCAAATGAATGTAAACAACAACAAAAAAACGTCAAATGGTTGCACGACGATGCGAAAATACTCATGCATTTGAGCATGAGCATGATTGACCGCCCACGGATGCAATTCCGTTATTGCCAGATCAGCTGTATTTGCACAAAGAACCAACAGATGATGTTTGGGACTAACATACATCTTCAATGTTTTAAAAACTGGTGACACATTATAAAACAAAACCGGCGCCGGCCGTGCCGTGCTGGTCAAATAGGGAATGGGAAGGAACGTGTTGCCATGATATTCGCTTTGAAGGGAGCCGAGAAATCCTCTGCACTTCCACGAGAAATTACTGGGATGTTGGATAGTTGGGGAAAGGTTAGCAGCAGGGTTCGTTTTGGTTAACGATACGCTGAAAGTATGTAGCACTATCCGCCAAAAGCAAAAGACCGCTCCAATGTGACTGAAAAGAGACAAGCATAATGAAAAACAAAAGAAAACAAAATAAAAACAAAATAGACAAAATAAAATAAAACAGGATATTAGATATTGTCTTCAAAATATAGTAAAAATAAATTATTTGTTGCTTTGCAAACCAGCAGATGGCCAAGTCCTGCTGGACCCGCAGAAGCTGCCGTCGGCACTCGTCCACATCAACCCGGCCGTCACCGACGTGTCGGAAACCTTCCGGTAGTAACATGATATCTGTGTCTAATACACTCTTCTTGCACCGATTAATTTACAAACTTAGCCTGCACACCGAATCAAAATTCACTTTGGCACGGTTGTGGTATTTTCCTCTAAAATCTTGTTCTAGATATTGGCACTTGGTTACAGGAAACAGAATCAATAAGAAAAATAAACTCACTTATGACTTCTAACTTAACACGGTTGCTTAACAATACACACTATCTTCCCCCACATACCCGCGAACGACGACACTTTGGACCTGAGCTCGCTTGAGGAAAAATCACCAACGCAATTGATTGAATGCAGTTTTTTGAATCCCGCAACACGCAACACTCTTCTAACTTCAGCTCACCGGAACCAATTGCACACGCACACTCGATGCGAAAATACTCATGCATTTATTTCCTACAAACTTAAACATTATTATTTGTAAGCAAGATGTAGTAAAGTTTTGATTTATGTCCTACGTAAATATAAAATTCATTTAAAATTCAATGTCCCGAGAATGAGTCCGACACAATTCGATAAAAAGTGTGTTTGATTGAATTCTTTTGACCAATTCTACATGAAGTCTCCGTTTCTTTTGACCGATTTTAATGTCAAAATGGTCGCTGTCGGTCTCAAGGCACCGAAATAAACATGAGTTTTTGGTAGTTTGTAGAATAGGTAACTTTCCAATTAAATCCAATCAACAAATGAGCTCGTAAGTAGAAGGAATGCTAAAATTACCTTTTCAGTGCAAGATGCTCCTCCAAGAGTTCATATTTCGCGTGTGCTTTATTAATGAACTTCCATGTTATTCAACAAAAAACAAATTATCCATCATCGACCAATGAATATATAGACGGAGGCACTCGATACCAGTGGAACAATTCCAACTTGATGCTCTTTGAATATTTATGCATTGCAATCGTTTATTTTATGATTTTTTAATTAAAATTAATTTAATTTTCAGCAGGTTAACAATTATGCACGTTCCGATGACGGTTGACTCAAGTGAGCCTTGTAGAGCGGCACGAACCTGATCACAAACCGCAATCATTGCAATGCAGAGATGAGGTCACACATAACGTGGAAAATTGTTGCTGGTTATGGTTTGTCAGTTGGATGGATTAATGTAGAATGCTCGTGGTTTGTGCCACAATAGTTTGCAATAATGTGTCCGATATTGGGAGTTCTTGAAATACATAGATGCATAGTGCAATACTGCAGCCAAACGGGGACAGTAACCATCATTCAAATTTGCAAACTATTATATCAAATACCATAAGCCACAACCACATCTAGAATACGGTATGCTTAGTTAATTGAAGGTTATTGTGTGTCGGTTCCAACCCGCTAAAGCGGGAAATATTTGAAAATAGTTCAGACAATATACTAACTACGGGCAAAGCAGTTCATTTAATGTGTCGTTCAAGTACCCTAGTCCATTAAAAAAGGAATGGTTGACAAAATGCTAAATATTTGTGATAAGCAATTTCGAGCTATTTTTGGTCAAATGTAAAAGACGAAGACATCGTTTCTTGTTCTACCGAGAGTGTGGGTTTGTGTAATTTGTTCAATGTGTTCTTATTAGCCAGTTTATATGAAAAGCTCGCAAGAAGGACCTAGTGCATAAAACAACTGTGGGAATTGATATCACATCCTGGAATGTTAACCTGATTGAGTGAAATCGTTTCTAAAAATCTATATGCATTTTCACTTAAGATTCTATTCAATTATGCATAAATAAACCACGCTTATATATTAATCAAGCATATCAAATTTGTGCCTGGTCAAAGCACTCCCTTACGGTAAATTCTGGATTTCCTTCCCAATCACCCAAATTGTTGTCATCTATGGGGGCATGGATAGGACGCTGGTGTTTGTAGATATCATATCACCATTAACCTTCCATTTGCCTCATAATGGGCATCAGAAGATCAGATTTTCATAAGCAACCGGAATAAGACTGATAAAGTAAGTCACATGCCAGCTTTCAGCATGCAATCTACGAATTATTGCATTACTAGCTCAACGCATTGCAAGCAAATATGATATATCTAATATAAATAACTATCTAATATAAAGAATAAGAAACGCAACACCTTGTGGCTTGATAAACTGTGCTGGACGTTAAATGTGCCAATATTCCTCATCGTCCCCTATAAATTATTATGAGATAACTTGGAAATCTCTGAAATGAATTTCTTCTATACACTCACTATGATCTATGTTCTTTCCAAGTACCACATTTGTGAGATATCAGTGAAAGTTACTGTTACTCATTGCTATGGAAATGTACTCTTGATTTGGCAGCAAGTCTTTGGAATGATAAATGTAATTATTAATCAATTATTAACAATTATTCAAAATTAGTATTGCGTTGAAACCTAATCAAATCAGCTCCACTCTCATCTTACTGAAACAATTTAAAGCAAGACTGACGTTTGTTAATGGAGACTCGGTACGGAATCTTGGATCAAATGTTTTATTATTCGATGGAGCTTACACAAAACGCTTTACTTCGCGAAATTTACAAAATCGGGAGAGAAAAAATGCCATCATAGACATGCAATTTTTTTGGTCGCACTCTCTGGGCAAAGATCAGTCATTGATGATTCAGTTAACAAATTTTATTTTAACAGACTTCTTGCTTCTCTCGGCATATTTTGCCAATGTATTTTTTTTATAAGTCCTATTTAGCACCATTGAAATTCACTATCATAGCACAGCTAAATCTAAACACCGGCACAAATTAACTTCAGATCTCTTATGATTTTTTTTTTTTCATTATTCATGTTTTTGTCGTTAAATTTGTGTACTGTTCATTCTTAACGGGCTGCCGTAGAGTCGATTAACTCATATAGCGAAAACTAGAAATAAATAATGATAAATAAAGTTGTATACCCATGTAACGCAATGTTGTTGGCGGAATCCAAGCCCCAAACCGGAATGAAAATCAAAACATCACTGTGAAAATCAACGTCCGGAAACTATACAAAAAGCTGCACACCAAATCGTGTTGCATCGTGATGGCTGATGAAACTTACGTCAGCCGGTTTCCATCAACTTTCTGGGCAAGAATATTGCGTTGCCAAGTTTGAGTTCGATGTTCCGGAGGCTGTTCGAAAGAAGAAATTATCGAAATTTGCCAGGAAGTTTCTAATCTAGCAGGCAATTTGCGGATGTAGTGAAATAAGCCCTCCCTTCATCACTTCCGGAACAATCGACGGTGAGATTTACACGGAAGAGTGCCTTAAGAAGCGTCTCTTGCCATTCATAAGAAAGCGCAAAGTATCAACTCTGTTTTGACCTGATATAGCATCCTGCCACTAGGCTCGAAGCGTGTTGGAGTGGTACCGAGCCAACGGAGTCAATTTTGTGTCAAAAAATATGAACCCACCAAATTCATCGGAACTTCGTCAAATGGAATAATTTTGGGCAATTATGCAGACGGAACTTTGCAAACATCCCAAAACTATTAAAAATTAACCTGAAATTGAAGAAATTTTGGGTAAAAACAACAAAATATCAGGAAAATCGGTTGTACAAAATTTGATGGGTGGAGTGAAAAAGGAGGAGTGGGCATTCGGGATGGGAGATGAAATCGAATAAAACTAATTTTGTTCATTGTAACTCATAAGTACTTTTTCATTCCCTGAAAATTTCAAGATAATCCGATTATCTGGTAAATATATGTGTGCCATTTTTATCGAATACATCTTTATCACTCTATCCATATCTTCAAGTGACCAAAATTGCTCTCTCAAAGCCTTATGTTGATATTGAAGTATGTCCTTTAGTACATTCTTTGCTATTTGATAACAAATTAATTAGAAATATAGTCAGATTGTACAGTACGCACTGAAGGCTGGTAGATCCATTCTTGATGGAAAAACACGTAAGTAAATTTAGAGGATCACAATTTTATCCTTTAAATCAAATTTTATTGTTAAATATAATAATTATTGCCTCGTTCTTGACATGAACAGCACGGCATGTAGCTGATCTTTTAACGGCTTCAGCTCGTACGGTTCTATATTATTCCTTTTTTTTAACTAAAAATTTTCAAACCAATTACTGAGATAAATATTAAATTAAAAATTAAGAATCCTTTATAGCATACACAGAAAAAAAAATGAATTTTAACAGACGCGTTAAATTTTCCCTCGTTTAATTCTAAGCCAAATAAGGCGTTAACAACGAACTTGTTTGCAATCTTGCATACAAAATGCTAGATTCAGGTGTTATCTTGCTTAAATTTACATGAAATATTCCATTATTTTCTGCCAAATCTAGCATTCCCTTTATGTGCATTAGATAACGTAGAAATTTCAACGTTTCTTTTTATCGGTGTATGTCTTGAAGATAAAATAAAGAAGGTATAAATCTTCTATAAAAACATTTGGTTCATGACTAATTTTTCAGAACAGCGCAAGTGTTTTCATATGTGTAATCCTCAAAATATCATAACACAAAAATCGTTGATTGTTATAAAATTTAGTCTGAAGAATAGTTGGAGTAAATCAATGAAGCTTTGTTATGGAACTCAAATACTGAAAAAAAAATTATCTCATTTTCAAAATATTTAAAAATAATGTTTGAAAATATTTCAAACCCATATTTGGAATGTACAATTTTTCTCTATTTTTTTTTCTGAAGTTTTTTAAAATTTGAGGTAAATAAGGTTCAAAAAAATAAAAACTTCGTGATTTTTAAATTATGGGTTGTTGTAGGAAAACGCATATCAAAATGAAACAGAGTCCGGCAGTGAAGTGCTACATTTAAACGAACAGATTAATTGATCAAAACAAAAACATTTAAATTCAAATTCGTTCAACTTCACTTGAAGACAAACCAGTTATGTAAATTCACTGGGCAAGTTCAACTTGTTCTCCCTTGAGTTTAACCACTCGGCGCAAACGATCGAGGAACACTTCGGTCGGGGCCCGCAGGAGCTCTTGTGGTATTTTATCCGCTAGGTATCGCTTCAGCACTTCCACACCTTCATGTTTTTAGAGCAGGCTTTGGCATCCATCATACTCCAGACAACAGCCACTCCGAGCTCGAAATGAACCTTGGAAAATGTTCCGCAATCCAGAAGTGTTTTTTTTTTAGCTTTTTGAGACGGCGCCAAGTCCTGTTGGAAAATCCAATCCCTGGAACCAAAATGAAGACATGCCCACGGTTCGACGACGTTCTGTAGAACTAGTTCCCGATGTGTATTTTGGTTGATCTTCACTCCCTCAGGTACAAAACCCAGCGGAGTCCAATCGTCACAGGTGATTCCGGCCCAAAACCATCACCGATGCTGGTTTCTACCCCCTAGTGGTCGTTAGCACGTTGGCATGGGTTCGCGATCTTTCTGGCAACCAAGCTCTGTCGTTCTGCTTATTCACGAACTGCTGTACGGTGAAAAGTTTCTCGTCGGTATCTTCAACCTTTCTTCCACGGCCGCCTTCGCTCTTTTTACCCGTTCTTGTTTCTGCCGAAAGGTCTTGAATTTTCTGGATCTTGTAGGGCTTGGTCTAAAGCTAACTTTTCAGGATCCGACGGAGACTTCGAGCCTATACGTTGAGATCCTCCACCAATTTAGTGGTATTTCGTCGAGGGTTTCTCTTAAGGCCATGGCAGTTGTCACCACAGTAGCTTGACGTCCCCCACCATACCGTTTTTTTTTTGTGCTCCCGGTCTCCAGGTATCTTTTAACTTTACGGTGTACAAAAATTCTGCACACGCGTATATCGAACAGTTCAGGAACTATGTCCTTCTGCCATTTTCCAGTTCGGAACAAGGCAACCGCAGCACTACGTTTGTGCTCGAGATTCACTATTCCGGATAACTCTCGATTACAAAAGTATCAAATCTATATTCTAGTTCTAAACACGTCTACACTAATAATACAATCAAAGTCAGAATACCGGTGGTTAAACTAACATATTTTCCACAATGTAGTATTTTGAAAAACACTAAAAACGATCCTTCAAAACCACGAGGCAAAACAAATAGGAAGGGCGAAAAACAGAAAATACAACACGACGTGCCGCTTTATATTGAGGAAGAAATCTGACAGTGTTTTGAGACTGTACAGGAGCTGGAATTGTTCGATTTTGAAATATAAGCGAAAAATATGACCAAATTCGAGTTTTGTTATGAATGTAATCTATGTTTCAGTAATAATGAAGAGTACTAAGAATGTGAATAAATGTATGAAAACAACGGATTCTGCTATCTGGTACATCCTTTGCAGTATGATACTACACAAAGTAAAGCATTTCTACGGCAGACCATAAATAACAAACGAACAAGGACAATACTTGGAAATCGAATTCAATGCTTTGCTCATACCATTAAGCATTTTTAAAACAAGAGTTCGTATACGCGCTCTTGAAAAAATTAAGCCCAAGTAAAAAAAGGAAACAGCTCCCCCGGATTTTCAAAATGTCCAGTAGCTCTGATGAATGAGTGCATTTAAAAGAAGCGACTAAATGTTCCGATTTTTCATGTAATTACCCTGCCACCTGGTGGTCGGTCCACCAGTCAGTAGTCAATATATACTAGATGCCTATATGCTGTGAAAATTTGACAGCTCCATCAGTTTGTTTACGGCAGCTATACCGAGAACAGTGAAACAACTTCAATCTATGTTTTGTTTGTACCGCCTTCTCCATCCGGGCCTAAAAAAGTCGACCTTCGTGGCCCACTTCGTGTCGGCCGGATACGATCATGGAAGCATCTACGTGTCCAATATATTCTCATACAAAATAAAACTCTATTTATTTCAAATCGATAATCCAGATTTTATTGATAACTTTACTCATTATATCGCAACATAATACTGATCAACTACAGCATATGTTTCGGAATAATACCGCCTTTAACCTTCTTGACCAGCTCCAGACGTTTTTCGAAACCGTCACAAGCGGCACGCACGATTTCCATCGGCATTTCGTCCCAAATTCGTTTGATTACGGTTTTGAATATTAGACGCCCTGTGGTCATTTACCTTCGCCAGCATGTATAACCATACCAAATAATCCAAGGGATTCAGATCTGGTAAACTGGGAGGCCATTCATTCTTGTCCAAAAAGTCGGTCAAATTTTCTCGGCACCAGCCCTGAACGAAATTTGCAGTACGCGATGGCGCTCAATCCTGCTGAAACACATAGTGATCATCTTCGAAAACACCTCTTGTACATATGGCTTGAAACTTTCTCCAAAACATCCGTTTATAATACACGGCATTCATTTTAACGCCTTTTTCGATGAAAACCAGTGGTAATTTGCCTCGCTTGCAAATTCCTCCCCAAACCATCACTGACGCAGCACTTTGGAACCGTGGAATATTCCTATCACTCTCTGGAACAGTTCTCGAAGAGAGAGCCCACAATCTGTCGTTCTGGACATTGTGGGATTGTTGCAAGACGAATAACTTTTCGTCGAAAGAGATAAATTCTTTTCCACCGTGCCGCGACAAAAGGCAGACTTGCTCTTTCGAGTCGTTTCTGCTTAAAAGGTTCCGAAACTCCGTGAACCTTATGTTTCTTGAAAGCTTGTAATCCGAGGTCATTATGCAGTATATTGTGCATTGACGATCTCGAAACATTCAGATCTGCGGCCATTTTACGTACAGAGCGCTGTGATTTTCATCTAATCCGTTCCCTGACCACTTTAACAACTCGTGCAGTCCGCACCATACGAGTACGACCGGATCTCTTGCGGTCATCCAACGAGCAGGTGTGACGGTACCTTCGGATGGTTCGGTACACAAAATCCCGCGTTACTCCGAGGTTTTTCAAGTTTCTGAAAATAGCGCCCGGGTTTTTTATCACCACAGCACAAAACTCCTTCATCGCTGGTAAAAGATAAACACCAAATGAAAACCCAGCGTTACGAAATTTACGGAACGTTTTACGTAAATCACGCAAACGATATCTCAGCACTAGATCCAACGATAGTAGAAATAATCTTCGATTAATCGAGACCAGATACAACGAACTATTGAAGTCCAGTTACGAAGAATACGTCCAACGAGTGCAAGCAAACCTGAAGCAAAACCCATCGGCATTTTGGAAGTTCGTGAAATCGCAACGATCTCACAATCGTATCCTGGACACAGTTGAGTTCAACGGAATTACCGCTAACACACCTGCTGACGCTGCTAATTTATTCGCTCGTTTTTTTTTCAATCAGTTTACGGCTCAAACCTAACACCGCTTTACCCTGCTAGTTTTGATCGCATCCAGGAATTTAACATAAACTTTCCAATGCTGCGTTTCTCGCCGGACGACGTCATGAAAGCACTAAACGACTTGGATGTAACGAAAGGCCCTGGAGTAGATGGCATTCCCCCATCGTTACTTAAATATTGTGCACGTTCGCTCGCTTTTCCAGTCTGCTGCGTATTCAACCGTTCGATGAACTAAAGAATTTCTTCCAGCGTTTGGAAGATTGCTTCGATTGTGCCTATCTACAAAGCAGGTAATCGAAACAGGGTCGACAACTACCGTTGGATATCGCTTCTCTGTTGCATTAGCAAAGTATTCGAAACCATGGTTCACAACGCTCTGTATAATGTCATGCATCCCCTTATATCAGAGTACCAGCATGGGTTCATCCAGCACCGCTCTACCACCACAAATTTATTATGCTACACAAACACGCTGTTTCGAGAGGTCGAATCACGAAGACAAGTCGATTCTATCTATATAGACTTCTCTAAAGCCTTCGACAAAGTCCCTCATCTTAACGCAACTGAAAAGCTTAAAGCCATTGGATTTACAACATGGTTAGTTGAATGGATTCTTTCGTATTCTTCTGCGACCTCGGTGTTACAATCTCGGACTCATTCGACGTCATACCTGGCAGTTCACAGATATATACGCACAAAAAACATTGTCCTGCACCTTGGTCCGTAGCATCCTTGGGCTTGCAGCCGCCGTCTGGACACCTCATCATGCATCAATGATCTACAGAGTGGAGAGAATTCAAAAGTCATTCATACGCTTTGCACTCCGCAATCTCCCTTGGAATGACCCTTTAGCTTTACCCGACTACACCGCACGGTGCATGCTGATAGGACTGGAAACCTTATCTGCTAGGCGCACTCACATTCAGGATCTTGTTATATTCGACTTACTACGTGGCAATATCGATTGTCCCGAACTTCTCCAAGACGTTCCCCTGAATGTTCCTCCGAGGCAATTGAGGAGCTCTCAACTCATCGCCGTACCTGCACATCGGACTAGTTATGGTTTCAACAACCCACTCGACGCTTGCCTGCGAGCATTTAATAACGTTAATGAACATTTCGATTTCATGACCAGCAGAAGCACATTTAGAAAAAGTATTAAGAATATTAGAAATTAGAGTAGTCTGTACGATTTTTACATCGAAGATGACATAATAAATAAATAAATGGGAAAAACAATCGCACATAACCTAAAAGCGTTTGTATAAACATAGTGCAAAACTACACCAACACATACGTGAAGCATGTTGAGTAGTTGCTCGAGACCAATGCAAGGAAAAAGTGTATGAGAATATATTGGACACGGTGTATGTTAAAGCAGACTTCCGTCAACTTCCGGCAATTTCCGGGGCTCCTGTTATTTACTGATCCTAATGATAATTCGATGTTCCTGAGGACGTTAGGAAGCCAAAGTTTGCCAAAAGATACATGATTTCGCGAGAAATTTACTCGTGTGGAAAGCAGCATCCCATTCGTGACAACCGGGTCGGTCAAAGGGCAAGTACACCTAAAGGAATGCCTGGAAAAATCACTCGATGGTCCTTCGCTTTTCTGGACTGATCTAGCCTTATGTCATTACTCTTAAGGTGTTCTGGAGTGGTGCAAGGCAAAGGAGGTCAATTTCATGCCGAAGCATCACAATTCCCCGAACGCACCGGAGCTGCGGTCAATTGAGAGGTACTGGGTCATCATGAAGCAGGCACTTTAGATACATGCTAATGAAGTGAAAATCGGAGGAAGATATGAAGAAAAAATGGATCTCGACACAAAAAAACAATTGGTCCAAGCGTTGTTCAAGTTCTTATGAGTAGTGTTGAAAGGAAGGTTCGTACGATGAGTTTTACTCCATGAGTTTTACTCCATGAATTTTAATCCACAAGGGGACAAAAGGGGAAAAACGATTTTGCAAAATTCTTGTAGATGGAAGTTTTTACTATCAGTTTACGTATATTGTGTTTGCAAATATTTGCAAATAAGTGCGTAAGATATCTGGAAAAAACGTATTCTTTTACACTTCAACCTCTGCAACTTTTTTTATACAATAACTAGCAACCATCTTGTATCTTGAAAATGTGCGTCCTTATATTTCCTAAAAGTCACTCGAACAAGTTTTTCAAATTCAAATTGAAATAAAAAAATTAGAGCAAAAAAACTGTTTTTAAGTCCCACCCTAAGGATAGTTAGAAACAGTGTTATAAAACGATACGTAGATGAGATAGAAGTTAAGTTTTTTCAGCAAAGTTTTATTAAACTAAATTATCTACAATCCTGTAGGAGCAAAAACTGCTAAATCATAAGAAATAAAAAGTTAGAATTTTTATTACGAACATAAAAAGACCACCCTAGTCACCACCCAAACCAAAAGATAGATCTTATTTTTAAAATAAAATCTTCCAAGGACATCATATGTCTAGTAGTTAATGGTTTTCGAGTTATCGATTTTTGTCGTGAAATTTGGCTATTCGTACCATAGTGCACTGTATAGACATTTTTAAGCGCATTCCGAAAGAGTTTCTACGGCATTTCGTACCTGTTAACGAAACATGGATCCATCACTCACGACTAAAATGACAGAACAGTCCAAACAGTGGACTTCACCCGGCGAACCTGCTCCAAGAAAGGCGAAAATGGTTCCATCGGCCGGAAAAGTCATGGGCATTGTTTTAAGGAATTCGCGAGGCATCATTTACCGACTAATTAGAGAATGGAAAGACAATCACGGGGCAGTACTATGCTGATTTATTGGACCGATTGGCTGCTGAATTGAAGATAAAATGACCCCGTTTGGCGAAGAAAAAAGTGCTTTTCCACCATGACAACGCACCAACTCACTCATCAGCAATCGCCACAACAACACTGGGTGAATTAGGCTGCGAATTTCTGCCCCCTTATTTTCCAGATTTGGCCCCATACGATTTCTTTTTGTTTGCAAACATGAAAAAATGGCTTTACGATTCACGTCAAACGAGGAAGTCATTGCCGCAACAGAGGCCTATTATGCGGAATTCGACAAATCATATTTTGTGGATTGCTTGAAAAAGTTCGAATATCGCTGGACTAAATGTATCGATTTGAAAAAAGACTATATTGAGAAATAAATAACAAAAAAAAAGTTTAAAAAAATGCGTTTTCTTGCGATACACAGGTTTGTTTGTATAACGTCAGTTTAACGACCTACTGGTGTGTAAAACCCAACACAGGTACTTATCATACAGCCCTCGGATGTTTTGTTTTATTCTCTGACAGCTTGAATACGATTGGTTGAATTGGTGAGTTTTTCCGAATCTTTTCTTGTGATGCCATTTGATTCCGTACACCCTTTTTACAGAAGTGTAGATTTTAAATCAAAAAATTTATGTACCGAAACTTTACAGTAAATAGGGTATGTGTCCCTTGACTCAGCATAATATGCAACAATCGATTACATTTTTTACTATAACTCGTAAAGTATTTGAGCTGGAAGCGATATTTAACTAGTTATACACTTGCTTAGATATGTTCAATACGCCATTTGGTAGTATGTATCACGAAAAGTTACACAACTCATTTTATAAGCTCAGAAACAATCGAGGGATATGTATGTAATGTCGGTCTATATGCGCCAAATTGGGTCTATTCATGGATGCAAGTTCGTCCCATTCGACAGATTTGTTATTAAATGTTGTCTTCGTACGATTTTTTTTTCTGATTTTCTGATTCAATGCGTTTCCAGCTGTATACGCTCTACCCAACAAACAATTTCATAAATCAAACTATACTAAAACTGCTAAGAAACACTTAAGTGATTTTCACATATGATTTAGCGACCATTTGATAATCAAAACATTATAATTCACTCTACACAGATTTTGTTCCTTTAGTTTGTGTTAAGATGACCCATATGGAAAACTTTCAATTGAAACTCAGACATTTTTATTGTAAATTTTACCAATAACAACATTTTTTCTACGCTTTCCATATAACAGGCCATAGTTGGGAACGTGGAAAAAAATAGGTTCCTAACATTGGGTCTATGGTTTTCTTGTTAAATCATTGTTATTTTACCTATGTGACCTGTAAGTTTATAACGTGTGACTATTTTCTGTACATCTTAACTGTATTATTCGGTTTATAGGTTAAATTTCTGCAAATTGAGATCATTCGAAGATCGTGTAGATAATCTGTTTAGCTTAACCAGTAAAGTCATATTGTCTAAAAAGTTGAGGAAATCGAAAATTACGCGGAAGTGAGCAACTATTAATTGATTAATAATGTCTCAACTGCTTTGAAATTAATCGGTCATCCTGATAGGAATATAATTTTGTTGATTATCGGCGAATTAATGACATTTTTGGTACATAGGCCGAATGAAGGAGCTAGGCTGACATTACATCCCGTTACCCTATGTATTGGAAAAAACTGTGTTTTTGCTTATGAAATGTCATCCGCTAGGGCATAAGGGATTCATAAGAGTAGAAGCGCAATATTTAATAACACTATGTTGATATCTGAAAAACACGCTCGCTACATAAGCATAACATGCCAATTAGAAAATAAACTAACTTCCACTTGAAAAGACCATGCTGGATCCATTTCCTATGCTTCCAATTACGTTGAAACTTTGTTTTACATTTAAGAACTAGCTGAATTTCACACACGTTTAAAAAAAATAAAATGCACCCCACACCGCGCCAATTTTCAAATGTCGGAGAAGTAATCATTCCACCGAGTGCCATGTTCCACAGCTTGTAAGCAAATTGTCTACTTTGTGGAACACTGAAGCCCACCCACCTTCGGTTTTCAAACTGCACCGTCCTGGTTGGATCCTGCTTGCTGGGTACTCCCACCAATACCATGCATCACCGCACTCTTCGCCATCGAATGCATTCATCTTGCGTGGCAGTTGCAGATCCAATCCCAGAAGACAGTAACAAGATTGTTGTCCTGTTCGCCGTATTCGGGATTTATGACCACGTTCCATCTTCCTGCAAGGCAAGACGGATGAGACCAACCCACAACCGAACCGTTAAACCGGCTATAGTTATCCCTCGCTGATGCTGAGGCTGCTGTTCCAAGTGGAAGTAGTTTTGCGGTAAAACTCAAAACTGCTGCTTAAATATGCAAATATAAAACGTTGAAAATCAGGGAACTCCGCCATAAAAAATTTATAGCTCGTGTGGCTTTTCCCTGCTCGGCTTCAAGAAGCACAAAAATCTACACATTCATAGCTTTACGTGCAACCGCAGTGGGCTCGCGGTTTCGGGATGATTTCTTGTCTTATTTGCTGCTCAGTGGATGTCTCCTTCCCTGCCGCGTTCACAAGGACACGGAGACTCATCTGCAAGTTTGTCTCAAAACAGCGGCATTTACGGGTGACGTTAGTGTACCTTTTGCCACCGAGATGAGGTGACTTTCTGCTGTAGCCCTTCAAGTTCCAGTGTTCCAGGCGGCAGAAACAGCAAGGATTCCGTTCCGGTCTGGGGAATAGTTGAAGTATTCTTCCTGCCCTGTTTTAGCAGAAATTGCTGTTGTTGTTGCTGCTGTTGCTGATTGTGCTAGCAACGTTGGACCCGTACCCTGGGAGTTTCAGCAGATATCTGGAGTTATTCTTGAGTTATCCTCCCACGGGGAAGACAAAGTTGAAACCGAAATAAGGATACACATACTATGTGTACCACCGCCTCTGTATTGCAGGCAGGGCAATGGGGTTTGTTGATAGCTCCACGGGTAGTGAAACATGGAATGTTGTGCAACATACAGCTGGGCGGAGATAGTGTAGTGTTGTAAATTTGATGCGTATTTATGTAGCCCCGTGGGATCAGAGCTTACCTTCCGGAATCAAGAAACACATTTCGTATTAATACGGTTGGATGTATAATTCAAGTTCAGTTTAATTAAAACTTCATCGACATGGGAACGATACAACAGACCAGCTCAAAGAAGAACGGAGACTTAATTTGAGAATAGTCGTTATGGTTGAACAGTTCTAATGATTGATCAAGGGACTCTTTCTTTGAAACCATTAAGGAAAGATGGCCAAGAAATTGTTAATATGTTATCCCAGACTGATTGTGAAAATGACATCCATGGGCATCTTATATATTTAACTATCTTTTTAAAATGTTCTATTATATCTATCTATCTATCTATTTATCTCATTTATAAAACTAAATGGCTTACATAAGATCGTGCAAAAAAACGAAAAATAGGTTTTTAACAATATTTTGTTTGTATGGTTTAAGCTTCCTTTAGAATTTCGGTCAAAATAAACTCCTTGCGTCAAGAGATATTGAAAATTTTAAATATGAAAATTAAAAGCCCATTTAAACCTATTTGCCATACATTTTGTATGAAGAATATTAATAATTTCTATTTTTTCTTGTTTCCTTATATTGCAATAACAATTGAAAATGGCCTGTACAAAAATTGTATAGATAGTAAAAGAAAATAAGAAAAACGATAATGATTCAACAATTTTTATTAAAATGTACACGGCAAGAAAACGTTTTTCCTGTTTTTTGTTTTGTTTTTGTATTGACAATTAAATTCAAAGCTTGCAATGTTAGTTAAAAACTGGCGGTTGTTTGATTCTGGAGAAAGGTGACGTAGGACTACGTAGCATTGTGTAATGAATGTTATTATTTTTAAAGGGCCTGTATAAGAAAAGAGGCGCGAAAGCCATTTCAATCGAGCAAGACACCTATCAAATAGACGAGATGTCACCTCTTTCTTAATACAGGCTCTTGCATTATTTTATGTTGGAAAATTCAGTCTTTTCTTGAAATTCTGCGATGGAACTTCACGTTGAACGGTGTGACAGATATGAAATTCAAACTGAGGTTTCCGACAAAAACACGACGAAACACGTCAAGAGCGCACTGCAGTCAGACGTAGAATGATTACGGTGTGAGTGCCACTCTTTTCCTTTTACGCCTTTTGTGAGGAAATAGAACATTCCTGAAAAAATAAATCACTAGATTTTGTCGTGCAAAACTTTCTGGAATGCTCTTGCATGTCTGGCTTCACTGCTGGTTACTCATTCACGAAGTGTGAGAGTTACGCTATCGGCACGTTGTTGATGGTTGACCTTTTGGTTGTCAATATTGGGTACCGCTTCGATGGTGTGAGATACATATACAGAAGTGGAGACAACAGCGCATACGGACATACGCTCCATCCAGCAGCCAAAACTTCAGACGAAGGGCCGCCAGCAGTCCAGATGGGCAGATGCGCATGAGATCTTGGTGGCACATCTGGATGATGAGGTCGATGATCGGGTGCTACGATCGCAGGATACGGTGCTTGCTGGACAGGTCGAAGTGCTCCAACACACAGGATGCCGGTAAGGATTATCAGATGCAAGGCAAAAATCCGTTAACACGGCACGTTGGCTTCCACTCGATGGGTTCCATCAGCAGTTTCATGCTGAAAGACCTTCGCGATGAGCCCCAGAGCACTTTGTAGCTCCAAAACGATATAATGACGGCTGATGACACGCTTCGAATAGTCCTACTCTTAGCAATTTCAGAATAATCGTTGAACCAGAGCGATCACCCGGTGATGTTCTCTAAATGAGCTCTACACACTTAAAAATTATTCACGGGCTCGGTTAAACATTTAGCTAAATTCACTCGGCATTTTCATAATTAACTGATAGCTCGGCAAAAAACCGAACGATGCCGAGTCTCAGCATCTTTTGAAACTGAAAGATCGGGTAACTTTATTATTAAACCGATTCTCAGCAACACTAGGAGCCGAACACAAACGTTAACCAAACTTCAAGCACAGAGAACAGACATTGATGTCCATATTCCTTTTCTTGAAAAACGTGTGTAAAAGTATAGTGGCGGAAGCCGGTATAAGAAACAAGTGCAGAGATAAACAAGCAAAACTGTTCAGGTTATGTGCTAGGCTTTTTATTGATAAGCATTGACATGACAGTTATCGCAATACTGCAGCGCCGCCTACCAGGAGCATAACGACACACATTTGAAATGTCGGTTTAACGTTTTACACAAGTAGCAGACCGAAGATGAACGTCTGTTCTCTGTGCTTCAACTGACCTCAGCTGCCTATCATGCCGAAATATCGGCTTAGCAGTGTTGTAAGCCGAGGCTCGGCTTTTTATCTGTCAACCGCCATACGCCATATTGTTTTCATTCACAAGTGGAGTAAGTTGTATGTTGTTTGTAGAACGGTGAAAAAACATACATTTATTGCCACTACATCAATTACATTGATATTTTTTTTTTGTCTTGATTATCGAGATTTTCAGCCTCGGGCTGGTTCATCTCCCGTCGTAGTCACTCAAATACCTCTTTTTGGGTATTTTCGTAACTTTTCCGGGGGTGAGATTTGAACTCGTGACTTTGGCGTGAGAAGTATGGATGTTAACCAGTACGCCGGGGTCGCCCCCGGCAATTACATTGATAAAACTTCGTCAACAATTCTACACCGACTCACCCGGCTCATGGCTGCTTCTCTCCATCTTCGGTTGAGCCCCACGCTTTTCAAGTCTTGGTTTACCTGATCCGCCCATCTAGCTCGCTGTACTCCACGTCTTCTTGTACCAGCCGGATTTGACGCAAACACCATCTTTGTAGGGTATTGCCTATAGACATGAAATGTTCAATATTTCGATGTAAATCTAATTCAAAATTTCGAATACTTACACATAATTTAACCGAAATCTAGGTAAACCTCATTTCTGTTTGGTTCGAATTTTAACCGATAAATCAGTTTGCTCATGCCAAGATTCCTAGTCAACTATATGAGTATTCAGTTTGACCCAAACCGAGATAATCGGTTAACATAAAAAAGCCGAGATCGAAACCGAGAGGTCAGCTGTGCGGATCTCCGTTTCAGAAAGCCGAGACTCGGCATATAATTCTAAGTGTGTACTTTGAAAACACAAGCAAAACACAAATATCGGTTGATGCTACAACAATCGGTGACGCTCTCAAATCAGGTACGACTTCGTCAAGGAAACGTTCCTGAATCTCCACTTCGTAATCAGCGCTCTGGAGGAACTTGGGCCCCGTCCACCAAAGCTAGTTGGTCCACCAGACCTCTGGCAGCAGACCTCGAGTCACGATGTCTGCTGGGTTCTCTTTCGTCAAGATGTACCTCCACTGTGTTCCCAACGGTTTTGCGAGTTGACGTATGGTCAGCGAGGTGGTTTATGACGAATGAAAATTCATCTCGTTATGTCCCTTCGGTTCAGAGAGGGGAATAAGCGCGTTCTGCTGACTTAGTCGTGGCTGATTTCAGCACGTAGTAAAATGCTTCTAGTCACATGATGGAATTGAGTGAATCGATGGAAAATCATCCGGAATGATCTCTTATATGCATTCAACGAACCATTCTGAACGGCCGTTGGGAGAATATCGCCATGGAAATCTCACATACGCATAGCATGTTACCAATTACTAGTGCTTCTCTCCTTTCTCCGGTTTCCCTATTCCATGACCACGAGCTATACCAGATGACACATAGTGAGTCTGGATCTGCGCTACTGAAAGCAGCTCTTCAAAAGCAGAAACACCAAGACGACAACCTGGAGCCTATATCAAAAGGAAATTGAAGCAATAAGTAGAGAACGGAATATAACCCTAGCCAATTTCATTTTCAGCCAAATGATCTAACACAAGCTTCAAGGTAAGATAATTTCAAAATCAAGGTAAGAAAACCATATTAATTTCTCTGAATTTTTCATATATTTATACAACTCCATATGTTGAGATGAAGAGAGGGACCATCAGAGCACCCAATTGAAGCGATTTCGATAGGAAGAGTGGGACTGCTAACTTCCTGTTGTTAACATTTCGTTAATGAAGGGCGGGCTCTTCTAGTGGGAATTTTTACTAGGCGAGCGCACGGTTTTGATGTGGTTTCTGCGAACTTGTTTCTGGAAGGAGATTTTTACTAGACCCCTGCAGCTTTGAGTTGCGCGTAAGTGGATCTGCTTACAGGCCCACAATACTTTTTGGCCCTTTATACAGAAACATGATGAGACATTTACCACAATACAACTTGATCAAATTGTTTAATTAAAACAGTTCAGTGCTGTATGCAGTTGCATTAGATGGTAGTTCACATCATCATCATCAATGAAAATTCATCTCATTGTGGACTGCAGGTCAGTCCCACAGTTTTCATCACTCCTTCGCAGCCGTCGCTCAGACTTGCCTGTTCCTCACGATCAGCTTCAGATGCGTTGTAGCAGCTCAGGGGAGTTAGAGCTCCCCTTGTGGACGGGAAACCAAGTGGAATTCAGTATGCTACGGAGCTGGGTCTGGCACTCGATAGCCTCTGGTACGATGTTGGCTCCGGATAGGATGTTGTCTACGTAACAGTCTTCTGAGATAATCTTTGCCGCTATGTGGAAGGAGGCAGCCTCGTCGACGCTAAACTGTAGCAAGCACGAGTGAGAAGAGATATCCTTGATCTGCCGATACATCTTGGATATATAAGCCGTGAATACGACGAAGTGCTTCCAGAAACGGACGAGTTTGACAAAGAAGTCGTTCTGCATGGATCCGGAGGCCTCCGCTGATGCATCGAAGACGACGCGAAGCTTGGTGCTGGAGCTGTACGGCCGCAGGATTGCATGATGGAGCAAAGGACCTAGGTTGCTGCCTAGAGTTACACCAAAACACGAAGAAACAGATGCCGACTTATTTGAACAGATTTTTACACAAAGTTGCCTGCCGCTTAAATGTGAATGAAGCCAGCTGCACATTCTTACGGAGACTCCAAGTTGAGACAGTTTCTCCAATAGGATATTGTGACTTACGATATCGAATGCTGCCTCAATGTCCGTATACACGGCATTAACCTGTGTACTGTTGTCCATTGCCCCGATGCAAGTCATCGTGAATTCGCACATATTAGTATCTACCGACCGCTTTGTATACAACCCGTGCTGAGAAAGACTGATGCAATTCCTGCACGAACAGAATAACACATCTTTAACAATACTTTCCAAATATTTCGGTCCTGCTGACAATGATGTTAGTTAGAGATAGAACAATATTACAATTCAGCACAGGAACTATGGTTGAAAGCTGAAAACCGTATCATAAATGTGGAATAAAGTCAAGTTTTTTTTTTTAATTTTAATCAAGTGTAATTTTCACGGCGTGTATTTCTCCTATTATCTTTCTTAAATCTTAGAATCTTGACTCTGTGATTGGATCTGCTATTTGCCCATAAATCTATTCGCCAGACTATAAATGAAATGAACACTCAGTAGACCTCTAAATAATTATGTCTACCCAATTTGAATGATAAATATTAACTAGAAACTGATAAATATTGTTTATTATAAAATTTATAACGATTGAAGTCGAAGAAATATGCAAAAGACAAAAATGATAAAAAAAAAAATTGATTTTAAGTTGGATATTTTTGAAGCTGTCACATATATAAACTCATATTAACTATATTTTGGCAAAGTTGGTTTACTCAACCTCCTCTCCTAGGCTAAATGCCCGCACTTTGGACTTAACGCTACGCATCAAATCCTGTGCAACACTTGCGCCATCTTTCTTACATACTGTCGTCCACTCTTTTAAAATCCTTGTCATTATTGAAGACCTTCCCTGTTTTCAGAACCTTGCTCTTCATAATCGCCCAGCATTTTTCTATTGGGCGAAGTTCTGGTGAGTTTGGCGGATTTGCCTCCTTTGTCACAAAAACAACATCGTTGGCTTCATCACCGGTTTCACGTAATGGCACGATGCCAGATCCGGCCAAAACGAAGTGTCACTTTTTTGGGACCGGAGAAAGGGCAGCAGATGCTTCTGAAGGCAATCTTCTTTATATATTTGGCCGTTGATGGTCCCGGTCGTTATGCACGGCTTGCTGAATTTGCTGCACCATTAATGTGTTAAGTTCGACAGAAAGCAGTGGCCTAACTGCTGTGAAAAGCAACATCGGTCTGAACATCAAGATCATTTTAAGACATGTGAGCAACAGACCTAGCAAAGAGAAAATTTGAAAATTTCAGGAATGTTACAGACATGGTCAGTTTGAAGCTGCATATCAGATGACTGAAGCGATGTCAGACAGACGAATACTGCCTAGACAGGAGGAAGGCACGGCTACGCCCAAAGTCAAAGTCGCAGGCTAAGTCAATGAAGAGAGTCGAGCAACTAAAATATGCCCTTTTCAAATGTTACTAGAGCATGGTTTAGTGAGAGTGCAAGCTTTGCTCGGTTAATACAAACGCGTTCGGAGACGCAAATCGCTTTCAAATCGCATATTGCGAATATCAGTATCTTTGATGACAATAAACTAGTTGTCATAAGCAACAAGCTTGAAAATCCCTGTAAGTAAAACTATTACAAGCTCCACCTTAATCACACTGTGTAACGATTTAAAAGTTTAATCATGCGAAATATAAGATCGAGTTCAAATCTATTCCATTCACAACTAAATACACTGACACATGACCATCGAATGCAGTTCCGACCAACATACCAGATCAAACGCTAGCAGATGCATAGAAATGAAGAAAAATCCTTTTGAACCTGATGGCGATGATGATGATAGATGATCCAGCATAAAATTATCTCGAATTATCATTCACATCACATCTGCAATGCAAGCAGCTGCTAGCAAGAGCATCGGCAAACGACGATGATGGCACACCAACGACGATGATACGAGAGCAGACCGGAAGCAGCTACCGAAGTAAGTCAGTGTGCTGTTGGTCTTCCGACATGGTGCTAGTAACTAGAAAAGACAAAAATTAAAATATGTGGAACTCAAAGTGGCAGTCGAGTCACTTGGTATAAAGCGATCGTGTATGGGATAGTGGGTGAACTATTGCTACGAGAATCACCGGAAAAAATGTAGACAAGATGAATAGATTATTTCCTCAAGATTTATGACTCAATCAAGGAAACTTTTCCTCTGCACTTCTGGTCTCCTGCAACGAACCCTCTCTCTCTCTCTCGTGTGACTATGTGTGTAAGAATGTCGTTCAAAAAGTGCGCATCGAATCGATTTGATCGTCACGTGTATGGGAGATATAAGGCTTGGAATTTATCTATTCACGAATAGCTTTCAGCGGAAGATAATCATTAAAATATGAAATAGAAATAAAGCAAAGCTTACCATCAAAAAGAATTGTGTTGCCATACATGGCCTATATCTTGAAGACACTGGACGCGAATCTGAGAGGAAACTATATTTTCTGGCAGTGTTGACCATAATTAAGTAGCATCAAATATGTTAAATAAAACGTTAAAATCAAAGCTTCATTATTAAAGTCATCACAGAGATTAGCAATGATATAACACATTTTTTTTCAATAGTGAGGTCATAATCTCATCAAATTAACGTTCAAAGTTCAGTTCACAAAAGATCATCGTTTTGGAAAGTATAGATTCACTTTAGTCGAGTCAAGGTCTATAACGGTGCGTGCTGATAACTGAAAATCTCTTTCTCCTTTATCCCACGTGATGTATTCCGCCATTGCATTGTGCCATTATTGATCACAGTTTTAATCGCGATATCAGTAAACCATAGCTCCAACAACCACGATAATTTGCATCCATTGCCGGTATTCGCTTAAGCGTTGCATAATTTGATAAATTAGTCCTGTGGTTTCCGTTCGCTCTACCTGACGGGAAAACCACTTTCAAGTATTCCAACATGGCCTTCACAAACACTTCTAGCCAACATAGCTGGAAAGGTATGCCCGCCGCCACCGTGTGGACCTGGCATGCAGCACAAACCCGAACCACGGCGTGTAGAAAATACACATGTCAAACGTATAAATCAAGCGGTTTCAGACCTAATTTTGTTGCAGCACAGCTGCGGAAGTCTGCGGGTGCGGTTGGTTTGTTTCTGTCAGTGTTGCAGCTATACTTATTTTGGGGCGAGCGAATAGTTTTACGAACGAAAGTTGATCATTTTACGAACGAAAGTTCACGGCGTTACCTTTATGCAAAGAAACTGTTTATTTAAGTTGTGCATTTGGTATGGTAAGCCACTTGAAAAAGCATAAGTATGGATCCTTTTGAACGGTCAAAATGCAGTTTGGGGAAAAATTGACACATCAGAGATCGCTTGCGTTTGCTTGAATACACCGTGTCCAATATATTCTCATACACTTTTTCCTTGCATTGGTGTCGTGCAACTACTCAACATGCTTCACGTATGTGTTGGTGTAGTTTTGAACTATGTTTATACAAGCGCTTTTAGGTTATGTCCGATTGTTTTCATTCGGTGTTTATCATTTACCAGCGATGAAGGAGTTCCGTGCTGTGGTGATAAAAAAGTTTTTGAAAGGTCAAAATCGCCCGAGCGCTATTTTCAGAAATTTGAAAGTCCTCGGAGTAAAGCGGGATTTTGCGTACCGAACCATCCGAAGGTACCGTGACACCTGCTCGTTGGATGACCGGAAGAGATCCGGTCGTACTCATACGGTGCGGACTGCACGAGTTGTTAAAGTGGTCAGGGAACGAATTAGATGAAAATCACAGCGCTCTGTACGTAAAATGGCCGCAGATCTGAATGTATCGAGATCGTCAATGCACAATATACTACAAAATGACCTCGGATTCCAAGCTTTCAAGAAGCGTAAGGTTCACGGAGTCTCGGAACCTTCCAAGCAGAAACGACTCGAGAGAGCAAGTCTGCTTTTGTCGCGGCCCGGTGGGGAAGAATTTATCTTTTCCGACGAAGAGTTATTCGTCTTGCAACAATCCCACAATGTTCAGAACGACAGATAGTGCGCTCTCTTTTCGAGAACTGTTCCAGAGAGTGATAGGAATATTCCACGGTTCCAAAGTGCTGCGTCAGTGATAGTTTGGGGAGGAATTTGCAAGCGAGGCAAATTACCACTGGTTTTCATCGAAAAAGTCGTTAAAGTGAATGCCGTATATTATAAAACGGAAGTTTTGGAGAAAGTTGTCAAGTCATATGTACAAGAGGTGTTTGGAGATGATCACTGAATCCCTTAGATTACTTCGTATGGTCATACATGCTGGCGAAGGTAGATGACCACAGAGCGTCTAATATGAACCAATTCAAAACCGTAGTCAAACGAATTTGGGACGAAATGCCGATGGAAGTCGTGCGTGCCGCCTGTGACGGTTTCGAAAAACGACCGGCTCATAAACCACGTAGACTCATTTTTGAAAATCTCATGGTGAGGGGTCTTTGTGCATAGATGGTGGGTAAAGTTATCAATAAAATCTGGATTATCAATTTGAAATAAATAGAGTTTTATTTTGTATGAGAATATATTGGACACGGTGTATATCAGTATTTTTTTTTCCACGGTGCGATGGGGCAAGTGTCATTTACCATTCGACTCAGCTGGGATTTGCTTTCGTGCCTAATCACTAAAAACAATCCGTACATTCCCTTAGCCTTCTCCTCCCGGCATCACGATAAATTACACGGGGGTCTGTGCTCATGAATTTCTCAACCAATCTTAGCTCTTGCAGGCTTTGATCAACCGACTGCTGCCGTTAGGTATACTCTTCAAGACGTGTACCGATATGGAGTAGCCGTCCGTCATGATATGATCTCCTACACACCTACCCTCGTGGGACACTCGCTCCTGATGCTCCACTTTCGCTGCAGCTCCAATATAACTTAGAGTTGGCTTGCTGCTGTCAGCTTCTCCATGGGCTCCTTAGCTCCTACTCCTCGTTCCCTGAGCCATTTATCCCACCCTCGACACAACCGACTCGAGTAGTCCCCGACGGTGAATTTGCCCTACGCCGACGAAGAGTTCCCCGAAAGTTGAAATTGTTCCGATACCGGAACACGGTTCCCAAGCAACACAAAACTGTCATAATTGGTTGCAGTAACTTTATTATGACTTAAATATGTAACACTGAAGTTACTTTTATTGATTTACAACAAGTGTGCTGATAGGGTTAGCTATTCATCTCTATTTACACAGCAAACGACTCAAGTAAACTTCGGCAAAAGATCTTCTTTTCGCTGACGGAGAGTTCACCACCTATCGCTCCTATCTTCACTGCAGGCGGCTCGAACAAGCGGGAGGCGTGACCTGCTCTTTCGCCAGCAGACAGCGTGAACTTGCTATCCGTCACTAGGTCCTTGATGCTAAAATGGACATTATTCCTACCTCATAGAGCTCGTCAATTTTCTTCTTGGCCTCCGTTAAGTTAGGTCTTCCAAGTTGAGGTCCTTGTAAAGTCTCGTTGCTGCTGGATATTGGTCTAAAATTTAGCTGAGGTAAATCACGATCGAGCACGTTCATTCGTGAATAAACCTTACGGAAGTGATACAGATGTTCCTTGGGATTAGAAGCAGTTAAGATTGCTTGAGCTTGGTATGGCATTCGTATATTATTTAACACAGTTTTAATTTTGCTTTGGCTGCGTTCCTAGTTTGGTGATGTCCTTCAATGTTATGTCGGTGTTTTATAGCAATCCATCGTGAGGACGGTTATCGTTGCAGCAAGTATTCAATAATCATTCCGTGGGATAGTGAAAAAGCGGCAACAACGGTGATCGTTATTGTTCAACGTAAACCCAAGCAAACCTTTTGAACAGGTCGGCTGCGATGTAATGGACTAGCAGTCCCGGGATTCAAAACCAACATGTTAAGCTTCCTTGATTCAAGTTTTTTTTTTTGTTTAATTCTTGTATTCGTACAGGCTTAATCGAATCACATTTACAGAG
This sequence comes from Aedes koreicus, assembly GCA_024533555.2. Taxonomy (NCBI): domain Eukaryota; kingdom Metazoa; phylum Arthropoda; class Insecta; order Diptera; family Culicidae; genus Aedes; species Aedes koreicus. The sequence continues at coordinate 210,955 of JAHHFK020003064.1, forward strand.
CCAAGTTTTCATTACTATATAAATCAGTTATCTTAGACTTAGAGTTGGGGGGGTTGAACCGATTACTCGTGTTCTTCTCGAGGTTAAAAGGAATAAACATGTTATGGATGGGAGGGCAGGTGGAAATTAAAAGGAATATTTACAAAACAGAAATTTAAAGGAAGATTTACATTTATTTTTAATTCTAAATTCTATAATCATGACCCTTAACTATATAAATTTAGCTTTACTTTTGGCTTGAACATTTTCAAAATAAAAACACAAACACAATATAAAGAAAACCAAAACTAAGGTGACCAGATGGCTCGCGCTTCAACGCGGGACATATTATTTATTTATAGAAGCGAGGAGGGGGGTTGGTTTGGGGGAGTTTGTGTTTCTTAAATAGATATTTCGAGGAATTATAAAAGTATATGGTCAACATAGTTTTTCACAGGTTTTATATACATCCATTTATCCATCCTTAGGAATCACAAATCTAATTCAATGCTGTACGTGTCAAACAGACTTTTCTGCGCTGTTTACCTTACGTAGGAATGAAACATCTTTGGCAACATTTTTGTTGAATTCCTCGCATGTGTCCTGAAAATTAAACCCAACATGCAACAACGCTTTCAGTGTATCGACGCTCAACTGAGATTTTTCCGTGGTCCAAACTTCGTTAACGACTGAAAACACCCTTTCCGTTACAGCATTTGTACCAGGCAAACATTACGCAAATTCTACAACTTTTTTTAAGTATTGAAATGGAATGTTATTCATTTCAAAATGTTAAAAGATCTCAATCCACCTATCCTCGATTTCAGTCTTATTTTCATTCCACGGAGAAATTTGTTCATTATTTACATATTTTTTGCATTTTTTGCACTTCGTCAAATAGCTCAACTTCTTTTTTGTCGGCATCAACCGATTTGCCAGAATCATCAAATTTATGGACATATGCGAAACACGTTTGTACTGCCTGCCAATCAATGGTGGTTTAAGGTTCACTCACTTAAAACAAATAACCTCGTCAAACCAAGAAACTCGAGCCTCAAGATAGTCAATACATTTCTGATAGAAACTAATCATATTCGACTTGTAAAATAGGGACTTGGGCCAGCCGTTTTCCTCCAGATTTTCCAACTGACTTCGGACACTTAGTGGTAAAAACTGATTACTGATTCTCTCACGAAGTTTGAACTTGAGGTCATCAAGTTCAGCTGCTACCTCTGTAAGTGTGATGTTGTCACCTTCAAATTTTTTCACCGTACTATCAAATACCGACGCCTGACTATGCATGAAATACAACCACATTTCAGAGCTCTCATCTTCAAAAAATTCACGAAGAATTCTTGGACTGTGATCGATCCACAAAAAGTAAGATTTCAGTGGTGAGAACAGTTTTAACACTCGTTCAATAGCCGGCATCAAAGCTAGCCAGCGAGTCTAACTGTAGCCCAAAATCCTGATGTATTCTACTCCTGCTTCCTCGCAAAAACCTGTCAGTTTCTCGACCCTGACCGTGAAAATATAGAAATGACTGTAGATCTTAACAATAATACCCTCAATATCCACGGGAAGCTGATCTGCCGCCGCCTGAATTGTGTTGTGAACGATATGTGCAGCGCATCCTACACCCAAAATCGGTCTCTGTAGCTGATCTAGCTTGCAATAAACGTTGTTCGTACCCTTTCTATGGAGACCACCAAAATTTGTGTTGGCGTTGTCTGCACAAATCGCCGCTACCTTTCCCTGCATTTTGTATTTGCACAAAATTTCGTAAATTGATTCCACAATAATGTCCGATGTTTCGCCAGGAAGCGATACAAAATCCAACAACTTAACCTAAATTCCACGTATGTAGTCAAAATATCTAATTACAGAGGGGTACAACTTTGTTTCCTTGTGATTTGAAGCGTTGGAGAAGATTGTTAGACAATTGATGTAGTCCATACATGTTGAAATCTGATAAACAGAATATGGAGCCAGGACATTTTTAGCAATCGCTTCTGTTTTGGTGCGACCGCAAGAGAATTTTGGCTCGAAAAGCGCACGAACAAGCTTGGATGTGCAATCCATTGATCGGAATGACTGACTGTGCATGACGGTGTGATAGGTAAAAACAGCCACAGCATGAGCAAGCTGCTGTTCCTTAAAACTGAATTCTCCTTTTCGAAAAAAAGTTGGTTACTTTTGACGATGTGGCAGCCGCTTCTAGGGCGCGCTTATGTTTCTCCGTGGCCGTGTGCCTTTTAACATCGGTTTTACCTCCTGATCCGATGGAAAACTCGCTGCTGCAGGTTTCGCAGTAAACGCTGCCGACGGTCTTCGCCATTTTCAGGAAAGGAAATTCCTTTTTCAGGTCGTCCGAAAACAAGCACTGGCGTTTTTTCGACATGGTTGAAGTCGCTGAGAGATTGCCTACAGAGCCTTATTCTTAAAAAAAAATATCACAATATCAAGTTTTATGTACATACCTTGCACAATCAATAACAATTTCTCAAGTTTTCCTTGCTGCATTCGTAATATTGCACTGAAATTACTTAAATTGTTGCCACAGTCTTGCTGCGCTTAATACAAACAAGGATAACTTTTGACAGATTTGAAAAATCTGAAAATTAAAAAAAAATTGAAAAAATTAACACACTGACTAATCATCCTCACGAGCTCTTTTTCACAAACACATCGCTTATGCAGGTTGAAAAAAGACAACTGCTGTTTCAACTAATGAAGAATAGGATCTTGATGACACGATAGTGTTCGTGAGGTCAATCCATGACAGTAGCTGTCAAACGCATATAGAGTTGTCACAGGTTTTTGAAAATATAAAAAAGATGTGAACAGTGCTTTGAACTAACATTGCTTATGTTGAAGCTTTGACATGACCTTGATAAAGCGAAAAGCATATTAATGAATACCAAATCGCGGAACATTTCGCTGGCTTAGGACGAACGCGGGACATTTCGCGGCACGCATTTGGACGCGGGACATTTTTTAGACGTCTGGTCATTTTAACCAAAACATAACATACATGTTAAATGAACTACAACCTAATGCTAATGTTGGTGAAAAACACATAAATGAGTTTCATAAACTCCAGATCTCGTACAGCCAAAATATCTCTAACTGGGTTGTCTACCTCTAACTAGTTTGAAAGGAATCATAAAGCTCCGATCTGACTGCACGATGGTAGGCCACTGGCTAAAGAACGTGATCGGCGTCCTGGTAACCTCGTCCACATCCACAGAGATTGCTATCGCTCAGCTCAACTCGGTATAAATGAGCGTTTAAAGAATAATAATTGGACATGAGGCGAGTCATCGCACGAATGAAGTCTCGACCCACATCCATCCAGCTGGAGCTGAGTCCTGTTGGAAACAATATGGTGTATTCCCATACATCGCTGAAGCACGAGGAAGCAGATGGTTCCTCAAAACCAGCTCGATGTAATATTCCGTGTTGATTGTTACGTTAGATTCTATGAAAAGAAGAGGAAGTTTTCCTTTTCGTGATACGGCGCCTACATTCTGATAGCGTTCTACAGCTAGTTTATCTCTTGGAATATTGGCAAGATTTTTGCCATACACACGATCATTTTGTTGATTATGACTGTCCTGAAGGAGGAAGAGCTTTTCATCCGAAAATAAAATCTCGCAGTCACCGTGGCGAACCAAAATATATCTGCTTTTTTGGACCCTGGTCTGTTTTTGACGCTCCGTCAACCCGTGAAGCAGGGGACATTTGAAATTTTTCGCTCAATTTACGACCAGATTCGGCCGGATTACGTCTTATTCGCTCGATCACACATTTGATCTTTTTCTTCATTCTGGCAGTTCGTCTGGCACTTCCTTTGTGTTGAATATGGACATTTTCAGTTTCCTTGAACCGTTTTAAGGTACGGAAAAAAAATGGTTACTCACTCCGGACTTCCTAAAGGCTATTGAATATCTGACACGGTCTAAGCTTTTGCAAATGTTATTTTAAAACTTGCTCCCGTATGGCTTCCATGGTAGCTGATAAATATAAACAAACGGAATCGCTTATTTCAGCAAAGATTTTTCATTACAAACGTAAGCAATGGCTTCTTCCGTAAATTACTCGTGGCACAAAAGTTACCCATGTAAGGGTTCAATTCTATCGGATAGGAGAACTCTTCCTCTTCGAAATGACCGTGGTGGATTGATTAGACGAGTTTTTAATGACGATAAATTCGCGGAAAAATCCATTGTTTACGTTTGTCAGTTAGGCCCTAATGAAAAATCTTTGTCGATTTCTCTTCAGCGATATGCACTTTACACTCAAAACGGGTCTAATCAATTTCGCTGATAAAATTACCCAGCTGAAATAAACCAAGACTGAAATAAGGTGACACCTAACTATTGTGAGACACATTGTATACGGAACAAGCAGCTTGATGTTTACGATTGGCGCTATGAATATCATTAGATGTACCAAAGCCAGCAGACTCCTCTATCAATGATCCGTCAGTGAAAAGCGATTTAGTGGAATTAACTTGGTCAAACTTTGCAGCAAATATCACCGGAGCAATCATTGGAAGATGATGCTCTGGGATTCCACGAAGTACCTGCTTCATGGATAAATCAAAATGAACCGAATTGTCGAAGTCGAAGAAGCAAACACGATTGGGAATATTCGGCGAAGGCCTGACATCCTGTGTTATGTACAAGTGGTACAAAGTCATGAAGCGAGTTTGAGGATTCAACTCAGGAAGCTTTTCCAAGTTTTCAATCACTTGGGGGTTCATAACTTCACACCTAGTGAGTTGCCGGAGAGATAATTCTGAAAAACAATGCGAGAGTAGCAGCATCCCAGCACTTCGACTCGACTTCGACTTCGACTCATCACAAGACTCATAGTATGAGTCGAGTGCATGCAACCTAACGCGATAGGATGACACCGATACTAAATGCGTTCCAGCTTAATGAAGTGCGACCGAGCCGCTGACTGAAAACAAAAACTACCGTACTAAAACTGACAAAATCGTTGTCCGGTACAAGGTTAGAAGATCTTTCGGATGTGCTCCTCACCAGGTCCCGGTAATCATATACAGAAAGTTGATCCTTTGCTGAGACTTTTGCTTTCGCTTGAGTATCTATGTGGGATATCCAGGTGCACTTCAAATCGAACCAGACCCCAAGATATTTAATGGACATAGAATGAGTTATCGGTGTACCCCATATTTGAAGCTTCGGTTAGACGTGTTTTGTTTTTGCTGCGCCTTTTTCGCGAAAAATAAAATCATAAATATATTCGTAATTCAACCTAAACGAACAGTGAAACCATAAAATCCCCACGTGTTTTGTGTAATACTTAGTGAATATAATCGATTCCCTCCCGAAATTTGTGATGGTCGATAGTTTTTCCCCATTTTTGTGTTTTTTTGTGCTTCGCCCCCGCACCCGGAGGGAGGGTTAATATCAGCTTAGTTGTGTTTGTTAGTGCTGTTAGTATTGTGCCTCGCGGTCATAAAAGATTAAATGAGAGTATTTTTCCGCTTTGTCGCGAGTAAATTGATAATTATAAGCAGTTTGGATGCGATATAGAGTCGCTTCATAGCAGGGGATTTTGATTATTGACATAGTGTGGAGAGAGAAATAAGAAAACCAGTGCAATGCCGAAAACGGCCATTTGCTGGTCAGAAACAAAGAACGAAGCTAACGCGCATGTGCGCGTGAGTGGCTGGCATAGAAATTCAGCTGCACTCACCACGTGGTGTACAGGGAGAGCTGTGAACTTTTTTTTCTTTCGTTGCACAAATATTGTGATTTTTCATGTTAAATTTCTTCTCGAAAGTGTTTTTTACCTGTGATTTTCGTTGTTTTGAATTTTTGCGTGAAGTACTAATTCTGTTCGGGCTGTTCCATTGGAAAAGGATGATGTGAAAATATTTGCCGAATGGGGAAGCCGCCCAAATGAAGACAGAACATCAGCAACAATTTCCGGTGAGATCTCTCTGATTATAACTAAATTTGAACGATATTGCTAAATTCGTGCCATCCTCAAAACAATAAGATTTGATGATGGAAGTGTATGCAAAGTACCTATATCCATTTGATGTTTGTACTGTGTCTATGCGGGGCTTGTTGTAAGTGAAAGTGACCTCGGAATAGACGTGAGTAACTAGGCATTCTGAAATGGGTCACTGGATCCCAACAGAGCTATCACCTTCCAACTTCCGGGCTAAACATGTTCGTTTAACTGCAAACATTTTTCTTCCATAAAAACACTGCCGGACGGTGGGCGTTGGATTGTATATACACACACATACACACACCCCAAATTTGAAGCTTCGGTTATGCTGGCTTATGCTTCCTAGAAAAAACTACCTACTCCGTTTTGTCCGCAGAGACACTGGCTCTAGAGCCCAAGTAAACAGATTGTCTAAGGTATCCTGTAACGATTCTTGCAGATCTACTCCATTAGGCCCCGTGACAGAAACTACGCCGTCATCTGCAAGTTGTCTCAACGTACAGTTGTCTCCTTGACTTAGGCAGACAACAATGTCTTTGACAGAGAAATTACACAAAATAGGGCTTAAACTTGATCCTTGGACGATGCGCGCGTAGCTAAATCGGGAACCTGTAGAGTTTCCTTGAGAAAAACTCTCATGTTCCTAGGACAGCAAATTGTACAAAAAGTGATTCATTAATAAAGAAAAGCCACAAGCGTGGAGCTTACCCCCTTTGATATTCAAGCAAATAAAGCCATATGCACTTTTACAGCAAAAGCTAACTGAATATAACGCGAGAAAGTCGTTCGTGCCCTTACCCTTATGGAAACCATATTGAATATCTAAAAACAGGTTGTTCGTTTCAACCTATTTGTCCAGACGGAAAGGGAACAACATTAAACTCCAGAAACTGATAAAACAATGTTCAACATGCGCTTTTTAGTGACATCTGGGAGGTTCATAAGCAAGTTGAACTTGATACTATCAAACCCTAGAGTCGTATTGCCACACGAAAGGAGTGCGAAAGTGCGAGAGTTCTACCATTGAAAAGGGTTGGCAGATCTCATCCATCGAATTCTTTATTTCGCTAAAAGTCATCCGTAGCCGCACAGAATCTGTACAAACTTTTCGTGCGAACTTGAGGATCCATGGAGGTCCGAGTACTCCTCGCTCTCGTTCTTCGTAGTTCGGTAACGCAGTCTTCGTGCCGTGTTCCAAACAGTACTCTTCGACGTTTCACGCAATAGCCCGTTTCTTGGCCTTGATGAGGCTCCTAAGTTCGTCTTCAATTGCCGTATATTCTTTGAAGCTACCAAGTGTTCCACGTCCAAGGAAAATTTTGAACGCGTCGGACTTTTAACGCTAAACATCTGTGCATGATCCCACAAAATGACATTCCTGGAACTAGTCGAGTTTGAGCTTGAAGCGCACTGTCTAAGATCAGGTTGGAGAGGAAGTTATATTCCTCCAGCGGTGGAAGCCCTTCTACCGTCGTAACGGCTTCATCTATTGCTGTCTTGAACTTTGTTCAATCGATATTACGGGTAAGGTAATACGCAACGTTGAACGATTCCGATGGATTGAACCCGGTGACAACCGAAATTTTAATAGGCAAATGACCACTACCTTGATCACATTCCATGTGCAATCCAACGATAATGAATTCAAGCAAAGTGTGAGGTCTAATCTACTGCCAATCGACGATGGACTAACCAAGCGTGTTATGTATCCTTTGCTTAGAACTGTCATATTGAAGTTGCCACAGAGGCCATATATCAAGGAAGACCGGTTGTCGTCGTACAGTTCTCCCCAGCCTGTACCGTGAGAGTTAAAATCTCCCATGATCAACCTTGGAGCATGAAGAACCGAACATATATCTGAAAGTTGTTTTTCGTTTATTGAGGCTCTAGTAGGAATATACACAGAAGCAATGCATAAGTATTAGGAAGGAGACTTCTTCAGTGTCGTGTACTAATATGAGTATTAGTACACGAGACTGAAGATGTCTACAAATTGTAGACGAAATACGTTTATCAGTCAAGATAAGCCATAAAAGAAGTTGGAATTAAATGGAGATTACTAATCTTTCCTCTCAATCTCTAGTTACTCAAATATTTCCAACTAACAACTAGAAGCTTATAAAAGCAGAAAGGTTTTGAGCTTTTGTTCTTGGATTTTCGATTCGTGGATTCGTCGTTCAATTATTTGACTTCGACTATAATAGAACTCATCATGTATTTGAAAACCTTCTCTGGACTCCAAAATTTTCTCAGGTGAAAAATCTTTAATCACGACTTCCTTCGAATGAGAAGAAAAATCGTTAAGCCATTGACTTCACGCAGAAAGTCACGATAATACTAACCAGCAACATTGGAAAAAAGCATTGCTTGTCACGGTTTGCTTGAAAGCAACATGAATCCCCCTCAAATGGATTCAAAAAGGCAAGCGCATTTAAAGGGGCATTTTAATAACGCGCGAACGGAAACCGTTCCGTATTAATTAGTGCCATTCCTTCTCAATTATTTTAATGCAGTGCTACCGAGCATGGGCTGCTGGTGTGCTATAGTTCTCGCTCATCCAATTACCAAAGCCTGAACATTGCTCCCTCTCGTTGCTGGGTGCTGGCACGGACAGCCGGGCAGATTACAGATTGAATCAAAGATGAGCAGCCATGATGCGACTGAAGTTTAACGATCCTGTTGAAAATGCAGTGAAACCTTCATCAGTCGATATTAGTTATAGGAACATAAAACCTATAGAACATACTGTGTGGAAACTACAGCTCTGTTGAATTATATCGACCCAAGAAAAATGCACTGTACAACCATTGAGAAGGAATTGCACTACAAGTACAGCAATGGTCATAGACAATTTAAAAAAAAAACTGGTTGTGCAGTTCCGTATAAAACTTTACCGCTCTGTTTAATGATATAACAATTTCCGCATGTTCTGCATTGCACATCCAGGGGGAAGTTTTGTTTCTTGTTCATTCTTTTTCCAATCTGGCTGATGTGATGGTGGTGATGATCATTTCATTACCATGACGCTCGGGTAGAGGTAGCTGTCCTAGGAAACTCCGCATACTTTTTTCTGCGCGAACTTTTCTGTGTTTTTTTTTTCCTCGCTAGTTGTCTGTTTCGCACGTCACAGGCGAAGCAGATTCCTGTTTTTTTTTAACTTTTCCGTTGGCATACTGGCTTGGGGGAGAGGCATCATTTTATTCAATTACTATTTTATGCATTTCAATTTGCTTAATTTTAGTTCGTAATTTTTTATGGTGTGTTCGTTTCCTGAGTCATCGGTTGCGTGGCACCATTTCACCTAGGCAGCAAGATGGTCAGAGAAGCAGCACATGTTTTCGAAATTGCAACGCAATCTTCAATCTGATGACCTTTGGTATTTTTAAAGATTGTTGATTCGTTTTTCCTGAAACATCAGTTTTGAAGTGAGAGGACTTCAAGCATATTTAGGCAAATAATACATCAAAATTAATTGCTAATCATAAATTAACAGCATGATTATTGTGCTCAATCTTATTCCACCGTTGATAATTTTTTGCCCATTTGTGTACTTTTCTAACTAGTCGAACTCATAATTTTGGAGATTAAAACATCAAAATTTAGTGGCTAAATATATCGTTGTCCTTACGACACATATGCACACATGTTGATATTATGTTCTAGTGTAAAAACCGATATTTGCATCAGCAATATGTTGAATGATGTTAGCTGCGATCCTGACAATGATCGCTTTAAAGACACATTGTTTTGACAAAATAAAAATGGTAAATGTCATTGAAGGAAAAGACTGAAAACATGCCTGTCCGGTTTTATTTGATGAACCTATATTGAAGATCTATTTCGTTTGAAAAATGTATATCAATTTGGGCAAGATCGACATTCCAATGTAGGAAAAGGCGTACATGATGGTTTTAAATGTGTTTTGATTGTCTCATTTTGTTTTCTTAACAGATAACTACAAGATACGTTTGGTAACCGGAAGTCTTGGACAAACCAGCTTTTGGAACAGGCTATGAAAGCTGTGAAGACCAGAATGGCCATGAAAATAGCAGCTTTGAATTATGTTGTTCCAAGAACGACACTCATAAGACACCTTGCAAGTTCTAATCTCTCTCCAAGTCTAGGGCCACCGTGTTCAATCACGAACAGAAGCAGGAATTGGTGCATTATCTATTGGACTTGGAGAAAAGATTCTATGTTATCACGATGACCGATGTGCGAAAACTACCATACGACTTGGCCGAAATGACCGAATTGTGGCATTCATTCAACAAATCGACGAAGCTTTCTGGGAAAGCCTGGTTAATCAATTTTCTGAAACGAAATCCCAAACCGTGACAGAGAGTTTATTAAGATATCAGTGTCTGCCTTTTATGATTTTTTGGAAGCTGCACTCATGAGTACTGTGAGTTTTTGTTATTAGTGTACAAGCCTTAAATTGAGTTAACTTGGAGTTTTACAGGTTCCCCCAGAGAGACGAAAGATTGCAGAACGATTCACGCCGAGACAACTTGCTGATGACAATGTGGTTTCCTTAAAGGCTCACGTGAACTTGTAAGGACCATGGCAAAATTCCTTAAGTAACATTTATTTTGTGGGCTATTAGAACGAATTCAACATCGTTGTCTGCAATGATTAATGGAACTCAGCGATAAGTTTGATAATCCGAAAAGGTGACGAATATTTTTCCTTGTATCCTTCTTTTAACGCTCAGTACAATACCTAAAAATTGATACCCATAGATTTTTTGTACGTTATTTCCACTCGGAGTAATCACCCATTTTGTGCGGCCAAATTGTTAATGAAACAGACCTTACAACTATTTTCTATAACTGTTCTTAAAGCGACGCTTCATGCTACTTGCTAAGCTCCTGAGCGTTGGATAGTTCCAATTCATATTTGGATATTATTTGTTCGAAAATGAATTGAATTTTCCGTTAATTTTATAATAAAAATATATAAAAACGGTACTAAACATATTCAATTGTATTAAGGTGTGGCACATTGAGTATGGAACAAGCATTTTTGATTCTTACAGCGACCCTAGTGATCGGATTTGTAAATTTGGTATCTTATGTGTTCCCTATAACAATAACAACATCAGAAGTTTTTTTTTCGCGGTGCAGTTCGAACGTGTTTCAGAGAAATACAAAATGGAAGAAGAAAGAAGAAAAATAATTGTGTGCAATCATTTGGAAAACCCTTCGTGGTCTGGGAGAAACATGCTAACGTGTGGGGTTTTCCCCGAAATACCGTGTGACGGATCGCAAGCCTCAAAGCAAGCGTCGGGCGGGTACTGTCAACCGTCAACTGTGGAATAAAGTCATCAAGAACATTAAGGCAAACCCCAACATCTCAGACCGCGATTTGGCCAAAAAGTTTCGCGCCGCACGCAGTACCTTGCAACGGACTCGTCTCCGGGAAGGCTTCAAGTCATACCGTGCAAGAAGACAACCAAATAGGGATCAAAAGCAGAACAATGTGGCCAGAATCCGTGCCAGAAAACTGTATGAACAGCAGCCGAATTCCCGTGTTCAAAGAAAAATATCAAAAATGTCTTCAAGAAAAGAAATTCTCCTAATCTCTTTCTCTTCAACCAATTTTCATCTCTTTCAATCGAATTCCGAAATATTGAAGAGAAAGAGAAAATAATCATTTCGCTTGAAGAAAAAAATGTGCTTTTCGTTATGACCGCTAGATGGCATCAAGAAGTTTTTCTCATATGATAGTTCAAAACGTCCTGTTGCTCATTAAATTTTTTGCTGCGATCTTTTTAATTGTTTTGATATTTTGCACCGAATAGGCTTTCTCATCAAATTTTAACGACATATTAGTCTATTCTTAATAATATAGTTCAAACTACGCAAGTAAAACTACGCCAAGTGACTCAAACGGGTACGTATAAACATTTAATTGATCTGTCATCAAATGGCAAAATCTGCATTGAGATATTTTCAAAACTTATTCTAGAAACGTCCGTGTTTGTAAACAAACAGTGATGCTTATCTGCAGCAGTGAAATTTAATTTCATAAAGTACAAATCGGTACAAAAAATATTGAGAATTGCATCTACCACAGCGTAAGTAAGAATTTGTTCAAAATATCTTCAATTAATTAATTAATCGATTAATTGGCATTAGGCTCAAAAAGTACATCACGATGGATCAAAAAAATATACTTGGTGGACTACATGACCCAGAATTTGGACTTCGCCAACAACCGGTTCCAGTCATTGCGTGGGAAAGAGCTGCAACGACAAAAATGGGCTGACCTAAGCAAAACGCTGAATGCTCTCGGCGGAGCTTCAAAATCAGCGGAACAATGGGAACTTTCATGGCGAGACCTGAAACAGAAAACAAAAACAAAGTGGTTGGGAATCCAAAACCGACAGAGCGGAGAGAACGGATTGGTCAAGAAGAAGCGAGATATTCTTTCGGAGCTCGAAAATATGATTCTTGCTGTCATGCAGAAAGATACATTAAACGGGGACGGCAAAACTCAGGGGGGTGGCTTCAATGAACCGGTAAGATAATGTTATTAGTGCTTTACCTCTTATTCCTCACGATTCTATTCTTATAAGGGCAATAAGCGATAAGTCATCTGGAGGATGGGTTGCGGGGGGGTTGGGGGGTGGTGTGTCACGGTAATAGTCTTCTCGACCAATGACCGTGCGAGATCCGGTCGGCCGCGTTCAGCGAGGACGCCACGGGTCATCAAGATCGTGAGGGAGCGAATTCGGCGCAAAAAGAACCGCTCAATCCGGAAAACGGCTGCAGATCTCAACGTTTCCATTGGAACCGCTCACACCATACTCACCAAGGACCTTGGTTTCAGGCCTTACAAAAAACGTAAGGTCCATGGCGTTTCGGAGGCTACCAGCAAAAAGCGGTTGGATCGAGCTAAGAGGATCCTCTCTCGGCACGCTGGTCAGGAGTTTGTTTTTTCGGACGAGAAACTGTTCGTGCTGCAGCAGCCGCACAATGTGCAAAATGACCGGGTGTGGGCGCCATCGAGGGACAGCATTCCTGAATCCAATATAAACATCCCTCGGTTCCAAAGTGCCGCGTCGGTGATGGTTTGGGGGGCAGTATGCAAACGTGGTAAGCTACCCTTGGTGTTTATTGAAAAAAACGTCAAAATCAACGCGGCGTACTACAAAACTGAGGTTTTGGAAAAGGTTGTTGCCCCCAGTCTCCGAAGCCTCTACGGCGATGAGCACTACGTGTTCCAGCAGGACGGTGCACCAGCCCATACGGCAAATGTGGTTCAAGCCTGGTGTCGGGACAATTTAACCGACTTTCTGGACAAAACTTTGTGGCCTCCCAGCTCCCCAGACTTGAATCCTCTCGACTTTTTTGTTTGGTCCTATATGATGGCGAAGCTGAACGAATACAAGGTCAGCACTTTGGATCATTTCAAGACGGTAATTCTCAAAATCTGGGACGAAATGCCCATGCAGTCCGTGCGTGCCGCCTGCGACGCGTTCGAGAAACGTTTGAAGCTCGTTAAGGAGTACAAAGGGGGGGTCATTCCAAGAGAAATGTTGTAAACGTTCCTTGTAAACATAGCTTTCAATAACATAAATCCAAAAAATAAAAAAACATGTTTTCATTTTTTTAACAAATTTTGAAAGTGTATCCGAACTTATTGAACACCGTGTAAGACTCTGCCAGTGGATTTCAATGACGACGAAGAACTACCTGAGCATTCACAGAACTATGAATGCGATTCAGCTAGCACCGAATTCCACGATATCGAGTACTTAGATGCTAGTCCACGCACCAGTCAAGAAACCAGTGAATCAACCACACGTTCAAAAGCTACTCCGACGCCAAGAGGAAGACAACTCGGCAGAGGACAGCGATTTTCAGACACTGGAGTACAAACAAGGGAATCGCACATTCTCAAAACGCTTCAATCCATGCAGGCGGACAAGAAGGAAGACAAGAAACGAAAACTTGATCTGCAAGAGAGGATGTTAAACATCGAGGAGAGAAAGCTTGAACTCAAGCAACAAAAAATCGATACATTGAAATCAATTGACCAAACCCTACAGCAATATTTTAATCGCAATCACCAATGTTGACTTTGTTCCACTTTGTGATCTACCTTTGTTGAAATAGTCATTTATTGAAATACAGTCATATGGAATCTTTACATTAGTGGAAATAATTATTTACAATGTTTTGGCTTTCTCTTCTTCCTACGTCTAATCGTCCTTCCTTATCATCATTATGACCAACCTGTTCCGCAATTTGATTGACATCTTTCCCGTCATTGTTTAGATCCTCATTCAAAATGTCTTCTACTGGGTATTTATGATTAATAAGGAAGTTATGAATTATCACACAGCAATTGATAATTTGACCACAGAAGTCCTTTTCGTATCGTAGGAGATAGACACGTGAAATACATCTGAATCTAGACTTCAGACACCCGTTGCACTGCTCCACTGGAATTCGTGCCTTACAGTGGGCTGTGTTGAAGTCAGTTTCTGCCTGCCTTGTAGTCCTTGAATATGGTACAAGAAGCCATGGCTCCGTTGGGTAACCTCCGTCTCCTAGCAAAAACGTGTTTCTGCTTCCGTTATCATGTCGATGCTTCAGAAATTGTCGCACTTGGCTACGTTTCCATATGAATGCATCATGGGTTGAACCTCCGAATCTGGCATTCACATTGAATATGCGAAGGTCAATATCGCATATCAATTGAACATTCTTCGAATGATAACCTTTTCTGTTTAAGTAAACGTGCTCAACTTCTTTCGAGGGGCTCAAAATAGCAACGTGGGTGCAATCAATTGCTCCAATTACCCCGGGAATGTTGAACTGTTCAAAAAATCTTTGTTTAATTCGAATGAGCTCATTATCAGTTGTAGGGAATACAACAAAGGTACCCAAAAGATATTTATCCATTGCCACGATAACATTTTTTAGGATACGATGGCATGTTGTTGAAACAGGTTAACTCCCATATAAATGATGACATCACATCAATTTAATCAAACAGTTACCTGATCCAAGGTACCTCATCGTTGTTAGAACCTGTAAATGTACCGGTATTGTAGTGGTTCTTTTATCTTTTAAAGGAATCTCATTTAGAAGTCGATCCATCAAATCGATGAGCTTCTCAGCCAAACATTTTGGCATTCGAAACAGTTTTTCAAAATTTCCATCTGATATGTCGAATGGATTGCTTATGTCTCTCAAATACCGACGATGTCGAATCAATTTTAACTTTTCCTGTCGCTTGTACCACTTTTTTCTTGCGATATAATAAGAAACAAGTAATGCGTCCATGTTTAAGACCGATCAAAACAACTGTTACTTGATGATGACTTGATAAAATTTATGAGCAGCAGCAATTTTCTCTATGTGTTTCTTCCGCATAAATCTCGAAGTGAAAATTAATTTCTTTTTCTTTTCCAAACGTCAAAAAAATTCTTTCCACAAACATTCGGAATTCCACAAAAAGAAAATTTTCAAAATCTCTTCGGAATTTTCTTTTCTTCGAAGAAATTTTGTGCTCGGAATTCGGCTGCAGATGTTGACAAAATTCAATGGCTGTCTCCTCATGGATGAGGAAACCTACGTAAAGGCCGATGCCAAACAGCTACCGGGACAACAATTTTACTTAGCTACCGCTCGGGGAGATGTTCCTGCCAAATTCAAGTTTGTGTTTGCAGATGAATTTGCCCGTAAATACATGATTTGACAAGGCATCTGTAGCTGCGTTAGGAAGACCAAGGTTTTCATCACTCATAAGACATTTAATTCAGAGCTATCAGAACGGAATGTCTCCAAAAGCTAATATTGCCATTCATCAGACCCCACAATGAACCTGTCATGTTTTGACCAGATCTTGCTGGCTGTCATTACAGTGAAACAGTGCTACAGTGGTATGAAACTAACGGGATTCAGTTTATACCGAAAGAACTCAACCCACCAAACTGTCCCCAGCTCAGACCGATAGAGAGATTTTGGGCTATTATGAAAAGGAAGCTGAAGGTGAATGGCAGTGTCGTCTAAAGCTTAAATGAATTGAGAACCAAGTGGAATAACATTGCCAAAACGATAGATGAGAATAAAGTGCGCCGGTTGATGAAACGTATTCCGGGAAAAGTCCGCAAATATCTTCGAAATCGAGATGATTTTTTTTTGTATTTTCCCTCAAGTTCACAGAAAGTCAAACATTTTAGTTCAAACAGAACCTTATTTTGTTAATGTATATCTGAAATATGCGCAATAGTCTATGTTCCAATTCTAACTGCGCCACGCATTAAACATTAATAGAGTATCGAGGAACAGATAATGCTAAAAATTAGATTACTTTATCATAGACAACTGATTTCTGTAGGTATCCATTATACCCATTTCAGGTGTCCGTCTTTCCAGACCATGTGAGGGAACTGCGATTTTCAGACATGTTTTGGATGGCTTAAAACACATGAAATTTGTATAAAATTTACCAGTATATGTGACGTAAAGCTGACTATAAGTAAATAGGTACGCACAAAAAGACCTGTTATTCGTGATTCAATCAGTTTGAAAAGTCCAGTAATGGTTGCTTTACAGTACTTTTAATAAAACTCCAAATTTACAGCAATTTGGTTACATTTCTCCAGTTCGAACGAAATCTTGAACCTTGCGCCCGCACAGTGGAAACGGACACGGAATCAGCGCATTTCTTCCATTTTGTCCGCATTTGCTGGATGTCCTTGACAGCCCTGCCACTTCGTCAAAGTCGCTGCTTTGAAATTCACCAGTATATTTCGATTGATTGAAATTCCGGGCAATTCGGAGGATTCATTTGCTTGGGGACAAAATCGATCTTGTTGGCAGCATACCACTCCAGAACCATCTTGGAGTAGTGGCAGCTGGCCAAATCGGACCAAAAGATGATATTGCCCCTATGCTTGCCAATGAACGGCAATACACGTTCTCCTATGTAAACATGGGATGTCATCGTCGAGGACATCGAGTTTGACGTTTGTTTAGATCAAGTTTGACGTGTGTCGAAAAAGCGAGTTTGACCTATGTTTCGTCATCGATCAAAATGCACCCCTGTGTTTCGTCAAAACACGGTTGCACAAGAGCCATGCACGCTTTTTGGCCACGGAATTCTGCTTCATGTACCAGTTCGGATATTTACTGGCAGTGTACGACTTGTATCTTTCGCTGGCAAGGATGTTCTGCACCGTTTGAAAGTTGATGTTGTACCTTCTGGCCATATCTCAGATCGAAACCTTGCTGCGTAGCTGACGATCCCTGGTTACAGTTTTTTCGTAGGTCCGCTGATTCCTTTCCACACTCAGGGGTTCCTTCCTTTTGAGCACTCGACAAACTGTTGTTTTAGGCATCTTCAGCACTTTAGCCAGCTTGGAACCGGACCACCCCGGATTTTCCAGGTGTTTGGGCACAATATTTTTCTTCTTTCGAGTTCCATTTGACGTGATTTCTAATCCCGATCGACTACATTGACCAAACTTGCACCAGTTGTTTTCAATAGAAATATTAACAAACAACTGTCAAAGATTTTCGATTCCGAACACTCGAGACGTGCAGGCGGCGCGCGAGGGACGTACCAATTACTTTTAGTCAGCCTTCATTATGACAATATATAGCGTAGCATAGCATAGCATATGCGATTGTTCAAATCGTGGATTGCTATGCTATACTCACTTATGAATTATACAATGTCCAAGTTATAATTATTGAGAGTAATCTACAATGTAGTGTCACGAAAAAGTATTTGGGACTAATACGTCACCCTTGATAGTAAAAAACTGCTTCGCTTGCACACCATTGTACACCGGGCCAGGTCCTTTGAGTCTCTGGAAAAGACAAAGAATGTTAGTACGACATCTACTTGTGAAGATGCAGGGAACTCATACTATCTTCATAGATGCCTCAAAAATGGGAGTTTGTGTTATTAAGTGCACCGTTCTGACTCACATTCCGGACACATAGGCGTCTTAATCAACAAATTTGGAACTATTGGAAGATTTCAAGTGACATATTTGAAAAATGTGACTATTATGACAACATATGACGGTAAATAACAACTTTTGTGAAAATTACTATTAGTAAAGTAATATTTGATAAAATGTTGTAACTGTTCCTTAAGATGTCCATCTTTAACTTCTTCTTCCTACAGTATGAAGTGCCTGCCAGAAGTTGCTGCCTTCATCAAGAAGTATCACCCGAAAGAGAATGTGGTTTTTTGGCTGGACCTGGCCTCGGCCCATTATGCCAAGAGATCACCGAAAGAAGATGGACCGGCTAAAGATAAACACTATAACGAAGACCCCCAACTCTTCCAACGACTCCCAGCTGTAACTGATAGAATATTTTTGGGCAATCCTCAAACGGATTGGATTCAAAATCCGGCCAAAACGCAGAAGCAGTTGATCGTTAAGGCATCGGAAGAGCTGAAGAACATGCATATTTTCATCAACCATGGCTCCAGCCAACTGCTGTTATCTAGCCGAAAAGGTGAACAAACATTTTTTTAGAAGGCTTAATAACCGTAGGATTTAAGAAACATTTTATTCATTAAATTTACGGCCCCCTAAAAAATCCATCCATTTTTTGAATGCATACGTAGGCTTACTGTGGCAAGCAATAATCTTGAAACACCAGAAGATAAAAAAAAAGATTTAATTTACTGTTAAAATAACGCAATTTGAAAAAAAAATCCAACCCTCTCACCTCCAACACTACGTAATTAAAAGGCTCAGATCTTCCGGCAAATTTTGATAACTACTTATGATCTTTGACCGCATCAGAATAACAATACACAATAAATAATCAATAAAGTGAACTACCTAAGGCTTACTACAGCAAGAGCAAATCTCCGAAAAAAAAACAACCCAAACAGTCGCTCGGTGCCATCTGTGGGTGAACAATTCCGAAGATTTTAAAACAGGCAAACCTTCGCCCAAACTAATTTTCCATTTCCAACAGCGAGGAAAACTTTTCAATTTTTTTATTTTGCTTCCTTCGGGGGGTCTCCCAAATGCAGAGCATTCAAAGCAGCACAATACGAAAAAAAAATTCAAATACCTATCACCACCACAGTTAAAGGAAGTCAGCAGGAACCCGAGATAGGCTTCTGAGGAGATAGCCCAATCAGCAACGAGCACAATATGCGGAGAGCTGTTCCTACTCTACTTGGATGTTATTGGCGAAAGCAAATGAAATTTGGCTCGTTCCGTAGCGTTGTTGAGTCGATTGAGTTGAGTGTCGATTTTTATGAATGTTTTATAAGTTCCGGTGCCTCACAAAAGCAGGAAGCTGACCTGCTGGGCTCCACAAGACATGAAATATTTCCACCACACAGAACCAAGCAAGAGCCATTTTACTCCCGACGAGCAGCAAATCAATTGGCAATTGAAAAAAAGGAAACGTTTAGGTGTAATTTTCATGACTTGTTGATTTAATTTTTCCGCTACCGGAATGTAAATGAGACCGTTGATTGCTTTAATGAATGGGTAATGACGCCTGGAAATGGAGGCAATATTGGAATATTTATGATTTTTTATTTTTTGCAATGCGAACTTCACGAACATCGATCTACTTAAAATTCTGCCAAGATCAAATTTAAAATCCCATCAAAACTTCGAACTTCACCTTCCAAACATGTGTAATTTACGACCGACGGAAAACGTGGAGAAAGGTGAACCAGAAAGGAAAAATTAATAACGGAAAAGCGCGAACAGGTGTACGACGAGTGGCTGGTTTCCTTCTTCGCCGGCCGTCGTCGGTTGGCATTTTATAACGGAAAATTTCCGCACCGGAAGGGTCGCATGAACGAGGTAGGTACTAGAGCCGTCGAGCAACACGGGTTGGATGGTAGGCACCAAGCGAAGCGTGCAGTCAGTGCGCGGCGGAGGTGAATTTGCAATGAATGGAAATAGGATTTCCGGCTTTTTAATGCGATCCTGGTGGCTGGTGACTATTATTATTTGTCGCTCGTAGTCTGCCAGCATGGCGAAAGGTAGCTAAGCATAAATATTGTGATTTGTGCGGTACAAGTGGCGCACCGTGAGAATGGGTGGCATATGTTAATTAAATATTTTTTGATAATTATTTTCGAGTTACACGCGCCATGCGGTGTCACAAAGTACGAGTACCTATGCCTATGTCGCAAAAACAGTGAGATGGAATTTTCGATGGGACAGGATGAGTCCGGCGGGACGAAAGAAAAAAATCTTGTTTGCCGTCGCATAAAATAGGTTGAGTAATGGCTTCAGGTGTTGTTGTTTTTTTTTAAGATAAATTAATTTAACGGAATTAAAACTTTTTTTGCAACCAACCACATTGTGTCAAGATGGGGATTGAAACACGTTGAATTGTTTCAGTTATAAATCCACAAGGCAGCTAGAGCAGAAAAAGGACAAATGAATTCTAGGAAAATTTGTAAAGACTGTGCATTACGACTGGTTGGCGTAACAGAAGACGATTTACAACGCTATTCATAAAGGATTATGCCGAGAAAAATACCAAGCTATACTTAACAGTTGCTTGTTTCATATGCTTTGAGTAAATGTTTCGAATCTATTTATTGTTCACCTTCTTTAGGCATCGGGGTTTACATGACCCGGAATGGATTTTCAAAATGCTATAAATTTCTAAAATGACCATCTTGAAGTTTGATTTTTTTTTTTACTTTTCGCAAATCATCTAAAGTAACGTTTCTGCATCGAACCCAATTTTTCTTGACATTTCTGAAGGGCTGTTAAAATAAAGTAACGAATAAGATGTTTCGGATAATATTGACGTGGATTTCAAATTCACATTGCGGAATGTTCATGTGACCACATTTTTAAGTCTTTGCACTCAAAATGCTAGTTGGAGTCCCAATTTTTAGGTTTCAGTGAATACTGCCATTTTTGACCCGATTGGCCACAAGGAATCTGTGCCGGAAGAGGACATGTTTTGTTACGATCCATGAGACGGCGACAGATACAAAATTTCATTGGAACATGCTTTTCGCCGGTTCAAACTTCATTATTTTTTATACATAGTCTACTTCTTGCCTAGAGTAACACACCAGAGCCAACGAAATACAAGAGCAACAATAAACCATCCGGACAACGACCATGCCAGATCGCAAAGTCAGCAGTAAAGCCACCACAGTAAAACCAGCGTATGGCATCACAGAGTCAGCAAGATTGTCAACGACCGATTGATTGCAAGCCCAGCAATTAGAAGCGATAAAGAGGACCCCCGAACCTGGAACGCAGACAGTAATTCCTCGTTTGTAGTGTAAAACACTTGTTCAGTTTATATATTATATTTAGTTAGGTCTTTTTCATGAATAAACAGTAAAAGTGTAAAACTTTAGTTTTTCAAAAAGCCTATCACGGCCATGATCTCATATTTCTAGAAATTGCCCAATGACTATATTGGCTACTCCGGGACAATCAGGATGTCCCGGAGGAACCGATTAGGAGAGGACAAATGCAGATTTTCGTAGAAACATGCCTTTCACGGGCTCAAACTTCATGATTTTTCATGAGTAGTATACTTGCCTTGAAATGGACCGATGACCGTATTCTGGAACAATTTGAAACCCCTGGAAGAACCCTTCACGAAGGAACAAATGTGATTTTTCATGCCGAAACATGCCTTTTGACGGCTCAAACCTTATGATTTTTCGTAAACAATCTTCTTATAGCCATTAAATGAACGAATGACCATATTGACCATTCTGAGATAATCCGAATACCCCGGGGGAACGCTTCAGGACGAGACAAATATTTTGTTCGCCGAAACATTCTTCTACTAAATTTCGAAGATATTTCCGTTGATATAAAACCGAAAACAATTTTTTGAATTTTTGAACCGCAATTGCTGGATTTTGGAGTATACGAATTTATTCACGTTTTTTTCGGAGCTTTAGGGATGCCGCCGAGCGACAAATATGGTCATTTGTCCATTTAATGACTAGATATATCTTCTCATCATCATGGGATCCCAGTAGTGGACAGTAATTTCTGCTAGAACCAAAGATGTGAAGGGAAACTAATTCCTAAGGACCACATGTGATAGAAAGCAATTTCCAAATTATGATGACGGGAAGATATTTCCAATTTTCAAAACATTATAATTTAATTATCGCACTTCAGGCAATAAAAACATAATCAGTAATGGAGTAGAAAAAGATTGTTTACGAAGAATCATGAATTCTTAGCCGTCAAAAGGAATGTTTCGACGACAATCCGTATTTATCCCCTCGTAAACGGTTCCCTCGGGGCTTCCGGATAGTCCGGGATAGCCAATAAGGTAAGAAGCCGTCTACTCATGAAAAATCATGAAGATTGAGCCGTCGAAAGGCATATATCGCATTTGTCCCTTCCTAAAGGATTTTTTCGGGGCATCTGGCTTGTCTCAGAATGGCCAATATGGTCATTGGTCCATTTCAAAGCTAGATGTAGACTACTTATAAAAAATCATGAAGTTTGAGCCGTCGAGAAGCATGTTTTGGCAAAAAATCGGTTTTTTCCCTTCCTAGAAGATTTCCCCAAGGCATCCGAATTGTCTCAGCATGGCGAATATGGTCATTGGTCCATTTTAAGGCTAGCAACTAAGTTCTCATGAAAAATCCTTAAGTTTTTAGCCGTCGAAATGCAAATTTTGGCAAAAATCCATATTTGTTCACTCCTAAATGGGGTTTTCAGGATTCAGATTGGCCAATATGGTCATAGGTTCATTTCAAGGCTAGAAGTAGACTAGTCAACAAAAATTATGAAGATTGAGCCGTCGATAGGTATCATTCGGCGAAAATCCGTATTTGTGCCCTCTTAAAGTGTCCATCTCAAGGTTAGATGTAGACTACGTATGAAAAATCATGAAGTTTGAACCGTCGAAAAGCATGGTCCGATGAAAATTAATATCTGTCGCCGTCTCACGGATTGTGGCAAAACATGCCCACTTTCGGCACAGATTTCTTATGGCCAAAAAGGGCAGTACTCACCGGGAAATAAAAATTTGGACTTCAACAAGCTCTTTGATAGCAAAGACTTAAAAATGTAATCATATAGACTTTCCACAATGTGAGTTTAAAACCAGGTCAACATGACCGGAAACGCCTTATTCGTCACAAAATGTTAACACCCGTGGAAGGTTAAACAAAGCGTGAAGCAACCTGCGTTTAAAGGTAGAACCCGAAAATATCCGAGCACATATTGCCAGCTGCAGCAATACATCCGTTGCACCAAATGTCTTGCAATTTTTGTTAAACTTTACTTGATGGTATAGTGCTGTAATAAAAATAATGAAAATATCAACAAGAATGTTTGTAAGGTTCATGATAATATAATGAAACAATTGTATTTATATGTTTGCATAACATTTTTAATATTTTTCGAATTGCTACATGCTGTTTTCAAACCTAGTCCATTTTTTTAAGCGAATAGGGTAGGGAACGTCTTAATCAGGGGTGACAGTTTTCATCAGTTGTTTGGAAATAGGTCTAAGGCTCCTATATTTTCCAAATTACTTCGCTTTAAATGATTCGGACATAAACTCTATCCATCGGTCTAATGATTCAATGCATGAATAATTATCGATTACCAATTAATTACTGTCATTTTGAATATATAAAATACATCGTCTAGAATACCATCAGTTTCCTACCAGCTGAAAAAGTTCGCTTAAATTTTGCCTTTGGGTATTTTTTATTAGTTTGCGTGTACCGGTGAGAATATTTTAATCAGCTCCTTCTCACATCTAGGCTTGTTGCCAGAATGTAGTGTTAATCATTGAGATGAATTTATTTCATATTGAAATGCTTTAACAACTCAATTTATTTCATACTTTTTCCAATCATTTGAGGTTCATCTATGCTTATAATTATATTGTCCATCATCTGCCACTATCATATGCAATACAAAACTAAATTCAGAAGCTTTCCAACAGTTCTCATCGATAAATAATCCTTCGCAGTTGAGCGGCAGCTATGGCATCACTGTTGCGTTTGAGTGTACCCTTTTTCCTCTCTTCTTTGTTAACCATGGCTATAGCGTACCGGTATTGTAACGTGAAGCCTGCTATCTCTTACTTTTGCTCGTTTTTAAACAAAGCATCACGTTTGTCGTCACTGCCGCGTCATTTAACAGTACCGTAAGAGAAAAAGAAATAAAAAATACACATTGCCAATCTAAAGATCATTGACAAACTAAATGTTTGGTAGCGTACGTCTGTCTCATAACCTACTTACTAGTAGGCGAGTTTATGATCCTAGCAATTGACGTGTTGTGGTTGATTATTTTGGAGAGCGTATGGGTAAAACAACGGTGCGGTTTGGGGAAATTAACGTTAGCAAGAAATCGTGAACGGGCCTACTTCATTTCGGCTTTCCACACATGTACGGAATCGCACTCATACAATGTTGTTAATTTACGTACGGATTAAATTTGCATGATCAGAAAGCAATTTGCGTGGTTTTAATAAATACCTGCGATTGGGAACTTTATTGTACGTCTATGAAACTTTCGGAGCCTAGTGCTCGTTTCTGTAAGCAGAGGGATTAAAGTCCAAATATTGGCAGTTCTAATTACAGATCACGCATAACTTCATAAAATATCCCAGTTGATGCATGTACTGCTTGAATTTGTGACGAAAATCCTTTTTTATGTGTTGCTTGAAAAAGGTGAATTGTCATGCATTTAGGAGGATTTGACTTCTCTTACGTTAAAATGAGCTAAAATTTTGAAACATTGTTTCAAACCAACTATACAATATTTCAAACATCTATAAACTACATGAACATAGTTAGATACAATTCATTGATAGACACACTCTCTATTGAATTTAATTGGTTAACAGATTTAGATATTGTAACGGAGCATGATCATGATTGACCACCAGAAGTTGCTACTCCGTTATTGCCAGGTCAGCTGAATTTACACAGAGAACCAACAGATGATGCATGGGTTTAACAACCATCAACAATTTGTAAAAAAATGGTAATCCCAAATTAAGAGAATACCGGCACCGACCCCGCCTGAATGCTTTGACCTGTATGGAAAGGAAAGAAATTTGTTGACGTACAGTACTGAACAAAATAAAGTACACACCTGATGTAACTAAATTCAAATCGCTATATCTTTTTCGGCATAAGATTCTTCAGTACAGTTCATATGAATAAAATGTTGTATTTTAAATTTATAAAATTTAAACCACATCAATACATCTTCATATTGCATATATTTTTAATAGTTTGATAAAATGATAGCATGAGTCGTTTCTCAGCTGGACAAAATTAAATACGCAGTACTACAACCACAACTGTACATCTTGGCGTACAGCGTAGGAATGCTTTCGTACCCCTCGAACCGCATTGAAACGTTAAAAAAAACTTGTATGTTGTTAATGTATCATATTAGGGCGTTTCAATCCGATAAGATGAGAAAAACAAATTTCTCTAGATATCCGCAAACTCATCGTTAAAAACCGTCAAGAGGGCCTTTCAAACAGAGAAATCGCTCGGAAATATGAGAGAGGCAGGAGTACGAAAAATATGCAAGAACTACGAGGATTTCGGAAGTGTGGCAGACAGAGCAGGTAGAGGAAGAAAACGGAAGATAACAATCAATGATGATCGGCGAGTTGACCGCGAAGTGGCTTAAAACCCGTCGATCACCCGTGTAATCAAGGAAAACGTTAACTTGAACATATCCGATCGAACTGTGAGCAGAAGACTACATGAAACAGGTTATAAGAACAGCTTTGCTCAACGCCGACCTTTGATTTGCAAAGTTAATAGGTTTGTTTATTTTGCTGTTAGCATTTATTTAAGACTAATTATGTCTCCTGTAGGATCAAACGTCTCAACTCAACGTACATCGACAAGCCATTAAACTTCTGGAAACAGGTTCTCTGGAGTGATGAGAGCAAGTTCGAGCTCTTTGGTCGTCAACAGAGGGCACGAGTCTGGACAAAACCTGGAGATAAACTTGCAGGTAAAATTTTTCAAAAAACAGTGAAGCACGGAGGTGGCAATATCATAGTGTGGGGGTGCTTTGCGTGGTCTGAGGTTTTAAATCTTATCAAAATGGATGAAATAATGACTGCCGACTCT
Source organism: Aedes koreicus (assembly GCA_024533555.2). NCBI lineage: Eukaryota > Metazoa > Arthropoda > Insecta > Diptera > Culicidae > Aedes > Aedes koreicus. The sequence goes on from JAHHFK020003064.1 coordinate 237,016, forward strand.
TACATAAGTATTCTAAAAAGAAATCTGAAGAAGTCGACACATAAAGCTGGTTTGCAAAATAAGTTTACTTTTCAACAAGACAACGACCCCAATCACACCGCCTTCAAAACCACTGCCTATTTCCGCGCTTCACGTATCAAACTGTTGGAATGGCCTCCTCAAAGCCCGGACTTGAATCCTATCGAATAGTTGTGGTCTATTCTGGATCAAAACGTTGACAAAGGAGACGCGACCAAGCGTGACAAACTATTCGAAGCTCTGGAGAAGGCCTGGATGAATTTAAACCCTCAACACATGTGAAATCTCGTCGAAAGTATGCCACGACGCTTGCAAGCCGTTATTGAGGCACGATGTGGGTATTCTAAGTATTGGTTTTAGCAATAAGCAATAAAAGTCATGCATTTTTTAAGTGCGTACTTTATTTTGTCTATAAAAAGCGAGCAAACACTCAATGAACCTTGTCTTCTGTTGAAAATATCACTCTCAAAGCTCAAATCAATCCTTATTCCGAAAATACATACGTAATTGTAATTTTCGTTCAAAGATATCGAAATGTTATCATTCAAAGTTGCTGGATAATTTATGAAATATGGAAGGTTCGTACTTTATTTTGTCTAGTACTGTAATACTCACTTTATTGGAATTCGAGAACACATCTGCACTTGCACGAGTAATCACTAGGATGTTGGATAAAAAGATTGAGTTCGCAGCGCATTCAGATTATTCTCCATTTAGTTTGTTTTGAAGAGTTGCACTAATATATTAGGTGCGCAACTAAGTTCCCGCTGTTTAGCAATAGATGGCGCCAGTAGTAAGTGCTGGTCGAATGTCGTACATCTCAAGCGTCATAAACCAAGCTCAGACATATGGTAAACAAACCGCTTTGCCAAATCAGTGATTTTGGTTTAGTGTGATATATTTTGGTTGTTTGAAGATGTCTGATTTCGTGCCAAATAATCGTCTTTTGCGGGAAGTGTTGATTTTCTTCTTTCATTCGAAGAAAACGGCGGCTGAAGCACATCGAGAGCTCCAAAAAGTTTACGGTGATGCTGCTCTGAGTGAAACAACGTGTCTTGATTGGTTTCGTCGCTTCAAAAACGGTGATTTCAGTGTTGATGATCGTCCGCGTGAAGGAAGGCCAAAAAACTTCGAAGACTCTGAATTGGAGGCATTGCTCGATGAGGATCCGTGTCAAACGCAAGAAGAGCTTGGTTCAGGATTCGGAGTTTCCCGCCAAGCCGTTTCTAAGCGATTGCATGCGTTGGGAATGATTCAAAAGCAAGGAACTTGGGTTCCTTACGATTTGAAGCCAAGAGATGTTGAGCGTCGTTTTTTCGTCTGTGAACAACTGCTCCAGCGGCAAAAAAGGAAGAGGTTTCTACATCGCGTTGTGACGGGTGACGAAAAATGGATTCATTACAGTAACCCAAAACGGAAACATTCATGGGGACTGCCCGGGCATGCTTCAACATCGTCGCCTAGGCCAAATATTCACGCTGCGAAGGTTATGCTGTGTATTTGGTGGGACCAAGTTGGTGTTATTTATTATGAGCTGTTAAAACCAAACGAAACCATTACCGGGGAACGGTATCGAACACAATTGATGCGATTGAGCCGAGCAGTGCACGAAAAATGGCCACAATACGAGCACAGACACGAAAAAGTGATTCTTCAGCATGACAACGCTCGACCTCACGTTGCGAAACCCGTGAAAACCTACTTGGAAACGCTCAAATGGGAAGTCCTACCCCACCCGCCATATTCTCATGATATTGCACCGTCCGATTATTACTTGTTCCGGTTCGATGGCACATGGTCTCACTGGTCAGCAGTTCCACTCATATGATGACATCTCAAAATGGCTTGATTCTTGGATAGCATCAAAAGACGAATAGTTCTATCGAAATAGTATTCACGTTCTACCAGAAAGATGGGAAAAAGTCGTAGCTAGTGATGGGCAATACTTTGAATAATTCGTTTGTAACCTTTGTTTCAAAATAAAGTTCCTTTTTCACCAAAAAACAGCGAGAACTTAGTTGCGCACCTAATATATTTAAATATTAGTACCGATTTAAACCAACGGTGAGGATGTCAATGGAGTCACATTATTTATACCAACAACAAGGATGCTGATAAGGCCACTAACAAACAGTGATAATGGTTTTTGGTTCGGAAGACAAGTACAAGGTAACTTGAAACTTTCGAGGGCCTTTTTAAACAAACAGTAAGGATGCTGTTGGGGCCACTCTCATATTGCGAGAGTTGTTTTTATTGGGAAAACAAGGTTGAAAGTTTATTTGGACCGATTTATACCAACAGTAAGGGTGCTGCTGAAGTCTCTCACAAAATATGATGATGGTTTTTGATAGGCAAGACAAGATTGTTTGAAATTTTAGGAGGTCAATTTAACCAACAATAAGGATGCTGCTAGGGCCACTCATAATGTATGATGGGGGATATTCATTGGGAAGACAAGGTATGATGTTGGAAGTTGGACGTTGGAGGTATGACGCAGACAAGTATGACGATGAGGTCATACACATAGTGTGATCGTAGCTTTTCATTGGGAAGAAAAGGCAGCTTCAACAACGCTACAGCGCCGATTGGACCGATTCCAAATAGCACTTTATTCTAATCTACCTAAAATTACTTTTGATGAATTTGGTAAAATTATAGGTTTCTGGCCACTTTATTGCTTCTATCAATTTCCAAGCTTCTCTAATCAGCACCAACCAGGGGACACTTGGTCCTATACCCAATGATTTCATTATCCGATCCACTCAACCAATCGTAGTGTTTTGTGAAAAAGTGGGCGGAATATTATAACTTGAGATTATTCAATGCAGACGTCTTCCAAATTTGGCAGAGCGATAGGTGATGGGTGGGCGGACTGGAATTTAGAAGGCATGTTGTTATCCTGCAAGTAACACGAAATAAAGCACTTATCAAACCATCATAAAAATAGCATGTGTACTGTGAGGACGGGGAAGTTTTCACGTAAAGTTATTCAGATACAAGTTTCAGTTGTTCGTGAGCTGTTTATGTGTGTATGATATTAAACATATACAATGTCTGGTATACTTTTTAAGGGATATTTTCAACCAACATCATAAAAACATAATTTGCCATAACGTGATATCATTTGAGTTCTGAATGATTTTTTCTTTTTAAATAATCGTTTATTTGTACAGTCTCAATCGAATCAACTGTACAGAGCCAAATTTTCATAGTTATATACATCATTTATCTTAAAACTAAAGTTAAGAGGATAGAGCCGATTACTCATGGCCGTCTCGAGGTTAATAGGAATTACAAATTACGGATGGGAAAGAGGGTGGGAATTTAAAGTATGGTTTACATAACACATTAAATTTAAAATCTTAATTATCTAAAAACTTATAACTATACAATTTATGGTTTTCTTTTGACTAAAACATTTTTTGAAAAAGAAAAAAACACACATACACAAATACACATATACACGGATAGCCTCTATAGAACTGAGACTATCCGTGAAAATGAAGTACTGATCCGGTGTTAATGAGGCAACAATTTCTAGCGTAAAGTGTATTGCCGCTAATTCAGTGACATATACGGAACAAGGAGCTTGAAGTTTACGATTGGCGCTATAAATTAAATTAAATATATCAAAGCCTGCTGACTCCTCTATCAAAGATCCGTCAGTGAAGAACGATGTAGTGGAATCAACTTGGCCAAACTTTGCAGCAAATAGAGTTCTGAATGATGTTTCAATGCATTTTTTATACTATCTTCTCGTAAAAAAATGAAATGCTTATTCAGTTTTGAGAATGATGTTCGAACAATGTGCATAATTACTACGAAAAGCGACCCCTAGGTATGTTTTAAAGAGATCATTTAAACTCCAAGCAGATCTCATAGCACTGAAACATTTTTTTTCATGCTTTGAACCGATTGACTATCGCATGAGAATCATTCAAATGAAAAACTAATGACAGGTTTAGAAACATCAAATACCTTGGCCTCAAGTGACGTTGCAGTTAACTTTTGTTAGGTGCGAATTCTGGTCAAAATTCAAAACGTATTACTGTGAGATTTTTTGAGAAATAAAATACTGAAATGGCCAAACGTCATGATGAAACCACTTCTACGATTGCTACGGATTTATAGTATGCTCGTTCTTTGGCCTAAACTATGAGATGGTCTACACAAAAGTCGCTCGGGAACATCCTGAAAGGTGCCTTTAAACCTTTAATCTTAAATTTCGGCTCATAATATAATAATCATAACAATGCTGTTTCTACAATTATTTGAATAAAATAGTAGAGGTCTGAATCAATCAAATTTAACACTTCACGTTTGTCATGAATCATCCGGAAGGCCACCCGAGTACCCTGACCGTTAACATCCAGATCACTAGTGCAAATGTTCTCGGATATTGTATTTTGCGGTCCTTTGGAAAAAATCTACAAAGATCTAAAAAAAAAAAATCATGAATCGACCAATTTTAAAATTATTCCGGATCTTCTAAAAAACCACTCAGGGGCCCTGGATGTTAATTTCCAGATCATTAAAGCATATATATTATAATGCTGTTTTTGGAAGTACTTTCATAACACCCTAAAACTTCAGGAATTTCATTACGGAAAAAAATTTATAGCGTTGAGAATTTATTTGCAGTTCCCAAGTGTGAATGTGTTCAAAAAGAATTGTAAGTATTTTTTTTTTTTGTTAATTTTGTATTTGTATGCCAATAAATCATTTCAAAAAAAGCATTTAAAAGTCCATGAATTTGTGGCCATAAAATAATCCCAAAATGTTGGCTTCCACTAAAATCATCTAACACTTAGATAGCTTTTGAAGACCTTAACGCAAAAATGGTAAATAAATGCTTACGTGTAAAGAAAAAGTTTAATTTTTCAAATTTAAAACTCAAGAGTGATACAAAATCAAAGCCTCTCAGTTTAATCATCAGAATACCGCTCATATTTGCTTTTCAGCTCCCGATGCCTTTAATCTGCAAATTATAATTTCCCAATACCTCCGGCAAACGATCATGGAAATTCAATTCCCATTACTAATTGTCACGCTCTGGTGCATTTGAAGCACATTACCATCAGAAAATAATTCATTCTACTTTGGTAACCAAATTTCGCAACCGCCGGAAATGATTTGATCCGTGCAAATGAAACCACATTTCTCTATATTTCTATGGAGGGCTCCTCTCTGCTGATGATGGTGCAATCCAATTTCGTCCTTACGCCAAAGTTAATTCAAAATCACTGTCAAATAATTATCATAACATTATGACAGAGAAAATAATTTTGAAATGTCTCCCATGAAGAAGCAACCTGCATACCCGTCAACGTCGGTAGCAAGCTGCGTATATTTTTGGCCGGGATGAAACAAACGTCCGTAATCTCATTTTGGTCTTTTTGGAGATTTTTTTTTGCCTCCAAGGAGTACTCTCACATTGGCCGTTGCATCTTTCTGTCCAATTTTCCTTTTCACTTGGCCTTTTCATATCTGATTTGCTGGCTTTCAGACTCGACTGTTGCTACTGGTGCTGTTGTGGCTAATGTGGCTCCAGCCTGGTTGGAGATCCTGTGCTTATGGATGTGTGTGTGTGTGTGCCTTAGAATCTGTGACCATGGGTCCTAGTCCGGGGATGGTGAAATAGAAACACCATCCATCCTGCAGAAGAGGAAGCGAAATGTGAGGTTAAAAATCATATCTCCCAGCTTTGGTTAGAGTGCTTTCATTTTCTGTGATTTATCCTCGTCCCCATTACGTTTCCCGGTGCTGTCAGTGAAACTTCAATCCAAACCGATTCTGGTGAAAGGCGACCCACAAAAAAAAGATTCCAAAGGTTCAACGTCAGCAAACGGAACGACGAACGCAGTGTCATCAGATGGATTAGAAAAGTTTTTTTTTCTCTCGGAAACGATAGACGAATGCAGTGCATGCGATGGGAAAAAGTTAAAGGAGCAGATCCGAGAGTGGAGGTTTTGCTTCGCTAAGCTTTTTTGCCGACTTGAGGCGAAAAGGAATAACTCCGCAACGGAAATACAATCTAGGCAACTTAAGCGGATCATGCAAGGAAAAATTGGGCACAATAATTCACAATCCTCACACGTTCGTTTGAACTGTAGAAGATGCATCGAAAAAATGGTAGGGTTTCTAACCCAGTTCTTGGCGTATTGAGCACAACTAACACTTCGCCCACATAACTTAAACGGAATTTAACACAAAATGATTTATTTCTGCTTCAAATAGATTTCAAATTACACAGTTAAAATTGTCACGATGGGCCAGCAATAGGCGTTTTGGCCAATATAGTTTTTTACCCAATGTAGCGACAAGCGAAATAAAATGACATAGCGAACATACCTTTTAAATAATATCTATTACGATTGCAATGAGTTAGCGTAAGTAAACAGGATTGTTTGAAAAGTAAAAATAGCATTGACATGATTAGGATGTTATAATATCGTCAAGTATCACGTGTTAGTTTAAACAGAAAAGAATGAAATTCTAACCATGTGTAACCCAACAAACATCAATGCTGAATAACTGTTTGTTCAAACAAATTTGGAGAAGTTGTTCAGCTTTCTAGAAGAAAAAACTTCTTTAAATTTGTTTGAACAAGCGGTTATTCAACACTGATGTTTGTTGGGAAATACCTGTTTAACATTTGTGACCAATAACTGCTTTTGATAATTTCATGATCATCGCCTACACAAATGAAAAACAGAACACATCAAGTAGAAGAGTCCGTCCCTTAGATAACAACGATACAATGAGTACAAATCTTGTTCAATCTATTTCAAAGAGATATAAAGTTTAATCACTGGGTACAAATTTCAAAATAAATTCAATCTACACATCCCTCATTTGCCAACCATTGCCAGCTAAGCCAAAGCCTTCCATTATTCAAGCGACACGGGGCAAATTTCCTCTTCTTGAGCAATGAGTCATTTGCTATCCGAAACAAGAACCCACCCAGCTGAGCTCTTTCACTACTGCCATGTCCGGTCACAGCTCTCTGTTTGTGGATTACGGATTGAATTATAGCCGGTTTTAATAAGTTAAATGATGGTAATGAAAGATTTATGGTGAAACCAGCAGGATATGTATGCTTTATAATCGTTCGTGAGGTTTTCGAACTTTGTAGCACGCTCACTTTGTTGAAATTTGTGCATTCAAGACGTTGAGAACGACGACGGGAGCTATGACGCCCGCAGCAAGAAACGATTTTGATTCTTTCTCAGACTTGGTTGGCCTGCCAGTGCCACGTCGTCGAAGTCCCTGCCAGGCGAAGGATTTGGTTTTGCGTTTCAGTAACAGATTCCAACCACCACCACTGTGGGAAGGGTGTTTGACTTGTGGCTGAACTAAAACCGAACCATACCGGACCGACATGAAAACAATGAAAGGTCACGCCGTAGAAGGTGGCTCCTGCGGTTTGCCTTTCCGAATTAGATTTATGTACACACGGTCTAGGAGAATGGTGTACTAAGTAGATTTTATGGCACTTTCTGGTTCGTTTTGGGTTTTCTTTGTCATCGAAACAATTGCAATACGAATAGTCTTTAATCCATAATTTGGTAAAATGAAAGAGTAGATATTTATTTCTAGCTAACGAAAAGCAACAATGTCACATAAGCAGTTGTATGGAGTAAACATTAATAAAACGTCCTGCTTCAAGTTTTGTATAGAATTGTATTTAGGCTTGGACATCCCTTGCGCTGAACTGGCCGGCTTGACGTGCCGCAAGGGATCAAGACCCGAAGCTAAGAGTCAGTTCCATAGTGGTTATATCACATTTATTAGCAGAGCAGCACATCGAAATTTTAGGTTCATTATTCTTTATATGCTATTCAATTTCAGATCATCCATGGATATCCTAAGTTTTGGAAAATAATTTTTAATCAATTTTTTCTTCTTGTGGCTATGAAACATTATCTGAGCTTTCAGGTTCATGGTGGATGCGTGGGTCCGCACACAATTGCAGCAGGACCACAATCTTCAGACATATAAATACAAATAAAATTATTATAATTATTACGTCATTATTATAACATACTATTCACTACATTTTGTATGCTTTTTGATAAGTCATTTTCAGCTTCGCATTTATGATTCCATGTCAGTTATAGCTCATCTTGCCTACGTTATGTATTTGAAAAGAAAGGAAGATTTCTGATGTTTTTTTTTTTTAGAAAGGATCATATTCGAAAAATTCTACTTAAACCACCTTTGAACTGAAGAAATGATCCATGGAAAATTGAAATTCGTTCCATAAAAAACGTTTTTATTACCCATAAGGCTCTGGTGCAAATCCATAAAACAATTGAAATGATCCATAAAAAACAACAATGTGATCCATACTTTATATAAAATTTAGCAATAAAATGTCAAAATTGTTCCGTTATATATCTAGGAGATGATCTATAAAAGTGTACGGATTACCCATAAATACACTGTAAATGTTCCTTAAAAGGTTCAATATCATTCCCTAAACTTGTAAAATTGATCCTTTGAATGTAACGTTTGTGAACTAAAACATATGCACATGATCAATAAATTATTGAAAATATTCCATAAATAAATCGCCAAAGATCCATAATTATTTTGAAAAATGAACCATGAACTTCTAAATATGGTCCATTTCAAATCAATTTTGTGCACTTAAAATAATATGTATGATCCATTAATTATGCCGGAATTATTTCAATTTTGGGTTTAATTTTTTTTTAAATTAAACTACGGGGAAATCGATCCTTGACTGCGCTACCACTCAGACTTATTAACATGTTCGTTCCTTTACCTATGCGGCTTAAATATTGCTGTAAAAGAAAGATCACTTTGGAGAAGATCTTCAATTTTCAGAAAGCTGACTTACTTTTGCGCTCTCACGTTCATTTACGACCGCAACTGCGACACATGTTTCCCAATAAATTTGGTAGAGAACACTTGTGCACGTAAAGAACTACGGCAGCCCTAAGTTTGCACCTTTAAAACTGAAGAAATGATCCATGAAAAATTAAAAATCATTCTATAAAAACGCATTCTTGACCCAAAAGACTCTTTTGAAACTCCACAAAATAAATGACTCTGGTAAAAATCCACAAAAAACATGAAAATGATCCCAAACATTCATCAATTTGATCCATACTTTTAACAAAATTTTGCAATAAAATAAAATGTCAAAAATTAACCGTTATATATACATAATTGTTCGGATTTCCTATAAACATATTGCAAATGATACTTTAAAGGCTCAATAATTATCCTTAGACTTGCAAATTTGATCCAGAGAATGCAACATTTCTACACTAACATAAGTGCATATCATCCTTAAATTATTGAAAATGTTCCATAAATAAATTACCAATGAGTTTGAATAAGAAATCATAATCCTAAAAAATGATTCATAACAAACCAACTTTGTGCAATTATTTGATCCCTCCGCAACTGCGACACATGTTTGTCAAGAAATTTGGTAAAGAGCTCTCCAGCACATAAAGAACTACAGGTCAAATTTATGAATTGATTAAACTGTTGTTTCAGAAAATTTGATTTAAATTATGCCGGGCAGACGCTTGCTGTCCAACTCGCTATCGCTCATCGGACCTAACTACAAAAAACATCCTCCGTTTGCCTTATACCGGGCAAATGCTTGAGTCAGTCGTTTGCCTGGAATCTAATCTACGCTATGTTATCACTTCGGATGTCGGAAACATCGACCGCTTTCTGCCACCTTAGTTCTTCAATCCTCAATACGACTACGCAAAAACTCCGCAATCCTTCTTTAACAGCAATATTTTATCCGGATACCTAAAAGAACGGACTAAATGTCACTAAATCTAAGTAGTAAAGTAGTTAAGGATCAATTTTTCAATCTTTTTGGATCAAAATTTAAAAAAATAGTGCCCCAACCTGGAAAAATGCAGGCATAATTTATGGATCATACCATATAGTTTAGCGAACAAAGTTGATTTACTATTGATCATTTTTATAAGCTTATGGTTCATTATTCTTCATTTTATGGATCATTGGCAATTTATTTATGGAACATTTCAAGTAATTAGAACTGCCAATATTTAGACATTGATCTCTCTGCTTACGTCTGATCTATCAGATCCTACCTTCAGCAACGAGCATTAGGCTCAGAAAATTTCATAGCCATGGAATAAAGTTCCCAATTGCAAGGACTTCTTGAACGCATGCGGATTGCTTTCCGATTAAAAAAATGTTTTCTTCAGCTCCTCAATCTGTACATAAACTAACAATATTGTATGAGTGCGATTCTGTTCATGTGTGCGAAGGCGAAATGAAATAGGCCAGTTCACGTTTTGCTGCAAACGTCAATTTCCTCAACCCGCTCCTTCGTTTTACCCATTCGCTCTCGAAAACAATCAACCAAAACATGTCGATTGCTACGACCACAAACTCGTCTCCTAGCAGGTTATGAGACAGACATACACGACCAAACTTTTAGTTTGTCATTGATTTTTAGATTGGCAATGTGTATTTCTCATTTCATTTACTCTCACGCAAATGTTAGCCAAAGCGACTGTGACGACAAACGGGATGCTTCGTTTAAAAACAAACAAATGCAAGAGACAGCAGGCTTCACGTTACATTACCGGTGCGCTATATCCATGGATAACAAGGAAGAGAGGAAACATGGGCTCTCTCAAAAGCAACAGTGATGCCATAGCTGCCGCTCAACAGCGAAGCATTATTTATCGTTGGGTACTATTGGACAGCTCCGAAACATATTTTTTATTGCAAATGATAGTGTCAGATGATGGACAATATAATCATAAGCATAGATCAACCTCCAATGACTGGAAGAAACATGAAATAAATAGCGATTTCAGATTATCTAAATATGTAATAAATTAAACACAATGTTCAACAGCACATTCTGGCAACAAGCCTAGTTGTGGGAGAGAGCTGATGAAGACATGCCCTCCGGTACACGCGATGCAAATGCAAAATACACAAAGGCAACATTTGAGCGAACTTCTTCAGCTGGTCAGAAACTGATGGTTTCTAGATGATGTATTTTAAATCTTCAAAATGACAGTAATAAATTGGTAATCAATCATGATTCATACATCGAATCATTGGCCCAATAGAGAAAGCTTATGATCGTATCATTAAAAATGAAATAATTTGAAAAATGTAGGAGTTATAGACCTATTTCCTAACAACTGATTAAAATAGTGACCCCTGATTAAGCCGTTCCCTACCCTAGCTAAAGAAATTTTTTGGACAACATTTTATGTCACGTTCAGTTGTCGAATTGTACTCTTCAAAAACAATGTCAGTTATTTCGCAAATGTTGATCACAAATGTTCAAATAGGTGACCAGATTTTCGTTATTTTTTTTTTTTTTTTATTTTTTGTGGTTTTTTTGTTAGCGGTTTTTCAATTTTTTTATTTCCTGGTTATACCAAACCGGATGCTTTGAATTGTTTTGCCGCCTTGTTTTTTTCACAGGTACGTGTTCATGTATAATTTCAAATAGTAATTTATAAAAGACATCTACTGACATTATTTGACATATTTTCCTCGTTTCTAAAAATCGTTTGCCAATCTATTCTGCTTAGCCTATGCTTTATTTTTTCATAATTTGCCGAGTGGTATTGGAAGATCTCTTCGTACTCGCAGTCTTCGGGTCTTTTATATAGATAACTCAATAGCTGTGTGAAACGCTTCATATTTCCATAATGGAGTAACTGATTCGGTCACACAGAAGTCTTCATGAATATTTGTTAAAAGGAAATCTAAATAGCAATTTTGGCGATTTTTAACATGATTAATTTGATTGATGATGATGATGATGATATAATACTACCATCTATTGTAGCAAGGTAACTTCCCATAGCAGTGGAATAATCCGAAAAAACGATTTGATCAGGATTCTATTATTGTTTGTGATCATCAAGCTCCTGTATGAAGGGCCAAAAACGTTTGGGCGGTCCCGTAAGCAGATACACTTACGCGAAACCCGCGAATATAGGGAAAAAAATTTCCTTCCAAAAGCTAGGTCACACAGACAGCACTAGAATCGAGCCCTCGTTTGACAGAATAAACACAATAGATGGGGTCGAAGAGCCCGCCCTCGTTCCGCGAAATGTTAACAATAGGGAGGAGGCAGTCCCATGCTCCCTATCCAAATCGTTTTACTTGGGTGCCCTGATGGTCCCTCCCTTTCCCCCGTTATGTGTTATTTAATATTTAGGAAAAATTAGGATACCATTATAGACACGAAAATAGTTAAAAAATAATTATGTATTAATATCCTTCTAGTCCAGGAAAACCTGAAAACAGAATAGATCATTCCAAAAATCTGAGATATAATAACAATAAAAGATATTGTTTTATAAGACATGTTGTATTTTTTTTTGCTTTATACTGTTCTAGTTATATTTCAAATGTTGTACTCTCTCTCTCTCTCTCTCTCTCTCTCTCTCTCTCTCTCTCTCTCTCTCTCTCTCTCTCTCTCTCTCTCTCTCTCTCTCTCTCTCTCTCTCTCTCTCTCTCTCTCTCTCTCTCTCTCTCTCTCTCTCTCTCTCTCTCTCTCTCTCTCTCTCTCTCTCTCTCTCTCTCTCTCTCTCTCTCTCTCTCTCTCTCTCTCTCTCTCTCTCTTTCTCTCTCTCTTTCTCTCTCTCTCTCTTTCTCTCTCTCTCTCTCTCTCTCTCTTTCTCTCTCTCTCTCTCTCTCTCTCTCTCTCTCTCTCTCTCTCTATCCCACACTCACTGACGTAGGTTCGGCATACCGGGTTTATTTAAGTGTGCTACATCGATTCCAAAGGGACAAGCTGCTTGCTAAATACTTCTTGAAGTTATTTGTGTACTTAACGCGATATCGATATCGAAATACGTCCTCTTTTGAGTGCTCTATAAACAATTGCTACACCATCACCTTGGGTAGGGTGCCTCCTCATTCCTCCATTCCGGGTTATGAGAAAGCGGACTCACTTGCCAATCAACCACGTTGTCTGACATTGCCTCGATTACGAAACTTCCAGATCTGATTTTTGCGCATCCCTACGGGCCCGAGGGAAACCAGAGAAGGAAGATATCAGATATGTGCTGTGTATGCTGGACTTGGACAATATGGGGCTAATTTACATGCTCTTGAAACAAATAGATGTATTCGTTTGATCCTCTCTTAGTTGTCGTTATAACATGTCAACCTCATCCCCTCCCCCGTAATACCTCTTCTATTGTATCGTTACAGCTTAACGCAATGCAACATCTACGCCAGACCATCAGCAACAATATAGCATCGCCAATGTGCTGTTGAAAGCCAACGTTAAGATTCCTACTACCCCATTGCTACCCGAATCATTGTAATCCCTAACCTCGACCGCGAGTTTTTCGGCTTTCCAAAACTAACCTTGTTAGTAAGTTATTGTCGTTGTAAAAATGAAAAAGAACTCGGCTCCGTTATGCCTATGGCACTTGAGCCTTATAAATAAACAATTAAGTAAAAGAAAATAACTAAAAGAGTTAGATTTTTTCTATTGTCTAACAACTATTCCACTGCTATGGAAAGTTACCTTGCTACAAGGGATGGTAGTATTACATAATCATCATCATCATCATCAGATCGGAAATGAAATAGGCAAAATTTGTGACAATACCACTTACAACCAAAACGGTATTTGAGATTAATAATATTCCACGGGAAACAGCAATGAAAGCTTGCCACGCAAGTAGAAGGTGCAATGATACATATATTGTAAAATTTTGAATGCTCAAACTGCTTTTCAAACCTTAATTTCCCCAAATTTATGAAGATAAAGGAATAAACTTATCAAAACGAAACTATACGAAGAGTCTTTTCCAAAGCTGTTCGTCGTTACGAAGGCTAGTAAAGAAAGTGCCGTATTATTTATTATACTAATAAAGTAAAAAAAAAAATGTCATTTCATTCCTATCGTGAGATAGTGAAAGGAAACAAATCTTACAGCCACCACCTGCGTCAATTGCTTGAAATGTAATGGAATTTTCGGACCTAAAAAAAACACAAATATTATTCATAGACTTCTTTTGTCTTGTTAACGTTATAGTTTTTTATCACATTGTACACCGACTTACGTGTATCAATTACGACATCTTTGACTAAGTTACGAAAAAATAAATCATGTGGTTTTTCGGTGTACCTTTCGAAGAATTCCAACGAATCTTGCAGTTTTAAAGTAAGGTCATAGTTCTTCTGTATTTGCGCCAAAATTTGTTCTTCAGTTGGGGTGGATAATGATTCTGCAGATAACCATTCTTTAATTTTGATCTGCGGAAAAGTAAAGGAATTAATTGCATTCAATATAAGCTGTAGAACTTTCTGTTGTAATCAGTGACCCGCTTTCAAACTATTATGTCATTAAAATTCTGATACATCAGTCATACATAAACACACAACATCAATAAACAGTATCTAGATTATAAGAAAATATCGAAAATTTCAACTCTAAAATGCCTATAAAATATCAACAAATATTATTTTAAAATCTCAACTCATCTCTTTTAATTCAGTTTAAATAACGAACATTTCCGCTTTTCAAACAAAATGCCCAAACCTAACCATTTATCCTACACGTCCTTTCAATTAGACTTGGTAGTTAAACAATCAAAATATTTTGAACGTTTAATTAACAAATTGAGACATACCTGAAAATGTTTGATGATGGCAAGTATGTTCACGAGCGAATTTAAAAGCTTGAAAACATCTTCCTTGTATTCACATTCTTCAATCGTTGTATATCGAAGGACCATGGCATGAATCTGGAACAACAAAGTTATAGGTAAGATAATAACAATATAATGTAATCTAAAAAAATCGAACAGTATTGCAGTTTCAAATATGAAACTTGCGTAGAGAATGCAGATGCATAAAGCAACTCTATTATTGTAGGTTATATTGTCATTTCTCCTCGTGGGTGCGCAAACCTTGGGAAACTAAAGATGACGTGTTTCGGTGTTTCTTCTGCGTCCCGACACTCAGGACATATCGGCGACCTTGCATGGCCGAATCTGTGCAAGTACTGCTTAAAGCACCCATAACCAGATAGAAATTGCGTCATGTAGAAGTTGACCTCCCCGTGTGCTCTGCTGATCCACATCGACAGGTTGGGAATTAGACGATGGGTCCACCTGCCATTCGCAGCGTTGTCCCACTGCTGCTGCCACCACATCTTCACGATTTAATGTTGAGTTAGCTTCTATACAACCAAATATAGTCATATAAAAGTATTTTCAACCGTTATAAAACTTGTGTGCTTCTTGGGCACTTGGATAGTGTGTTGGCACGCACTCTCTTGCGAACTCCTCTTGTGTCTCGGTCCCTGTAGCACTCGCTATTTTCTTCCAGTAGAAGGCAAATGGGGAGCATCCCGGCTATCACACACGGCGTCCGACGAGATGGTTCGATACGCACTCGACACGCGCATCGCCATCAGCCTGGACGTACGATTCAGTTGGGCGCGATTTCTTGCAGTCTTCAATGCCGCCAACCACACTGGGCATGCTGCCTGATGATTGACGATGATACGCTCGCTAGTAACCTCCTCTTGCTACTGCTGATCGCAGAGTTGTTGGGCATGATCCGGGATAGTGCTGAGATCACAGCCGTGGCCTTCTTGCAGACGTAGTCGACATGACTATTGAAGTTCAGTCGATCGTCCAACATGACTCCCAAGTGCCTGACTTCCCGCTTTGAGTCAATAATGCACTCGCCGACCATGATTCTTGCATGCTGCACTGTCTTCCGGTTGCTGATAATCACCAGCTCGGTCTTGTGGTGAGCTAGCGATGGATTTTTCCCACGCATTCAGTCTTCCACCGCATCTATCGCCTCCGTGGCCAGTACTTCGACCTCTTCTCGTGACTCACCGATCACTAGAAGCGCCACATCGTCCGCAAAGCCGATGATCTTCACTCCTCTGAGTAGGTTCAGCTTTAATACCTCGTCATACATGGCATTCCAGAGGGTCGGGCCCAAAATAGATCCCTGTGGAACACCCGCCGTAATAGCCACACTCCTCTTTTTTTTTCTTTTTGTTGGGGCGTAGAACCACTGCGTCCACTGAGTTAAACTTGTGTGGTAAACCCCTGTTTACTATACTAATTCGCATCTTAAAGCTAGATCACCATTTGTCAAGTGACCAGCCTAAGACGCGTCTCCCAGTCAGGCAAAATTGAGTTTATAAAACCCACCACCTTTAAAGGATTTGCAGTCCAAATTTCTTTAGGTTGCATATAGCCACTGTACAGAAATTTAGGTCTGCTCTTGTACAAAGCATCACAACTGCAAAGCAGATGTTCCGAGGTTTCACGTTCCATGTTACAGAAACCACCGATATCATACTAAACCTGGCCAATGTGTTTCAAATGATATCTACTCGGGCAATGTCCGGTTACTAGGCCAGTATAGGTACAAAGAACTCTCTTATTGAGCTCCAGAAGCTTTTTACTGATTTTAACATTTGGAATTATAAACCTTTTCGCTTGAACACACTTTGTGGTGACCAACCAATTGGTCATCACCCTTTGCACTTCCCAAGATTTTAATTCCATTTTTATGGCACAGTATGGTTCTGGGCCAATAAACTGTGCATTTGAACCTTGTTTAGCAAGCTCGTCTGCCCTTTCATTGCCTTCAATGCCACAGTGTCCCGGAGCCCAGAATAAATTTACCGAGTTCTCTTGGCACACCTTTCGCAATGAAAGAATGCATTCCCAGACAAGTTTGGATGTGGATTTATAATTACTTAACGCTTTGAGTGCCGCTTGGCTGTCTGTAAAAATACATATATTTGCATATCTATATTTCCTCTTCAGACAAACGTTAACACATTTTATTATAGCAAAGATCTCCGCTTGGAAAACCGTTGGATAGTTTCCCATCGCCACTGAGATTTCTACCCCAGGGCCGAAGATTCCTGCTCCCGTTTTTATTCCAATTTTTGAGCCATCTGTGAAGAATTTTATGGAGCCATGGCGAACAGTGGGACCTCCGACTTCCCAATCTATACGTGACGTTTCACATATGTTGTGAGGGATGTCATGGTTTTCCACAGGTTTCATCCAGTCTCCATTCATATACATCACTGGCCCATTTTGAAAGCTTTGTGAAATGCTCAGGTCACTAACAAAACGCGACGCGAGTGTCGTGTTGTTCTTACGTCAGCATAAAAATCATAATAATAAGTGAAATGCTCAGGTGACCGACTACGTCACTAGACATGAAAGTTTTCAACCGTTTAAGTCTAAGCATACTCTTTTCCGCTTCTAGTTGCACGTATTCGTGCAAAGGCAACAGATTTAGAATTGCATTCAACGCATTTGATGGAGTGCTGCGCATCGCTCCCTTTATAGCAATGGATACTAGCCGTTGAAGTTTTGTAAGCTTTTTCTGTGCAGTAGCCTCTTTTGGTTTTGACCACCAAACAAGAGAAGCATACGTTACTTTTGGACGTATTATGGATGTATAAATCCACATTATCATTTTTGGTCTAAGACCCCATTTTCTGCCAAATGTTTTTGAGCATATCCAGAAAGCACTGGTTGCCTTACCGATCACACACTCAAGATGAGCATTGCAGTTCAGTTTGGCATCCAGTATCATTCCTAAGTATTTAACCTGTTCACTAAGATGAATCTTTAATCCTCCTAGCTGAAACGCTTTTAGACTAAAGTTCCTTTTTCTAGTGAAAGGTACAATTACTACTTTTGATGGATTTATGCTAAGGCCCTCCTTGATACACCAAGACTGGGTAAATTTTAGGGCCCATTGCATTCTTTCTGAAATGATGTTGTCAAATTTTCCCCTCACTATAATGACTATATCGTCTACAAAACCTACAACCTCGAAACCTTTTTCCTCTAAGCTTCTTAGAAGATCGTCTACAACTAAGGACCACATTAGTGGTGAGAGGACTCCTCCTTGGGGACAACCTTTCGTTGACCGTACTGTAATAGACGTACTTCCCAGCTCTGAAGTGATTTCTCTTTTTGCGAGCATGGTATGAACCCAGTTAAATATGTTCATGTCAAAGTTCCTTTTCTTCATGGCACGAGCCATAGACGAATAGGAAGCGTTGTCGAAAGCTCCTTCAATATCTAAGAAAGAACAAAGTGCTATTTCTTTTACCGATAGAGCTTTTTCTACCTTTGAGACTACACTATGCAGTGCCGTAACTGTTGACTTACCAGACTGGTAAGCAAACTGGAACTCAGGTAGTGGATGCTTGTTCAAGTAATTTGAATTGATATAATCATTCAACACTTTTTCCATAGTCTTTAATAGGACTGATGAAATACTAATGGGTCTGTATGATTTAGGATGCGCCTTGTCTCGCTTTCCTACTTTCGGTATGAAGATAACTTTTACTTGTGTCCATGAAGTTGGAATAGGGTTGAGTCTTAAACTTGCCTTAAAAATCTCAATTAATGGCGAGATCAACACTGCTTAGCCGTTTTGAAGTAAGCTGGAAATATCCCGTCCATTCCTGCAGATTTGTAAGGCTGAAAAGATCTCAACGCATTTTCCACCCTGGCTTTCTTAAAGATTTTATCAGCCAAGCCTTTTGGGCGATTTTTGTTCTAACAGACACTTGAGATGTCCTTGTAGAACTTCTTTCATCTTCAAGTGATCCATCCCTGATTGGATCTACACACAAAACTGATCCAGGAAAATGTGTTTCCATAATCAACTTTAACGTTTCACTAGGAGTTTTTGTAAAAACTCCATCCTCATTTGTCAGATTCCCAAGTTCAATCGTGTGATCCTTTGCAAGAGCCATCTGAAGTCTTGTTCATTTCTGAACAGAATCGATCTTTCCACCTTCTGTAAATAACTCCGAATTCAAACACTATACATATTGATCCCAGTTAGTTTTCCTAGGATTCTAAACGTAGTAGTTGACCGATTCCCACCACTCCATTCAAACATAATGTGTCTATGATCTGACAATGACGTTTCTTCAGAAACTTCCCAATTTGCAATTCTTTCATAAATTGCACTAACGGGTGTCCACTAAAAAATGAGAATGATTTCAATACTTTTCCATCAGAACAAAAACGGCCGCATAGAAATGTCACTTTAGATGAATGAATCGTTGCACTCTCCAGAAAATTTTCATACACTCTTATTTCACTCTAACATGTTCAGTCGTGTTCAGCATGCCGTCGAAACAGGAAGAACTGCGCGCGCGCGTTGTACAATTCTTTCAAGCGAACGAAGATCGTGGAAAAAAATACACGGTGGACCATTTTTGTCGTGAAAAAGTTCCGGTATCCACCGTATACCGTATCCTGGCATGCATGAGAGTAACCCGGAAGAAAGGTTGCGGCCGTCCAGCGAAAATAATGAATGAGAAAACGCTCCGCTCGCTGCGCAGCATGTTCAACAACAAGGATTCGGTAAGTCAACGGGAAGCAGCCCGAAAGTTCCATTGTTCGAAGTCACTCATCTGCAAGACGCTAAAGAAAGAAGGAATAGTGTGTAGAAAGAAAACCAGATCCCCAGAGTACACAGATGAGCAGATTCAAACCGTGAAATCCCAATGCCGCTGGATGACTCGGAATTACGGCGGAAAATCTTTCGTTCTGGACGACGAAAGCTACTTTCCTCTTTCGAAGTCTCAGATACCGGGAAACGACCGATTCTACACTAAGGACAAATCTACTACTCCTCCAAAAGTAATGTATAAGTTCAAGCACAAATTTGAATCGAAGGTTATGTTATACATCGTAATATCCGATAAGGGTATTTCGAAGCCGCGGTTCAAACCAAGCGGTTTGGCCATCAACCAGGAGGTGTACCAAAGAGAGTGTTTGCAGAAAATACTCATCCCATTACTTAAACAACATCACTCGGATGGCAAATACGTGTTTTGGCCGGACAAGGCATCATCGCACTACGCAAAAAAAAACGCTAACGTTTTTGGAGAGCCAAAATATACCATATGTCCCAAAAGACCGGAATCCGACAAATTTGCCACAGTGCCGTCCTATCGAGGATTTCTTCGGTCTTTTGAGCTCCATGGTATACAAGGATAATTGGAAGGCCAAGAACACCAAGCAACTTACCAACAGGATCAAAAGCTGCATCCGAAAAATCGATGTGGCTGCCGTCCAACGGTCATGTTCCAGCATAACGACTAAGCTGCGCCGCACGGCGGACCACGGACCATATGACAATATTCACTAAACTTAGTTTGAAGATTTAAGTTGACCCTTTTAATAAAATAAATCAGTTTGAACAAAACTTCACAGGTATTTTTTTCCTGACCCATTCTTTTCGTTCTCATTATTTAGTGGACACCCGTCATTGCACAATGTTAGATCTAAGACTTCTTGTCTAATAGCATTTAAAAAGGTAGGTACGTTTCCCTTATTGCATATGTCTATATTATTTGATGAGAGATATTCCAAAAAGCACTCCCCTCGACTGTTGATATCCGTACTACCCCATACGGTATGATGTGCGTTGGCGTCACAGCCAATGATGAATGACTTATTATTTGCTCTACAGTACTTGACAAATGAATCGATCTCAGGAGGAGGCACCTCAGTTTTTCCTCTGGTGGTAGCAACTCAACCATGACCGCAACAATGTCCCGTTTGACGAATTCTGTAATGGGATAGCAATTCAGTGTTTTATCAACCAAAACAGCAGTTCTAGGCGTACTCTGCTTTTCATCATAGAACAGCTTACAGTTCTGTGATTCAATACCAAGTATTTTTCCTTTATTGATCCACGGCTCTTGAATTAGTACCACGCCCAGCCCCTCTTTTCTAAACCTCCGACTCATAACAGCAGATGCTCCATTTGCATGATGGAGGTTCACCTGCAGGAACTTAGTTGGTTTCATTTCTCAGGGTGGCCCGCACACTCCTCTTTCCGGCGTCTGTTTCGTAAATCAGTTTGCGATTCTGGAAATAACTTTTCAGAATTTGGCACAGATACTCAGGCACCCTCAATCTGTGTAACGAATCGGCGATTGCTACCCAGCTGGCACTGTTGAAGGCATTTTTTACATCCAGGGTGACCACCGCGCAGTAACGGTTTCCTCTTTTCTGTTGCTTCTGTGCCGTCTCCATAGCATCCACAACCGTTCTGATGGCATCTACAGTGGACTTGCCTTTCCGGAATCCGAACTGCATCTCTGATAGACCGCTCTCACTCTCCGTGTACTTCATGAGCCTATTTAGGACCATTCTCTCCAACAATTTGCCAACGGTATCCAATAGGCATATCGGCCTATACGCTGATGGGTCGCCGGGAGGCTTACCTGGCTTCGGCAGCAGCACTAGCTTCTGCCGTTTCCAAATGTCGGGAAAACTGCCCTCCTGAATACAATATTGTATCGTGGTCCTGAACATATCAGGATTTTCACGGATCGCTGTATTTAGAGCTACATTTGGAATTCCGTCTGCCCCTTGAGCTTTTTCGGTTGGCAAGTCTTTCGCTACCGCGATCAGCTCTTCGTTCGTTATCCTGATTTCTTCGTCATGGACATCCTGGTCGGCGTACGGTGTGGGCGCTCTGGGGTTGGGTGGTACGGCAGGACCTTTTATCTTAGACATGGCTACTTTGTATGCGCTACTCCATGGATTCTCGTAAGCCTTGCGGCAGAGATCGTCAAGACAGGATTTTTTGCTGAGCCTGATTGCTTTGTTCAGTGCAGCTCTTGCTGCTCTATAGGGTAACATTTGTTCCTCCCTTTCGCCGTTATTGGTGGCCCTCTGCATTCTCCTTCTGGCTCGGAAGCACTGTGGAAGCGTTCCACCAGTAGACAGGGCGTCGACAGTTTCTTGGATTTCCCATCCTTGGCATGGTTGCGTCACACGCTCGGGATAGAGTCGCTATCAGCTGGTCGGGGTTCAGTGAGTTACCCTCCAGCTTCAGAGCTTCCTCGAACACTTTCTTATTGAATTTCGCTGTCTTCCACCTCCGTTCGTAAAGTAGAGTTCTACTTGACTCCACTTGCGTCCTGCCTCCCATGTGGTACCGGATCGCTTGTGGTCACTGTGGGTATATTCCCCACTTACTCTCCAGTATATAGCTCTCATCAGACCAGGGCTGTAGAAAGTTACATCTATGATGGACTCTCGACCTTCCCTACGGTAGGTACTGGCATTACCTTCGTTGACGATGTCTACATTCAGTTTTGCCAGAGCTTCAAGTAGGCTGCTTCCCCTTGTGTTTTACAGACGGCTACCCCACTCGACCGCCCAGGCGTTGAAGTCGCCGGCTATGACGACTGGTCTTCGATCGATTAACTCCTCTGTCATCTTGTCCAACATCTGATTGAACTGCTCTATCGTCCATCTTGGCGGTGCGTAGCAGCTAAAAATAAAGGTTCCGTGGATTTTAACAATCACAGCTTCTTGGACGGGGTATTTTCCCATTGTCCAGATTGCTACGGTCTTGGCCTTGTCTGCTGTCCAATTACCATCTCCTGGGGGAATTCGTTATGGCTCCGAAATTATAGCAACATCGCACTTGTTGCAGCAAAAGTTGTGCTGTATCACAGTGGTTGAGGTTGATTTGAATTACCTCCACTGGGACTTAAGAGCACTCGCTTGTTTGAAGGCCGGACATCTTCGGCCACCTGTTGGGTGATTTCTGTTCTCCGTGTTAGCGCAGATCAGGCAATTCGGGGACTTCCTGCAGTTTTGAGCCTTGTGGCCTTCCTCACCACACCTTCTGCATAGTTTGCTTCTGTCGGGCCATTTGCAGTTTCGTGCGAGGTGGCCGTACTCTAGACATTTGAAGCACACCTCCGGTTGCTGAGAAATACTCAGTGGGCACACAAACCAGCCTACTTTGATCTTGCCAACTCTAAGTCCCTTGTTGGCTGCATCGATCGGTAGTTTAATCGAAGCCACCTTCGTGCCAGAAGGCCCCTCTCTTATGCGGATGGTCATCTGGGCTTCTCCTAGCTCACACTGCTCCTTCATGGCTAACCCAACTTCTTCTTCCGATGTGACCTCGTCCAAGTCCTTGCATAGGAGGGTTGCTTCCGGACACAAGGCCCTGACATGGACCTTGTCACCCATAGCCCTCTCGGTAAGCTCTTCGGCTCTCTGTGCCATATTCTTCCACTCTTTAACTGCTGATCCAAGAGCCCCTTGGATCTTTATCACCAACGCTTTGATGTCCTTGTGAACGTTGTTTCTTTTGTCGACGTATTCGTGCAGCTCATCTACCAGCTTTTTGGCTGCCACTACCCGAGGTAGTTTTGGTACTCTCGACCAAGCGCTGTATTGCTGCTGCATCTGTTGGTGCTCCTTCTTTTTTTATTAGTTTAGTTTAGTTTATATTATTTGTCAACAGGTAAGATGTTTACCCCAATGACCGTTCAATATCATTCTAACTGACACTCATTTACACAAGATACTACAAACTTAGCACAAAAACCTATTAAAACTATTCTTATTACATTTACGGCCAACGTTAAAATCAAATACGGAATAGCAACGGTTGAACACACGGCACATACTTTTTATCAGTTCGTTCCACCCGTATTTTGTTCTAGAGTGTCGAATGTACAGGAATACGTGGGATCGGAGATTTCGGCGTCTAGTGCTGATGTCTAGAAGACCAAGTAGAGCTGAGCAATCAATGTGGCCTTGAAGAAGATCACCAACAAAGTAAGCTTTAGCGACGTCACGCCTCGCTTCCAGCAATGCAAGGTTCATAAGTTTACAGCGATCGGCATAACTAGATTAATTGATGGGGTCTCTCCAAGGAAGTCGTCGTAATGCGAAGGAGACTTCTTCTGAATAGCTTCTATCCGTAAAGTATTGTTTTGGTAGTAGGGGGATCAAACCACTGCTGAATATTCCAGAATTGGGCGCACTATAGAGCAGTACAGCGCCTTAAGACAGTACACATCACGGAATTTCTTAGCAAAACGGAACATAAAGCCCAACTGGGAGGAGGCTTTGGAAACAATGTACGAAACATGATCCTTAAATGACAGCTTGAAGTCTAACATTACTCCTAAGTCCTTTACTGTTGTCTCACGCTTCAGCTCGGTACCGAATAGCGAATAGGCATGCTGAAAAAGCGAGCGTTTACGGCCAAAAGAGATGACTGAGCCTTTGGCCACATTCAAAGACATTCGATTTAGATGGCACCAGGATCCGAATACTTCCAGTAGTTGCTGTAAGAATATGGCATCTGTAGTCTTTTTTATCACAAAGTAGAGCTTGAGGTCGTCAGCATACGAGAGTTTGAGGCATGTCAAGCTGTGATTTACATCGTTCATGTAGAGTAAAAATAGGAAAGGTCCGAGGTGGCTGCCTTGAGGGACACCGGATGTGACAGGAAATGGTGTTGAGATGAAGTCACCGATCTTCACGGACGTGTTCCGACCAATCAAATACGAGCGCAGCCAGATCTGCAACCCATTATCGATACTTATCCTAGCATACTTCACCAGTGCAATCTCATGGTTGATTTTGTCAAAAGCTGCCGAGAGATCAGTGTAGATAGCGTCTATTTGATGTGCAACCCATTAACCTATCCTAGCATACTTCGCCAGTGCAATCTCATGGTTGATTTTGTCAAAAGCTGCCGAGAGATCAGTGTAGATATCGTCTATTTGATGTCCTTTTTCCTTCTCACGTATGAGAAACGATGTAAATGTGACTAAATTAGTAGTAGTTGATCGTGTGGGCATGAAACCATGTTGTTCCAAGGAGATGCTGTGTGAATAGTTCCGAAACAGAGTATCGAGAACAACCAACTCGAAAAGCTTAGAGGTAGCACTCAACGCTGCAATTCCACGATAGTTTGAAACTGTTCGTTTCCATCCCTTTTTTTGAACAGGAAAAACAAACGAATCTTCGCTTCGCGAGCGGTACAAGGCAACGTTTGAGCATAAACGAAGGAATGCCATCAGGACCGCAGCCTTTTGATGACTTCAGTTGCGTCCCTGCTGCGACCACCATGGCGGTAGTGACCGACATCTGTGGACTGGAAGCAGTGAGATGAGATACGTTATTAGCAGCGGCGACAATATCATCAGAATCGAGAATTTCATCGATGAATACACTGCTGAACTGTGAGCGAAAAAGATCTGCGATTCCCGGGATTGAGTCAGCTTCCAAAGTGCTGTTGGTCATATTCGAAGGCAATCCAGATTCTTTCCGTTGCTCATTTACATAACGCCAGAAGCGCTTAGGGTTGGATTTGTGGCGTAGTTGAAGCTGGTCAACATGACCGTTGTACAAATGGTCGTTCAGTTCTTTGTACTCATTGTTTGCTCGAGCGTAGACAGATCTTGTTAGATCCGTGCGGTATTTGCTGTGCTTCTTGAGTGCGAAGTGTATCATTTTTTTCAGCTGTTTTAGCTCCGCATTCGACTAAGCAGGTTTAGGAGGTACTTGGTAGCGTTTCTTTGGCACAAATTGTTCGATGGCATACAGCAGGATAGCAGACAAAGTCGAATCCGCTAGATTTGCATCAAGATCGCTAAATATCTCATCCCAATCATTCTCAGCTAGGAAGACGTTCATTTCGTCAAAATTTGCTTTGCCAAAGTTGTTAAATACGTGTTCAGTAATTTCACGAAAACATTTCTCTAGGCTGATCTTCATCGTTACCAATAAAGGGGAATGGTGCCTGCACACTTTCACGAGAGGTTCTGGAGCATGAGTGAGCGAGCAGTCTAGTCCCAACTCTTCGCTGACAAAGCAAAGGTCAAGCATGTGACCGTTATTGTTGAAGATGCTGCTCGTCTGCTTTAGACCTGCGGTGCAATAACCGTCCAATAAGTCAATTGAAGCTGGTCGAATCGAAGAATGACAAAAATCCGGAAAAAGGAAGCCTCGGAAATCGTTCATCCAAGAAATTTCAGGCATGTTGAAATCGCCGAGAATGATGATGTTGTCTCTCGCCCCCATTTGCGCTACAATCCAATCAAGTGAACTTAAGTGCTTCTCTATGAGGTTGCCAGCATGTACACGGTCCGGTGGAATGTACACAACACAGATGAAATATGTAACTTCGAAACTAGTAATTGCTACCCGCAGTTGTTCAACTGTTGAGCTTCCAGGGGAATTCAATAAACGCGATTTGTAGCAGGACCGGATTGCCAGAAGAACACCTCCACCCGATCCAAAGCTTGTTGCTTTTAGCGGATGACCGATCTTGGCGGTAGACTGCGCATGAGTCGTCAAACAATTGCGATGATAAAGTGTTGTCATTCAGCCACGTCTCAGTAAACGCGTAGATATCATAGCACGCATCGTTACATGCCAACTGGTATTCAGTCAAGCTGCTGTTGATTCCGCCAACACTTTGGTAGTAAAGTAAAAGCTGGGAGCGTGGTAGAAGTTTTCCGCGGACAGCGACGTCCAAAGCGCTGAAATTTGAGCCGCCATCAGGCAATGAAAGTTCGCAATCGTGTATGTACTTGTCTTGAATTGCAAGTTGGAAGACCCCCGATCCGCATCTAAGCTCAGGGCCGGGACGGCATCGATGTTCGTTGGCTGGAATCGGCGCGACTGAGCTAGAGGAACAAGGGGCTTCCAAGATGCTTTCTACTGTCCCGGATGAAGAATGGCTTCTCTCGTCTGGTTTGCAGTAACCATAAGTTTTGCATTATTTCGGACTGGGCTGCTTATTATAACCTGCGTGTGGGAGAACTCATCACAAAGCGGAAAACTAGAATCACAAAGATACTTGCCTGTGCAAGCATGGTGGAAGACTCCCTTTCCACCGCCAACCGCAGGACCGAAACGGCTGTGGTGAGCGGAGGCTGCGATAGGCGGGACTGGGTTGGGGTGATTGGGAGCTTCCAACAGGCTTTCTACGGTGCGTCTCGGTTACTGGAAAATCTTGTCCACATGATGTTGCCGTCACTCCATAGGGGCATCATTCGTCAATTTCGTAATTTTCATACTACGCCCATCCTCAAACTCACGGAAGCGAATACTCTCGGGCCAGGAATCACAGGAAAGTGCTAAATCGCGAAGTTCCACTTTGACACCAACTTTGAAAGAAACAAAGTTCAGCGTAGACGGACCTCTTGCTCTGGGTATCAGTTTGGCAACAATTGGTGTATCGTCGGGTTCTAATGACAAGCAGTCACGAACCAGTTTCGCAATTTCGTCGTTCGTTGTACTGGGCAGAAACGCGGATAGATACAACCACACCTTATCGGCATGAGGTGTGAATGTAGTTCGCCTCCCCGCGGTGCACCTTGGAAACGTTAAGCTCCCCTTAACGGCTAAACGAACTACGGAGGGAGCGTCATACGACGCATTGGGGGTGGATGCCAGTAAAACCCCAATTATGGCAACTGGCTGTGAAAAGATTCACGAGTGGTACCGTTGTATTCGGGCTGGCGCCTGTGTCGTCTCCCTCAGTACTGCCGGGTGACACCGATCAGGAAATGGCGAGGTTCCCGCGGCACAGGGCGTCTCCGTCCCATTAAAACCCTGGCAGGCCTCCAGTACGTTCCATTCTCCACCGCCCACCTTGCCAGTCGGGCGGGAGTAGGCTCAGATGACCTATACCTGTCTTGCGCTGATCCGGCTCTGAACACGGTTCCCCATGAAGGGCCGTGTCAACCCTCGCATGGCCTCCCTGCATGCATAGATAACCATGGGATCACAATAGCGACTACTCCACGTAGGCTTGGATAGCGGCTGGAGGGGGACCCAACAACATGGAGGAAACAAAAAAGACCCAAGAGAGAGCGAATCCGTTCGCTAAAGGCGGCCTAGCGAGGTCCCCACCGCATAAAACGGTGAGATCGGGCGTGAGCGACACCTGCGGTAGTTCTACGGCATCGGAGGCAGGTGGCACCAAGCTAGGCGTGGCCATGGATGGACCAGGACTCATCCGGGCCATGGATAGGATGCGGGAAACCCTTCCTAAGGTGATGGAGGTCTCGGAGCAGTTGGATGCGATCATCGACTTCACGTCGTCACGCAACAACATTGCGAAAGACCTTAAGTTGAGCCTTCATAGGCAACGCATGACAGTGCAGGCTGCATGCAAGGAGAGGGAAGAGCTGGAGGCCAAACTACTAGCCGAGCAAAGTGCCAAAGAGTTGGCACGGCTAGCGGCCACCGAAAGGGCGAGGGACATTGCCTCGAAGCAGACGCAGACGGAACCATCCGTCTCCGTCAGAGAGTCCACCCTATCCATGGGGGCGGGGACCTCCAAGCGGGCTAGGCAGTCCCCGGGCGAGACGGCACCCGGCGCTTCTAAGAAGCGCATCGTATCGGAAGCCCCAAAAGGGAAACGAACTTATGCGAACGTGGCGGCGGGGTCAGAGGGTCCATCCTCGCGACCAGCTTCGGCTTCTCGCAAAGAGAGAGGCCCCGGCCCTAAGCCCAGCGCAAAAGGCGCGACGACCTACTCGCGTGTCGTCTCAATCGCCGAAGGGGGCCCGAGCGGCAGGGCCCCAACGACAACAACAGCCATAACCAGCACGGAGGCAGATGCCAGTGCTAGGAGGGGGACAATCGATGACCCCAGGCGGGGCAGGGAAGCCCCATGGAATAAAGTGAGAAAAAAGAGGAATAAAACAAGAAAAGAAAAAGATAAGCGACAGGTGGCCCGCAAGCGTAACCGCGGAGAGGCCCTCATCGTTAAGACCGAGGCGTCTAAGTACTCCGAGGTCATGAAAACGATGCGCGGGGACGCTAAACTGGCGGGCCTAGGCGCCGATGTGCAGAGTATACGCCGTACCCGCACCGGCGAAATGCTCCTGGAGCTTAAAAAAGCGACAACGCTTAAGGGCCCGGCGTATAGAGACCTGGCAAAACAGGCCTTAGGTGAGGGTGTGGAGGTGCGCGCCCTCGTCTCGCAGGTGATGATCCAGTGTAAAAACCTGGATGAGATCACCGAGGCAGACGAGATCTCCACTGCACTGAAGGAACAGTGCAAGGTCGAGGTTGCCGCCGCAGACATACGTCTGAGAAAGGGTCCACTTGGGACCCAGGTGGCAACCCTGAGGGTAGCGGCAGTCGACGCAGACGCGGCGTTGAAAATAGCGAAGGTGAAGGTGGGATGGTCAATATGCCCACTAAGCCTGCACCAGCCGCCGAAGGCATGTTTCAGATGCCTAGAGAGCGGGCAGATAGGAGCAACATGTGCAGAAGGTGTGGCAGCACTAGCCACAAGGCGCGGGATTGCAAAGGTCCCCCCAAATGCTTGATGTGCGCCGGGAAACCGGACGATAAGCACGTCATAGGGGGGGGGCAAGTGCCCGGCCGCTAAGGGTATACCAACGAGCCAACCGTAATGCAGGTAACCCAACTAAACCTGAACCATTGTGAGGCAGCCCAGCAACTGCTGTGTCAGACAGTTAGCGAGTCGGCATCGGATATCGCCATAATTTCTGACCCATACCGCATCCCATCCGGCAACGGGAACTGGTTTGCGGACAGGTCTAATATGGCGGCATTATGGACGACGGGCAAGTACCCGGTTCAGGAGGTTGTGTCCATCACAAACGAAGGCTTCGTGGTTGTAAAAGTGAATGGAGTGTTCTTCTGCAGCTGCTACGCACCGCCAAGGTGGTCGATCGAACAGTTTTTCAATATGCTCGATCGGATGACAACGGAGCTAACTGGCCTGAACCCGTTGGTAATAGCGGGGGACTTCAACGCTTGGGCGCTCGAGTGGGGGAGCCGCCTTACCAAACCCAGGGGCCAGATTCTTCTGGAGGCCTTGGCTAGGCTCAATGTGGACCTAGCCAACGTGGGTACCAAGAGTACCTACCATAGAAACGGAGCGGAATCGATTATAGATATAACATTTAGCAGTCCTGGGCTAATTAGCAATTGGAGGGTGGATGATGGCTACACCTATAGCGACCACTTGGCGGTACGTTATTGTATCGTCCACAATACAAGGCAGCGTGCGGAAGGAGGAGCATGCTGCAGAGCTGCTGCAGGTGATCGTTGGTGGACTCTTTCCGAGCCACGACGCAAGTCCATGGCCCCCCGCCGCCGTAGATGTGTCCCATGACCAGCGTTCCAGTATCCCAGACCTTAACGCTGTCATAGCGACGGAAGGGTGGACGGCTCAGCCGAACACCCGTGACCACGGGGGCACTGACAACGGCACAACGGGGGTCGGCGACGAGGCGACGGTGACGAATGATGAACTCATTGCGATAGCAAAGTCGCTAAAGGTGAATAAAGCGCCGGGACCGGATGGTATTCCAAACCTGGCCATCAAGACGGCTATCTTGCTGGATCCCGAAATGTTCAGAAATGCGAGATCCGGCATGATGGCCGTATGCGGTCACGACACGACTCCGGATAACTTGGTCCAGAGGATGTGTCAAGACCGGGACGTCTGGGACGCGGTATGCGTAGCAGCCTCCCAGATCGTCCTCGATCTCCAACAAAAATGGCGAAACGACCAAAGGCAGGTCGCAGGGACCACCTAACTACTAAAGCCCTAAGTAGTTAGACATAGTGGGTGCTTAACAAGCACAATAGCCCCCTCCCCGAAGTAATACCGAAAGGTGGTTCCGGGGAGGGGCCAGGGCTAAAGGCACGGGTGGGTTTTTAGTGGGTCGAGGAGTTGGCACCCTTATCCCCACACCCTGAGTTCTTCAGGTGTCTGGTTGCAGATTTTCCATCCCGTCTAAAAAAAAAAAAAAAAAAACAAAAAACCCTATCGGCATTCTGGTTAACGATTTTAATGGATTCGCTTGCTGGTTTCGTGCCACTGAGAATAGGTTTCTCGTTCCAGCTAATAGATGTTCGACGTCGCTTCGGAGTGCTACGAGATGAGTTGAGCCGTTCGGGTCTAGGCCTAAACAATGTAGGAAGTTTGGAGTCAACTTTAGCCGCTAAGGTGGCAACGACTGTATTCAGCTTTTCAAAGTCTGCTTTCATCGAATCGACTGCTTCTGGTAAAGCAGGGCTGAGCACGTTGTCGCCACTGACGATGTTGCGAAAATGACCATTGGCAAATAGTTCTGCGCAGTGATCGCACATCCAAAACACGTTATGCATGTTCATTTTTAGCTGATTACGAAGCTCTAGCTCAACCTTTGCGCAGATGACGTGAAATGCATCGCCACAGAACCCGCGACAGCGAATTTGTTCTGAATCGGACCCAGTTTTCTGGCACTTTTTGCAGGCCATGATTAATACTTGTAGCCGGCGGTTTAGGTAGCACAGTTATAAGAAAACGCCCAAAAGATATGCAATCGATCGGAAAAATATGCGCGTGGAGGAGTGTTAGGATGTATTGGTGGATGACCAGCACGAACAGCACTACGATATTACTTTTTCTTCGGCACAAATTTTCGCAGCAGACGTAGTAAAAACGCATGAACTTTCACAAGATTACGATAACCAGCGATGAAATGTAGCAAAAAGAAACTTCGACGGCAATATATTAGAAAAATAACTCGTAAAAAATCAATAAAAACTGGGAGTAGCAAAACAAACACACGACGTTGCAGCAGTGATGCCAAAAAGCCCTTGTGGCTATTGCGCCTGGTGGCCTTGTGGCTCTTGCACCTGCTGGGTTTGCCATGGGGGAATCCTCGCCAACCCAGTTCTGGCAAACGGATTTGCCGCTCCTGCATCGTTGTGTGTTGTATGTTCTTCTATTCTTCAGGGTCCCCCCTCCGCACCGCTATCACCATCCGTTGTACATAGTCGCCTTCGTGATCGCTTGGTTGGCTATGTAAACAGGGAGGCCAAGCAAGGGCTGAACACGTACCTTCATGGGGTCCGTATCCAGAGCCAGATCAGCGTAAG
The DNA here is from genome assembly GCA_024533555.2 of Aedes koreicus. NCBI lineage: Eukaryota > Metazoa > Arthropoda > Insecta > Diptera > Culicidae > Aedes > Aedes koreicus. Next base: position 268,779 of record JAHHFK020003064.1, read on the forward strand.
TCGGGAATGTTACATCCGAGCCTAGTACCCATCGAGGTTGATGTACATATGATGAACGTATCCGGAGGCCTGCCAAGGTTTAACCGGGCCGGAGGCAAACACACCATTAGCCCACTTGCCGTTTCAAGTTGGTGTCACCCTTCTTTACTCAGGGAGCAGAATAGCACGAATACCAGCCCATCGTCGCCATCCGATCCATATTCCGTAACTTGTCCGTTGTCCTTTGCGTTGACCAGTATGCCATAATCTAAGGCTAAGGCACTTTGGAACCGTTACCAGGTCCTTTGTACGGAGTTGCTTACAGATATGTGTTTTTTTTTATAGGGATCCAACAGAGCCCACTGTTCCCCGCCACATCCTAGGCATCCTCTGGAAACCAGAAGCCCAGGCACTCCCCGAAGGAAGAGGCAAAGGTGGTAATCCACACGGATGTGTGAACGGTTTTCGCATAGGAAAGATTCCCAAACTCCCACCTGTGTGGGTGTGTGTGTGTGTGTGTGTGTGTGTGTGTGTGTGTGTGTGTGTGTGTGTGTGTGTGTGTGTGTGTGTGTGGTGTGTGTGTGTTACAAATAATGTCACATCGGTTTCTCAGCCATTTGTGAACCGATTTCAGTTCTGTTGACGGCAAATGAAAGCTACAACATTCCTATTGATTTTTTTTTTTATTCGGACATTTCGTTACGAAGATATGAGCGAAACAGTACTTGACGGCTTATTATAACAATAATCAAACAGTTTAGTCTCCGATTATATACTGAGCTATTTGTGTACCGATTTTAGTTTTGTTATCGCCAAATCAAACCTATAAAAACCTTAAATGACTGGTCAAAATTTCATTATGATTGGATAAGGAGTGTATCTAATATAAGCTATCCACATACATTTGCGTTGTACGCATGTATTTGTGATGGTTTTTTATGCTCTGAACACTGCATGCTGTGCGTTTGATTGTCAGCTTTCTTTTGTTTACTTGTTAGTGCGGTTCAAATTCTGCGTTTTCAAAATGTCGCGTATTGAAAAGGAAGTGAAAATTAAGGTTCTGGACACATGGCTAAGTGAGAAGGGTATTACTATGCGAAAATTGGCGAAGCGGATGCATGCGTTTTGATGGACGATGAGACCTATGTAAAGGAGGACTCAAAAACCCTTCCAGGTCCACAATACTTTACTGCCGTCGTTGGGGAGGATGTGAGCGATGCGGACAGGTCGATTCAAGTGGAGAAAGGTTCCTGTGGTTTGAAGTCAACCATTGTTTACACTACCGGAACTATAAATGCGGAAATCTATCGATTTGAGTGTCTCCAGAAGAGATTGTTGCCTTTATATAAGAAGCATAGTACACCTCCACTGTTTTGGCCGGATTTAGCGTCGGCTCACTATGCCAAAACCACTCTCAATTGGCTTGCGGAAAAGGGTATAGATTTCGTTGAGAAAAATATCAATCCACCAAAGTTCCCTCAGCTTCGACCCATCGAACGTTACTGGGCAATCGTGAAGAGGGTCTTCAAGAAGACTGGTAAGGCAGCTGGGAACATGCAGGAGTTCAAAAAAAATTGGGCTCAAGCGTCCAAAAAATGCGATGCAACACTTGTCCGGAACTTGATGAAGAGCATTCGATCCAAAGTTCGAAAATTCGTGAAGGAATAACTCGATGCTCATGCACTTCTCTTATTTCAAGTTCCCATCGAGACGTGTACCGATGTGGAGTAGCCGACCGTCATGACGTGCTCTCCTTCACGGTCACCATCGTGGGACTCTCGCTTCTTAATTTTATTTTTTTATGCATCGGCGATGCTGGACCTCTGCTCTACTCTCAATTTGCTCCTTTCTTGAGCCGTTTAGCTCCCACCTACTTTGGTCGAGCCATTCAGCTCCCACTTCCTGAGCCATTTAGCTCCTCGAGTAGCCCCCGACGGTGGGTGTACCCTACTCCGACGGAGGATTCCCCGGCAGTGGAAGTTCTCCCGAAACCGAACAATGGTGAGCCATATTGCTCCAACTTCCTGAGCCAATTAGCCCCTACCTCTGGACACAGACGACTCGAGTAGTCCCCGATGGTTGGTTTACCCTACGCCGACGAGGAGTTCCCTGGCGGCGAAACTTCCCCCGAAACCGATTCTTCTGCTGTTGCTGCTCACTCCAACCGACCGGTACGGTGCCGAAGTCAGACCAGCGATTCCAGTGGAGCCTAGCGTCCAGTTCACTGGCGCCCCGACGACCCGAAACCGGTGCTACGACATGTTCTACTCAACTAGTCCCCGGCGGTGGATCTAGCCTACTCCACCAGGGAGGTCCCCGACGCAAAAATTCCTCCAGAACCGATCAGTCTTGCAGTGGCTCTAGCCAGTGACGCTGGATCGTTGGTCACTTCGCCATTTTCTCTGCAGCTCGGACACTATCTTTGATACTGTCCTATCAACAACGTCTTCGTCGAGGCACATCTTTTCGACAACATTGTCGACTGTCACGCCGCGCATATCCCTGCGCACTTCTTCGAACCTAGGGCATTCGAAGACGACGTGCTCTGGTGTCTCCTCCAGGTATCCAGCAGACATATGGGACTATAGGATGCTGGGTCCCCTGGTGGCTTCCCTAGTTTCGGCAGCAACACCAGCTTCTGAACCTTCCATCGGTCTGGGAAGTAGCCATTTCTGTAGTGCCGTCCTGAAAGTGTCCGGGAACGCCAATATTGTGGTTTTAAGTGCTACGTTGGGGATCCCATCCGAACCGGGAGCTTTCTTCAACTTCAGACCCTTCGCAACTAATAGTAGCTCTTCATTGGAGATCCGAGCAGTTGCATCTTCAGCATCTTCGTATGGCGTAGGCGGCCACAGCGTTGGGTGGTGATGCGGAAAAAGACCGTCCACGATCATCTTCAATTTGTGCAGGCACATTTCAACAGGTGTCGCTGGACGCTTAAACTTCGCCACCACGATTCTGTGTCTGTGTGTGTGTGTGTGTGTGTGTGTGTGTGTGTGTGTGTGTGTGTGTGTGTGTGTGTGTGTGTGTGTGTGTGTGTGTGAGAGAGAGAGAGAGTGTGTGTGTGTGAGTGTGAATGTGTGTGTGTGTGTGTGTGTGTGTGTGTGTGTGTGTGTGTGTGTGTGTGTGCGCGTGTGTGTGTGTGTGTGTGTATCCGCGTGTGTGTGTGTGTGTGTCTGTGTATATGCGTGTGTGTGCGTTACAAATAATGTCGCATCGGTTTCTCAGCCATTTGTGAACTGATTTCAGTTCTGTTGGCGACAAATGAAAGCTACAACATTCCTATACAACGCCATTGTTGCCACACTTCTTGGGCACAACGATGTAGTGGAGATGAATCCCAATACCGATGGCCAGCTGACTTATGAAGACATATGACATATGCCAACGATAGATGGAAAGTAATAAAGAAGAAGAAGAAAAAGAAGTAGATAAAAGAACATTACGTGAGTGAAGTGAAAAAGTAATTTAGCTGTAACATTTATTTGCAAAAGTTAAGATAATATCGATACAAACGAGTGAAGTAGTGGAAATAGCGAGAGCTAGATTGTAGAGAAAAAAGAGTAGAGAAAGGTGAAGAAATGGTAAAGTTGCAGAAGAAGTCGTTATTAAATTCTTTTCTATTTTTAGCTAGTCATTCGCGATTCAGTAACCTCAAATTTCCCGAATTGGTATTGAGGGTAACTAGACAGCTAATTATATTTTGAATAGTATCACAGAAATTCTGTAATTTATATTATATACTTTTTAGATATAATACCATCCTTAAATAAGTGGTAATTCTTAGTTGTGGTGAAACTGTTGTCGGAACACCGAATAAGTAAGACAATCTGATCTCCGTTCTTCACACGAATGGAACCCTAATTTAATAAAATTGCAGTTTTGAAGCTGCCGCAACTGGAGCTATAAAAAACGGTGTTTTGCTACGTCAACAAACTTCAAAATTATTCGACCACAGAAGTATTGTGAGATCGAATCCAAATCGCGCACGTTAAGATGAGTGCCAAAGGTGATCACTCCTGCAAAAAATGCTCTAGACGAGATTCTGCTGCAAATATGGTTTGCTGTGATGGTTGCGATGAATGGGAACACTATGACTGTGCTGGTGTGACCGATTCTATAAGCGATACAAACCAGTCGTGGATGTGTACGCATTGTATCGATGAAGGCCAATCACGAGTAGCTGAGCTGGCAGTACAGGGAACAAGTGCAGTAAAAGATCCTGACCAGAAGAACATCGGAGAGATTTCCAAAGTAAGAACCGGATCGAAAGATGATGATCATGCAGATTCTTCTGTCGTCTCGTGTAGTACATCAGTTTCAAGCAAGAGATCAAAGAGAATTCAGATGTGCTTGGATATCTTGGAGGATTCTAAAAAGCTGAAATTACGGATGAAAGAGGAAGAAGAGAAGTATCTACAAGCGAAGTTCGAACTGTTGATGAAGTTGGGGGATGAAGAGGATAAAAAGAGTTGTAGAAGTGGAGTAAGCGCTGGAACCAAAAGGGAAAGGTTGGAAAAGTGGTTGCAGAACGGAACTAAACCTGAAAGTAGTCATTCCGTTGATTATGAATCCCGACAAAATCAGGCGGTTTCAAACGTAGCAGTCAGTCAGAAACAGGAGAAAACGGTAGTAATTCCTACTTCTAAAACGCAGTCGGTTTTGAAGAGTTCGGAACAGATTTCTCCTGAAAGGCTTCCTAAGCAAACGTCAACCCCGGTGAAAGTAGATCATGATCCGATAAAGGACTCAATTTCCCCCACTACTGCATCGATCTTTCCAGTGGGGCAAACAGAAATGTGCTATGTTTGGCCAACGGTGACATCTCAACACAAGGAATTGTCGGGCACTCATAAGGAATCAAATTTCGAACCCACTCAGTGCGTTACTGGTCCGGTTCAACTCAGTGTATCATCAGTTGGTGCAATTTTAAAATTGCCTACTCGACCTTCTGTTTACTCGCATGTCCCGTTCGGGAGCATGACGGCTCCGTATAGTGCACGTCGAGCGGACACGACGCTCTCAACCACCTCGAACGGCCCCTACCAAACTTTACCAACGGGTCATGTTCCTATCAATCCGAGCAATGCTACCTTATCGCTACAGTTTCCATCTGCTGTTCCGTATACGAGTTCGGGAGAGCCATTATCGATGGCACCTCCAGTACCAAGTCTGTCTTGGAGAAGTGGGCTTGCGCCAGACAACACAAACGGTCTTTCGACAAAATCCATTCATACATCTAATATCGGGCCCGGTATATCAGCAGGTATGATTGCGGGAAATCAATGGTGTCACCCGTCATCGGTGTCCTATGGACCTCCATTACCTCCAGTCACTCCTTGGATGGTACCGAATCAGTTAAACTTTCCCACATATCCCACTGTTTCGGGTCCAGCGTGTACTTCAGCACAAGCACACACAAATGGCATGGCAGAACCCCTCAGTTATCAACATGGATACGCAAGTCAACAAGCACTACCAATGAATGTGGGCCCCACACCATCACAAATAGCCGCACGCCATGTAATGGCACGAGAGCTTCCAACGTTCTCTGGAGATCCGGAAGACTGGCCCATCTTTTACAGCTCGTACCGAAATACAACGGAGGTTTGCGGCTACAGTGACGCAGAAAACCTGGCACGGCTGCAACGATGCTTACGAGGTAGTGCATTGGAATCTGTCAGGAGTAGACTTCTACTTCCCGCATCGGTTCCATTCGTGATCGAAACCCTTCGAAAGCTGTATGGAAGGCCCGAGGTACTTATCAATTCGCTGCTGAAAAAGGTTAGGTGTACTCCTTCTCCAAAAGCTGATAACCTCAATTCAATTGTGACGTTTGGTTTGGCAGTCCAAAACCTTACTGATCACCTGGTTCTCTCCGAGCAACAATATCATCTTACTAACCCTTTGCTTCTACAAGAGTTAGTAGAAAAATTACCTACTTCATTAAAAATGCAATGGGGAGGCTACAAGAGCTCTATTACCAATGTTAATCTGGTAACATTCAATGCCTTTATGAGTGGTTTAGTGAACCTAGCCTCTGAATTATCAATTAATGTTGAGGCCAGTCACCTAAACTCAAAACCCTCCAGGGGTGATAAGCATAAAGAGAAATTATTCATGCATGCTCAAGAATCATCTGTCCGGCCGATCGATTCAAAGGAATTAAAGAGTAAAGAAAAGCCGATGCTGAACAAGGGATGTACCTATTGCGATAACACCAGCCATCAAATATCTAACTGCACGGCGTTCAAAGCACTAGATATTGATAGTCGCTGGAAAGCTATTCGACAGAAAAATCTCTGCCGAACTTGCCTAATACCGCATCGGAAGTGGCCCTGTCGCTCAAACAAAGAGTGTGGCAAGGATGGTTGTCGTATCCATCACCATCAACTCCTACACGCAGATCGGAAAATGCTGGCTCAACCAGAAATACCTTCAACATCGAGAACGAACCCATCGAACTCAAGTCGAATGGAGCATCAAAACCATCATTACAACAAATCATTCGCTCTTTTCCGATATTTGCCAGTAACGATTTCCGGAAATGGTAAGCAGATAAATATCTTTGCGTTTCTAGATGAGGGATCAAGTTCTACGCTCATCGAAGCGAGCGTTACCGAGCAGTTGGGTATCGAAGGTCCATTATCATCATTATGGCTATCCTGGACTGGAAATATAACCAGAGAAGAAAAAGAATCGAGACGCGTAGAAATCACCATCTGTGGAACCGAGCTGAAGAAAAGATTCACCATCGGGAATGTGCAAACAGTCAACGATTTGCAACTTCCAACACAATCGTTTGACTACGAAAAGTCTGTGAAACAATACCCTTACTTGAAGGGACTTCCGTTAATAAGCTACTCGGAAGTTACACCACGAATGATCATCGGATTGGAACATGTTCGATTACTAACAACGCTAAAATTACGTGAAGGTTACTCTCAGGGTCCTGTTGCAGTCAAGACCAGATTGGGGTGGTGTACGTATGGAAGAAAATATGAGGACGCACACTCGGAGACCAATCACTGTTCTCTCAATTTTCACAACACCGTAACCGTCAGTAATCAAGCGCTGCACGACATGATGAAACGTTTCTTTGAAGTCGAAGAGAGTACAATCACTAGGAAGCTGGATTCTGTTGATGACATACGGGCACAGGAGATTCTTGAAAAGACAACGATCCGTAAAGGAAACCGATACGAAACTGCTTTACTGTGGCGGACTGATAATCCAATGTTCCCGAACAGTCTACCGATGGCAACAAAGCGTCTGATTTCTCTGGAAAAACGACTAGCACGAAATCCATATCTGTACACCAAAGTTAAGGAGCTGATTAAAGACTATGAAACGAAACAGTATGCACACAAGGCTTCATCTTACGAGCTGCAGCAGTCTACCCACCAGACTGTTTGGTATTTACCGTTGGGTGTGGTTACTAGTGAGAAAAAGCCTGGAAAAATTCGTTTGATATGGGACGCAGCTGCTAAAATCGACGGAGTAAGCCTTAATGATCTGCTGCTCAAAGGACCGGATTTGTTAACATCTCTTCCAGATGTCCTTCTCCGATTTCGAGAAAAAGATGTAGCGGTCTGTGGGGACATCGTCGAAATGTTTCATCAGATGTGGATCAGAGAGAGTGATAAGATCAGGTTCCTCTTCAGAGACAATCCGGAAGATCCTATACAAACCTATGTAATGGACGTGGCTATTTTTGGCGCTACATGCTCACCCAGTGTGGCGCAATTTGTAAAGAACAAAAACGCCCGCGAGTTTTCGGAAAGCCATTCACGTGCGGTTCATGCGATAATTGATAATCATTACGTGGACGATTTTCTCGATTGCACCGACACGGCAGAAGAAGCTATAGAACTTATCGATCAAGTGAAAATGATTCATTCGACTGCGGGATTTGAAATGAGTAAGTTTCGATCAAACTCGCCTCAAGTACTATCAGCTATCGGCGTAAAAGATTGCTCCTCCAATAAACCGCTGAGTAATGACAAACAAGTACACTCTGAAAGGGTCCTTGGATTGACTTGGATTCCAACTGCAGATCTATTCACGTTTGATACGACGACTTTAATATCGGCTGCAAACTTCTTCAATAGCGTTACGCCAACGAAGCGCCAAGTTCTTCAGACAGTTATGAAGCTTTTCGATCCTCTTGGATTTATTTCGCACTACATCGTTCACGGAAAAATCCTCATGCAGGAGATTTGGAGATCCGGTACAAACTGGGACGAACCCATTGCTGAACATCTTGTGCAGAAGTGGCACCGGTGGATCGAGCTAATCAAACTTCTTGGAGAGGTGAAAGTGCCACGATGTTATTTCAAAGGAATACATTCTTCAACGATTCGAAAACTTCAACTGCATATGTTTGTAGATGCTAGCGAAACTTCCTACGCTTGCGTGGCTTACTTGCGGCTGGTGTATAATGGAGAAGTAAAGTGTGCCTTAGTGGGATCTAAAACAAAAGTAGCCCCACTAAAACCGCTTTCGATACCCCGTCTTGAACTGCAAGCAGCGTTGATTGGAACACGTCTGGCGCAAAGCCTCTCGACGGCACTCACTCTCCCGATCGAAAAGTGTTACTACTGGTCGGATTCGTCAACGGTTTTATCCTGGCTCCGGTCTGATAGTAGGAGATATCATCAGTACGTGGCATATCGAGTTGGTGAAATTCTTTCGATATCACTCGTCACGGACTGGAGACACGTTCCATCGAAACTTAACGTTGCTGACGAGGCCACGAAGTGGGGATCCAGTCCAACGTTTGAACCGGATAGTAGGTGGTTTCAAGGACCATCTTTCTTGTGGGAAGCAGAAGAAAAGTGGCCATCCGACGGAAGAAACCCTCTTCCGATCACCAGTGAAGAACTACGGGCCGCTTTCCAACATCACAACTGCACAATAACAAACCATCTAATTGACAGTTCTCGTTTTTCCAATTGGAATCGCATGGTGCGTGCTGTGGCTTACGTACATCGTGCAACTTCCATCTGGCGGAGAAAAATTCCCATTCAAGGTTCACCGTTGCAAGGTGATGAAATAAATAAGGCTGAGATAACCATCTGGCGACAAATACAAGCACAAGTTTTTACCGATGAGATAGTAAGTTTGAGCGGTGAAGGTGTTTCATCAACGATTCCAAAGTGCAGTCCATTATTTCGACTCACTCCCTTTTTGGACGAACAAGGTATTATCCGTCACCAAAGTAGAATCGAAACGGCGCCCGATGTGCCGTATGAGACAAAGTACCCGATAATTCTGCCAAAGAAACATCGCATCACGTTTTTGCTCGTAGACAGTTTCCATCGTCGGTTCTTGCATGGCAACAACGAAACTGTTTGTAATGAGATTAGACAACACTACTATATTCCCCAATTGCGTACGCTGATCAAGTCAGTTTCGCGGAGTTGTCAACTATGCAAAATCAACAAAGCAATCCCGAAACCACCCATGATGGCACCGTTGCCGAAGGTACGTTTGATTCCATTTATTCGAGCTTTTACCTTTGTAGGCGTGGATTATTTCGGTCCTTTGGAGGTCAAGATAGGAAGAAGTCTGGTGAAGAGATGGGTGGCCTTATTTACATGCTTGACCGTTAGGGCAGTTCATCTCGAAGTAGTTCACAGCTTGTCAACCCAATCATGCATTATGGCCTTCCGAAGATTCGTGGCGCGAAGAGGAGCACCGAAACGAGTTTATACCGATAATGGTACTAATTTTCAAGGAGCGGGTCGGCGATTGAACGAGGAAAAGCAGCAATTACAAAAGTTGAGCGAAGAATGTGCGGCGACTTTCACGAATGCCTATACGACTTGGCATTACAACGTACCAGCGGCTCCTCATATGGGTGGACCCTGGGAGCGGATGGTTCGCTCTGTGAAGACAGCAATCAAATCGATCGCCGAGTATCCCAGGCATCCCAGTGATGAAGTTCTTGAAACGGTGTTGATGGAAGCAGAAGGAGTAGTAAACTCCCGTCCACTCACGTACGTTCCTCTAGAAGATGATAACCAAGAAGCTTTAACACCGAACCACTTCTTACTGTATGGGTCAACTGGGATAAAACAACCAGTCATGGAACCTATATGCGGTGGTAACAGTCTCCGTGATAGCTGGGTACTTGCACAAAATATGGTCGACCGTTTTTGGCGTAGATGGGTAGTAGAGTACTTACCCATGCTAACAAGACGAACCAAGTGGTTCGAAAAGGTGAAACCATTAGAACCTGGAGATCTCGTGATAGTGGTGGACGAGACGACCCGAAATTCTTGGGAAAGAGGACGGATTATCGATGTCAAGAAAGGTGCTGATGGACAGGTACGTCAAGCAACGGTGCAAACATCTCGGAGGGTTTTGTCAAGGCCTGCTGTTAAACTGGCGCTACTAGATGTAAAGGTGGATAAGATTAATAGAGAGATAGCTGACTTGGACGGTAGTGGGTCATCCCACGGGCAGGGTGATGTTGCCACACTTCTTGGGCACAACGATGTAGTGGAGATGAATCCCAATACCGATGGCCAGCTGACTTATGAAGACATATGACATATGCCAACGATAGATGGAAAGTAATAAAGAAGAAGAAGAAAAAGAAGTAGATAAAAGAACATTACGTGAGTGAAGTGAAAAAGTAAATTAGCTGTAACATTTATTTGCAAAAGTTAAGATAATATCGATACAAACGAGTGAAGTAGTGGAAATAGCGAGAGCTAGATTGTAGAGAAAAAAGAGTAGAGAAAGGTGAAGAAATGGTAAAGTTGCAGAAGAAGTCGTTATTAAATTCTTTTCTATTTTTAGCTAGTCATTCGCGATTCAGTAACCTCAAATTTCCCGAATTGGTATTGAGGGTAACTAGACAGCTAATTATATTTTGAATAGTATCACAGAAATTCTGTAATTTATATTATATACTTTTTAGATATAATACCATCCTTAAATAAGTGGTAATTCTTAGTTGTGGTGAAACTGTTGTCGGAACACCGAATAAGTAAGACAATATGATCTCCGTTCTTCACACGAATGTAACCCTAATTTAATAAAATTGCAGTTTTGAAGCTGCCGCAACTGGAGCTATAAAAAACGGTGTTTTGCTACGTCAACAGCCATTGACTTTTTTTTTCATTCGAATATTTCGTTACGAAGATATGAACCCAACAGTACTTGACGGCTTATTATCATAGTTATCAAACAGTTTAGTCTCCAATTAGACTCGTTCAAGTATATGATTCACAATTCTGATTGTGATATATTTGCTCTCTGTGAAACATGGCTTTCTTCTGAAGATGAATTAAACTTCAACGATTTTAACATTATTCGCCTGGATCGAGATGATTCATATGGTGGCGTACTTTAGGGGATCAAAAAGTGCTACCCCTTCTATAAAATCTCACTCCCAATAATCTCAGGCATTGAAATCGTCGCTTGCCAAATAAATGTAAAGAATAAAGATCTTTGCATAGCTTCTGTCTATGTCCCTCCGAGGACATCAATAAACCGCCGTCAACTTTGGAATTCAGTAACATTACTTCCATCTCCAGTTCTGATTCTGGGCGATCAGAACTCCCACGGTACTGCTTGGGGCGAACAATTCGATGACAACAGAGCGGGTATTTTTTATGACTTATGCGACGATTACAACTTGACCATCTTGAACACTGGGGAAGCGACTTGACATATCTTTGTATTCTAATTCACTATCATTAGATTGTCCATGGAAGGTAATCAATGATCCCCATGTTAGTGATCACTTACCAATTATTATCTCAATCACAAATTGTTTTCAAAAAACAGACCAGTCAATCCATGTTCCTTATGACCTCACGAGGCATATCGATTGGCAACATTTTGCATCGGCGGTAACCCTTGGTATTGATTCTACCGATCCTCTTCCACCATTAGAAGAGTATCGTTTCCTTTCCGAACTGATATGCAATTAGTGCATGAGAAGCTCAGAAACGACGTGTTCCAAGTCCATCCCTCAAAAGAAGACCCGCCACCCTTGGATGGGATGACGAATGCACTAGGTTGTATCTTGAGAAATCCGATGCGTTTAAAGATTATCGTAGACATGAAACATGCGAGCTTTTTGACAAGTACCTCAAGCTTGAAAAAAAGCTTAAAAACTTACTCAAAGCAAAGAAACGCAATTACTGGCGTTTGTTTGTAGAGGGACTATCTAGAGAAACCACGATGACAACGCTTTGGAGAAAGGCTCGTTGTATGCGAAGCCGCTCATCCTCCAATGAGAGTGAAGAATATTACATGCAATGGATATTCGACTTCGCTAAAAAGGTTTGTCCAGACTCTGTCCCAACACAACCAAATTTACGGGATACTACTCGAAGTAACGGTTCTCTGGACGAACCATTCACAATGTTGGAATTTTCAATGGCACTTCTTTCATCGAACAACTCTACTCCGGGAAGCGATCTGATTAAATTTAACCTTCTAAAAAACCTCCCCGATATCGCTAAAAGACGTTTACTTAACCTGTATAACACTCTCATGGAATTAAACATAGTTCCACCCACATGGAGACATGTTAAAGTAATAGCTATTAAAAAGTCTGGAAAACCAGCGTCTGATTACAATTCTTACCGCCCGATCTCTATGCTATCATGTTCAAGGAAATTGTTAGAAAAAATGATCCTATCAAGACTTGACCGTTGGGTTGAATCAAACAACCTTCTATCAAATACGCAGTTTGGTTTCCGAAAGAGCAAAGGAACAAACGATTGTTTAGCGCTGCTTTTATCTGATATACAACTGGCCTTTGCACACAAGGAGCAATTGGCTTCAGTATTTCTGGATATTAAAGGCGCATTTGATTCAGTTTCCATAGATGTACTGGCAGATAGTCTTCACAGTAGTGGTTTACCAGGAATTTTAAATATATTTTTGTATAATTTACTGTCAAAAAAACAAATGACCTTCAATCTAGGTCAACTGACAACTTCCAGAATTAGCTACATGGGTTTACCCCAAGGCTCATGTTTAAGTCCCTTACTTTATAATTTTTATATTAAAGATATTGATAACTGCTTGGATAATAGATGCACGCTAAGACAACTTGCAGACGATGCTACGATCTCCTTTAGAGGTCCACGTGCGGAAATCTTGCAAAGACCATTGCAAAATTCCCTAGATAATCTATCCATCTGGGCCAGAAATTTGGGGATTGAGTTTTAACCGCATAAAACCGAATTGGTAGTGTTTACTAGAAAGCGGTTCCCAGCCCAACTGCGTCTCAAGCTGTTGGGAAGAGACATTACACAATCTTTGACCTTCAAGAAACCTTGGAGTCATGTTTGATTCAAAATCCATTTGGAGCACTCACATTGTGTATTTGAAACAGAAATTTCAACAAAGGATCAATTTTCTAAGATCAATTTCCGGGACATGGTGGGGTGCCCACCCGAAAGACCTCATTAAACTCTATAAAACATCTATTCTTTCAGTTCTCGAATATGGCTCTTTTTGTTTCCTCTCAGCAAGAAGCAGCCACCTCATTAAAATTGGAACGCATTTAATATCGTTGTTTACGTATTGCCCTTGGCTTTATGCACTCATAATATAAGCCTGGAGGTTCTGGCAGGAGTAAACCCTTACAGAACCGCTTCTGGGAGCTCTCATCTAGAAAACTGATCAAGTGTGGAATCAGTAACAACCTTGTGATTGAAAACTGCGAAGAATTGCTCGAATTGAGTACCCAATCTAGATTCTGCGAATCTATATTAACTATATGTCATCCGGATATTAGTCTTTCATGCTATAATTCTCCTATTGTACGCTTCTCTTATCACAGTTTCTCCATTAACTACGATCTCTCCATGAAACAGGCCAAATTCAAGGAAATTTAGATCAACTTCGACCTTTTTAATTCCCCATAAAGGGTGTCCATAGTTTAATTGCATCACTTTAAACTCGTCCTCAAAAACAAGTCTCTCATCCGATTGTCATGACATATTCAGGGAATAAAATACAATGTACACCGTGTGCAATATATTCTCATACAAAATAAAACTCTATTTATTTCAAATCAATAACCCAGATTTTATTGATAACTTTACCCATTATATTGCAATATAACACTAATCAACAACAGCATATGTTTTGGAATAACACCGCCTTTAACCTTCTTGACCAGCTCCAGACGTTTTTCGAAACCGTTACAGGTGGCTCGAACGACTTCCATCGGCATTTTGTCCCAAATTCGTGTCCCAAATTACGGTTTTGAATTGGTTCATATTAGACGCCCTGTGGTCATTTACCTTTGCCAGCATGTATGACCATACGAAATAATTCAAGGGATTCAGATCTGGTGAACTGGGAGGCCATTCATTCTTGTCCAAAAAGTTGGTCAAATTTTCTCGGCACCAGCCCTGAACGAGATTTGCAGTATGCGATGGCGCTCCGTCCTGCTGAAACACATCATATCCAAACACCTCTTGTACATATGGCTTGACAACTTTCTCCAAAACTTCCGATTTTTAATATACGGCATTCAATTTGCCTCGCTTACAAATTCCTCCCCAAACCATCACCGACGCAGCACTTTGGAACCGTGGAATATTCCTATCACTCTCTGGAACAGTTTTCGAAGAGAGAGCCCACAATATGTCGTTTTGGACATTGTGGGATTGTTGCAAGACGAATAACTTTTCGTCGGAAAAGATAAATTCTTCCCCACCGTGCCGCGACAAAAGCAGACTTGCTCTTTCGAGTCATTTCTGCTTGGAAGGTTCCGAAACTCCGTGAACCTTAAGTTTCTTGAAAGCTTGGAATCCGAGGTCATTTTGCATTGACGATCTCGAAACATTCAGATCTGCGGCCATTTTACGTACAGAGCGCTGTGATTTTCGTCTAATCCGTTCCCTGATCACTTTAACAACTCGAGCAGTCCGCACCGTACGAGTATGACCGGATCTCTTCCGGTCATCCAACGAGCAGGTGTCACGGTATCTTCGAATGGTTCGGTACACAAAATCCAGCTTTACTCCGAGGTTTTTCAAATTTCTGAAAATAGCGCCCGGGCGCTCACCTTTCAAAAACTTGTTTATCATCACAGCACGAAACTCCTTCATCGCTGGTAAAAGATAAACACCGAATGAAAACAATCGGACATAACCTAAAAGAGTTTGTATAAACATAGTGCAAAACTACACCAACACATACGTGAAGCATGTTGAGTAGTTGCACGACACCAGTGCAAGGAAAAAGTGTATGAGAATATATTGGACACGGTGTATATTCTTGGTTTAGGTATTTTTATTTCACTGTATTTTTTTACCAAATCCAAAAGCCCGGAACTTTCTTCTTAATCACCACGCATAAGATTTTGTACAACGCTTGAACCGACATTTTTTTCCGCTTTCAACCATGACTTGCAAGATTTCCTGTTCTGTAGTGACAACTTTAGGATGCTTACGAAGTTCGTGCTTCATTATAGCCAAATATTTTTTTAATTTGCCGCAACTCTGGAGAGTTTGGGGGATTAAGATCCTTCGGCACGAAATTGACACCATTCGTCTTGTACCACTCCAGAACATCCTTGGAGTAGTGACAAGAGGCTAGGTCCGGCCAAATAATTGTAGGAACGTTGTGTGTTTTGAGAAACGGAAGCAGTCGTTTTTTCAGGCATTCATTCGTGTATACTTGACCATTTACAGTTGAAGTTATCACGAAAGGCTTGCTCCGTTTACCACACGAACAAATCCCCTGCCAAATCATGAATTTCTTGGGGAACTTTGACACTTGCTGTTTCTTGAGAGACTCTGGAACATCGAACTTGTCTTTCGCAGTCACATACTGGTTGAAGGGAATTTGTTTAAAGTCCGCTTTTACGTCTGTTTCATCGTCCATGATGCAGCAGTGTGGTTTCGTCAACATTTGTGTGTACAGCTTACGCGCACGTGTTTTAGCTGACCTATTCTGTTTTTCATTGCGGTTTGGAGCTTTCTGAACTTGGAATGAACGGAGCCCGGCTCGTTTCTTGGCTTCCTGCACGAAATGTTTGGTCAAGTGCAGCTTTTTCGTGACATCCCGAAGGAACAGTAGGGTTCGCGTTTAAATGCAGCAACCACTCACTTGTGATTCTTCACACAGTACTTTTTCTACCACTCACCTTCTTCCGATCGACAGTTAAACGTTCCCGGAAACGTTTTATGACACGAGACACTGTAGACTGGTGAATTTTCAACATCTTTTCAGATGGCTCGGTGCGAAAGATGTGGGTTATCGAGGTGCGTGTGCAAAATGTTCTCGCGCACTTGCTGTTCCTTCGACTCCATTTTCGAAACTACGACACATTTCACAATGAAGCTCACGCTGAGGTCATTTCACCCAAAATCTCGTTGAAATCAACCCAAAGGGCGAAATGTTATAGCTTATTGAAAGTGATGCAATTTAACTGTAGACACCCTTTATTTCTTATTGAAAAGTACCAACATGTCATTTGCAATAGAAGAATTTTCACTGATGGGTCGCGCATTGATGGATCCACTGGCTTCGGTGTCTACTATGAATACTCATCTGCCTCCTGGAAACTTCAGGAACCTTGTTCCGTATATGTTGCTGAGCTAGCAGCAATCCATTTCGCATTGGGGATAATTTCCGACATGCCCATAGACCATTATTTCATTTTTTCTTCTCGTATAGTCTCAGTTCTATCGAGGCCCTCCAGTCGATGAAAACAGTGAGGCACTCATCTTACTTTCTTTCAAAAATAAAGGAGCAGATGTGTGGGGCGAAAAATTTGGTCTTGTGTAGCCTTTGGGGGGCCTAGGGGGCAGGGGAAAAGATGAAATGTTGGTTGGTTGGGGGAGTTGGCGGTTTTTATGTGGGCGGGGGGTGGGTGGTGCGTGGTGGGGGCACAGGCACGGGAAGTTGATCGGGGTAGGGCGGTATGATATGATGATGATGATGGTCCCGCCCTTACCCCTACAAAGGTTTGAGCTAGACGATTTTATCTCTAAGATAATTAATTTGGTAACAATTCAAACCAGTTATGCAAAAAAAAAACGAACTGATTTCATCTACAGATATAAATTTCTTCAAAAGTATCCATTTGCTTCACAGCGACATAATCGTGAAAAGCTTTGATGTTAACCACAAAAATTCGCAAGTATTCCCAGCGATCAGGACATTCTGTTGCAATTCAGATCACAGAATCCAGTAAAAGGACATTATCAAAAGACAAGCCAATATCCGATCCTGCCCGTTACAGAGCCAATGCAGTTCCAACACTAATGGAGCCGCCAGCTTAGTTTAGGGCTGGCCAAGAATATCTCACCAGGGATGTCAAGAATGTTTCCAAACCGAAAAAAATCCTGGACCGGCATTAGTCAAACTTTTACTTTCAACCACAAAAGAATTGACGAAGAATTCCCCGACATTCCGCCGGACAACTCGCTACTATTTCATAGTACCATCTAAAGCATCAAAGGCCAATTTTTTTTAACGAATTCAAAAAGAAGTCCATCATATCTGTATACCGCGCGCGAGGCTCAAACAATTGTAGAATTCTTTCTTTATTTTTTTTTTTAAACTAACACAACATTATACAAATTTCCATCATCATCACTGTGACGAACAAAATAGTGAGTATTGTAGTATTGTAAACGTGAAAAAATAAAATTTAAAAAAATAAAATAGCCAACTCATTTTAATCCGTTTGTAAAGAACTTCGTGAGATACATTCTTTTTTTACAAACAAAAAAACAACATAAATGTACAAGAAATGGTGCACACAAAATAATCCGTTTTATAATAGTAAAAAATCGTCAGGTACAATCTTCATAAATATTTGAAAAAAAAAAATTTCGCTTGCTGCTCAGAATACAGTTTTAACGTGTGAAATACATAGTCTTTTAAATTCTGAAAGTGTTGGTGCACGTTTAATGTGTCTTGGCATCGAATTGAAAACATTTATTCCTTTAAAATATAATGAGTTTTGTGAAGCACATGTCAAGAAATTCGGTGTTCTTAATTCATCCGCGTTTCTAGTATTATATCTATGAAAATCACTTCCTCTTTCAATTCGATCACACAAATATCGAGGAAGCAAACCATTAACTACTTTAAAAATGAACACCATAGTTAAATACACAATTCTTTGCTTCACTGATAGCCATTGTAAAGCGTCTAACATAAAAGTCGAGGAAGTGAATCTGTTACATCTTAAAATCAAGCGCAATATTTTATTCTGCAAACGCTGTAACCTCAATATTTGTGTTTGGTTGGCCAAGAATAAAATGGAAGGGCAAAACTCTAAATGAGGGGAGATGATTGATTTGTATAGCTGTATTTTACTGCAAGTAGTTAAATCGTTTTTCAATCCATACTTCTTGGCAATTTTCCATACTTCTTGGCAATTTTCTTGATGACATTGTCAATGTGAGCGTTGAACTTTAGCTTGTCATCAATAATCACGCCAAGATATTTAATCTCCCGAACGCGATCAATTGTCTCACTATCAATCGTAACTGAGACATTCTCATTTACTCGATTCTGTGAAATTACCATAAATTTAGTTTTACTTATATTCAATTTCAATTGCTTACATTTCAACCATCTACTTAGAAAACGCAAATCTTCGTTCAAATGGGTAACGGCTTCATTTAAATCTTTAGCTGCAATGAATAACACAGTGTCATCTGCAAACAGATTAATGTCACAAAATCGTAAAACACGTCGCATGTCATTAATATACATAATAAACAAAAGGGGCCCTAATACACTTCCCTGGGGCACACCAAGGTTATTCCCCACGGGACTGGAAACATAATCATTAAAAACAGTCCTTTGAGTTCTGTCAGACAAATAGCTTTCAAACCATCTGTATGCAGTACTCGAAATTCCAAAGCGATTTGGCATCACGCAGTTTGGCATTTCCCGGATAATGATGCCTCCAGAGCGGATACCCTTGTGGCCCGAGGTAGACAACCCTTCCGCGAGGTAAGAGATGTTTTGGGAATGCGTGATCTCCCCTACATGCAAGCAATCTACGAATTCCTTTGTTTGTCTGACCTTAATGTGTTATGTCATCACCCCCCTCCCGTCCACGCTAGTAAATTCCCCGCCATTGTGTCCCAGCTATACTTTCTCTTGTTTCCGTGCCTTGTACCTGCCCAGCAAGCTATTGGTCAATCATCTGCACCTAGCTCCTGAAAGGGGTTATAGGAACCGAGGGGTTGATTGCAGCCGGAGCCATAAGCAGCAATTATTAACTTAAATAAGTTACCTGTCCAGTTTCTTCCAAGCGATCATGTGACCCATTAACCTCGAGCCAGCCACGAGTATTGGTGCCCCACTTACTAACACCATAAAGCAAATCATTTTAGATAACAAAATTGAATATCGGCTCCGCATAGTGTCACACACGTCTGAGCCTTACAAATAAACGAACTAAGTAAAAATTAAAAAAAAATCGAAGTCATTAATTATTTACTTGCGCAATAATCAATGTCATACATATTCAACTTAAAACTATAGCCAAAAATATAGCACACGATACCGGAACCAATCGCAGTGAATGTTTATGCTTGAGGAAAATCGTGAATAGAAACTGCTTCCCTTATGCTGTTTTTCCAGTGCCACAAAATCTTTTGTCTTTGTCTTTGTCAAAACAGTCGTTGCTTGCTTAGACATAATCCAAATTCGCTTAACAATCTGGGCAGCCATATCAATTAATAAATTAACTAATAATAAGTAAACAATTTTTTTCACACGCTGAGGAA
This sequence comes from Aedes koreicus, assembly GCA_024533555.2. Taxonomy (NCBI): domain Eukaryota; kingdom Metazoa; phylum Arthropoda; class Insecta; order Diptera; family Culicidae; genus Aedes; species Aedes koreicus. The sequence goes on from JAHHFK020003064.1 coordinate 288,506, forward strand.
AAAGATCATTTTAAGGTGAATTGCTGCTCCATGTATTTTTTCCTATCTTTATCTCTCTCTCTCTCTCTCTCTCTCTCTCTCTCTCTCTCTCTCTCTCTCTCTCTCTCTCTCTCTCTCTCTCTCTCTCGCAAACTTACCTCGCTATTTCAAATTGATAAACTTCGATTGTTAGTGAATGAACATCGAATTGAACTCTATCAGATTGCTCACAGCAAGTAAGCATACAAACTGATTTAATGAAATACTCAATATCTAGATTCTGAGTTATATCAATTCTAAATTTTGAGGTAATGACTTCCGTCGAGAATGCTTCAGCGTAAGCCCTTCACTTTATGTGTCGTACACATATATATTCGCAATTTGCTTCTTCAAATAACATTTACTTGTGGCACACATATGAAACCTGTTGCTTCAAGGCTTCAACCAAATCCTTGTGTGCGTATACATAAAATGTATGAACCGTTGCACATAAAATATATGTTTTTACTAATAGTTTTTTATTAGTCGCATCAATTTGCGGTAAAATGTAGTAGGTGTACTTACTTGGATAGTTTTTTTTTCTCAATTAAATTGATTCATGAATGATAATGATCAATATTTTTTATTCATCTATATTATAACCGTTTACCTACAACATACTTAATTATTGGGATTTAGTAGGTGCTCCTTTGCCTAGAATCCACTTTTCAATAAAAATGACTTCCGCGAAACCGAGTACTTCGTGTCCCTATAAAATACAAATCTTATTTAGCTAAAACCACATTACTTATTTAATTAAATCTTCTTACATTCGATTGCCTCCAGGCTGTAATGCGCTGGAATATATCTTTCACATTCGACTTCACTCCAGATTTGGTTTGGGGTGTTCCCGGCAGACCAAGAGAGATCAAATCGTTTTACTGGAAAAATATATATTCTCATTGAAGGGGAAAACGTTTTTTGGATTATTTGCGATAATTTCCTTCAGAGACAAACAACAAATCTTCTTGCAAATTAAATTTCTTCAAGAGGATACTATTCCCGCTAAGAAAAAAGTACCCAACGGAGCAGTTAAGTGTGGGAAGCCAAAGTTGGGTATAATCATGTCTACCTACCGTTGGGTGCAAATAACTTACTTTTGGGTAAAATTCTACCTTAAAATAAGTAATTTGTACCCAGCGGTAGGTAAACATGATTATACCCAACTTTGGCTTCCCACACTTAACTGCTCCGTTGGGTACTTTTTTCTTAGCGGGTTGACTTGCGTTTGTTTTGTGTTTTTGTTTTTGTCTTCAATCACGTTTTCCTGGGGCGGGAAAAAAAAATTTTTTTCCACGCACGGACAAAATTAAAAGTGTGGGGGATGCTGTGGTGGAAAAATATTTTTTGGTGCGGGCTTGTGAATCGGGTGTTGGCGGAGAAAAAAAAAAAAAAAAAACTCGCAGCGCAACACATCAAAAACAATTTTTGAATTTAACATAACAACAACAGCAAAAAACAATAAAAAATTAAAAAAAAAAGAGATTTTTGTTTTTTTTTTTTTTTTTAAAATAAAAATTTTTTATAATACAATTAAATCAAGGTTATTTTTCGCCAGGGATGCCAGATATATTTTTTCAATGTCTGCGATAAAAATTTGAAATGTCTGGGAATGTCTAAAAAAGTCTGTAAATATTTTTTTACCAAATTAGACTTCTTTAAACGAAAAGACGTTGCGAGTTATGTCATTTTCAGTATATGTGTGATTATGTAAACATTTCTGCATCTATTTCTTAGATTGTATGCAACCTTACACTATTGTTTCATGTTTTTAAAGTGACACTTAAGCTTGAAACATTCGCATAGATGACACAATTTACTCAAGTTTTATTTTCCCCTGTAACGTTCTTTTCGGTTTTGGATTTTAATATCAAAATTTAGTTTTCATTTGATAAATTCAACATTATTTTTTCTTTTGTCCAAAAATAACCATTGAATCACAATAAATTACAGAGTCAATTTTCCGTGAAAAAAATAAAAAAATTTAAATCAAATTTTTATTTGTATTTCATTAATAAAAAAAACACTACACTGAAACTTATTGTTATGAACTAAAATGTTTAAAAATTGTTTTGTAGTTAAAGTCAAGGGGCTGTCAACTTTCGTATCTTCGATTTATCCATTGGTAGGTAATGTGTCGCTTGACTCAGCCTAATATTCAAGAACGATTACATTTTTACTATAATTTTAGCTGTAAGTGATATTTAGCTTGGTATACACTTGCTTAGATACGTTTAATAAGATGTTTTCTAGTATGTAACATCGAATGCTATAAAACTCGCTTCAAAAAGTCAGAAACTTTCGAGGGATATGAATTTAAAGTCGGTCTATTAGCATCAAATTGCGTCTATTCATGGATGCAACTTCGTTTCATTCGATCGATTTATTATTAAATAAAGTCTACGTACGATTTTTTTTCGAATGATTTTATGATTGAAAGCTTTGCTGCTGTATTAGCTTTACCCAACATAAAATTTCACAAAACAAACGAAACTAAAGCTGCTTTGCAACACTTAAGAGATTTTCACATATGATTTATTGGCCGTTCGATAATGAAAACATAATAATTCACTCTGCACTAGTCGAGACCTTTGGTTTGTGTTTAAATGAGCCATTTGTAAAATATTCAACCGAAACTCATCGATTTCCATTGAAATTTTAGCCAATAACATTATTATTACTAAGTTATCAAACCAATAGGCCATAGTTGGGAACAAAAAAAAATAGGTCCCTAACATTATGTCCACGGGTTTCTTGATAAATCATTGTTATTTTATCTATGTGAACAGTTAAATAATAACGTGTGATTATTTTCTGTACATCTAGGCTGCATTATTGGGTTCATCGGTTCAATTTAGCCAAATTTAGATCATTCGAAGATTATACAGATGATCTTTTCAACTTGAAATCATGATGCCTAAAAAGTTAAGAAAATCGAAAATAACACGGAAGTAAACAACAGCAAATTGATTAATAGTGTTTGAATTGCTTTGAATTAAACCGGTCATCTTGATAGCAACATAATTTTGTTGATTATCGCGAAACTAATGACATATTTGTTACATAGGCCGAATGAAGGAGCTAGGCTAACATTACATCCCCTTACCCTATTAAAAAGGTGCATTTTATCTTTTTTTTGTTTAAATATTTTTGTTATATCGTGTACGTTTATATAATGGAGTATTGAGTGTTATTTTGCGTATTTTGTATTTTACGCAGTATTTCAGTCTAGTATTAAAAATAAGATTTTTTAAACCCCCCTTTTTGGGCTTATCTTACTGTTCCTTATTAGTGAGTTTATTCGTATTTTGATACGGAGATTTATATTTTTTAAAGCTTGTATTTATGGTTTATTTGATGGATAGAGTTGATTGCATCTTGGTTGAAATACTCAGCAACCGTTTTTTTACGGTAAATTTGTCAAATATGATTTGTATTGTTGTGAAAATTTATTTTTGTTGTGACTTAATGGCATTGGACCAATATTACCAACTCTTTGACAGTAATTTTCATGGTGCCAATAGCAGTGAAGATTGTTGTATTTGTTTGTGGTAGATGGATGGATAAGAAAATTCTATTCATAACCCCCATCCCTTACGCATGGATCGAACACTACCATAAGTAGCGACTCCATGTTACCCTTGGAAAGGGCCTATACGCTGCCATCTCCGGGCCCATTGTGTCTCCAAGTGGCCCACCGCTTTTGTTTCCTCGAGGATTGCAACTTTAAAAATAAATTATACCTACGCTATCTTAAAATATTTCAACTAAGCTTCTAACCGTATCTTCTATACTGTTCAGATCCTGGTACGTTTCATATCCGAACTTCAGAGAATACATTTATTTGAAATTTAAAATATATTTCAAATGTCTGTAAAAGTCTGCAACATAAATAAAATGTCTGCTGAATGTCTGCATCGTTGAAAAAGTCTGCAACATAAGTGAAAAGTCTGTAAATTTACAGACATGTCTGTAAATGTGGCATCCCTGATTTACGCTATTATGACTACACAGAAAACAATCTTGTAGTAAAAACTACCATTTTACACGACTATGCCTATCTTTAAAACTACCATAAAATTTCAGTCAAATTTACTACGTTTATGGAAAAACCTTCAACATTTGGGGTTTTTTTGGCAGACTTTATTGTTTTATCCACCGCACCCTGGGTAAATTTAACGGGGGGGATGGAAAAACCAAATTTTTTTTTGGGGGGGTGAAATTGGTTGGGGGTTTGGTTTATTTTATAAATATGGTAGTTTGTTTTTTGTTTTGTTTTTTTTTTGTGTGTGTATATTTTTTGTTTTTGGAGGGGAAGGACGCCAAAAAGGAGTATATTACTTTTACTCTCATTTGTGTAGGGATACCATCCGTCCTGATTTAGCAGGACATGTCCTGATTTTGAGATCGTTTTGAAGTGTCTTGCCTGATTTCTCATATTTGACAATTTGTCCTGATTTTTCACAAGATCCACCAACAGTTTTTAACTAACACATTTGATGTAAGTAAAAATGAAATTACGACAAACCAATTGTGTAAAAACTGATGCATATTACACTAAATTTGTGTTAGAGTGTACAGGACGACAGTTCTGTTTGATAACATCGTAGGTTTATCGAGGTTTGAGCCACTGTTTATTTTAATTTGTTGATATGTAGCTGGTTGTTTTAAACTGTTGTCAAAAATGTCGAAACGTAAGTGTCATTTTAACGATGAATTACGACAAAAGTATCCGTGTTTTATCAACAGACGACAAGAATCTGAGGCTAAATTGTATATGCGGTTCATATGTGTCAGTAGCTAATATCGGTATTTAATCCTCATTGAATTATGTTTTAATATACAAATGTTTACTCAGTTATGAATTTTGTAGGCAAACTGGATTTGGAGAAGCATGTCAAAACTCCAAAGCACTGCAAAAATGTTCAGTCAGTATCTACCTCAAAATCTATGTTTTTTTGACGTAGACTACGTCTTATAGCAAGGGTAGGGTGAAGGGTAAAAAATATCGTCCACCATCGTCGCCCAATAGTAACCACAACCGGCCGAACACTAAAAGGGAGCCCAGTCCATACCGCACATCGTTTACGTGCTGGCGACAACTATCTGATGAGACTACAGTATCCCATTTCCAAGTTCCTCTGTCCAATCCTTCCCAAAAAAATGTCACCCCTTTTAACCTCGGGTAAACCGCGAGTAAGCGGCCCAAGTCATACTAACGCTAGTATTAAGTCATTCATTATATCAAAAAACAATGAATTATAGGCTCCGTAAAGCTAACGCAATTGAGCCTGCCAAATAAATGAACTAGTTAAAAAAATATCGTCCTTTTCAGGATACCTAATTTAATTTTGAAAGAGTTTGTTTGACTGGAATTTATTCAACATTACTATCCAAGTTCTTACCAATTGACAGTCAGCGGTGGCTAAAACAATTTAAGTTTCCTCTTCGTTGCATACCTAGGGCATTGTGTACATTTTTCAAATAGCTGCCGTCACGAAAAATTTTCATACCGGACGCTAATAACTCGATCGTTTCTTAATTGATTTTTGAGATTTTTGCCCTGATCATCTAGTGGTTTTTACGATTGCCATTTTATTTACTCAAGTAATTAAAATTTTACAAACAAAAGATGAATATATTTTGCGTACAACTCATCAATTGGTATTGGGAAATTTTAAAGAATGTTGCGTTGAGATTTTTGAGATTTTTGCCCTGATCATCTAGAGGTTTTTACGATTGCCATTTTATTTACTCAAGTAATTAAAATGTTACAAACAAAAGATGAATATATTTTGCGTGCAACTCATCAATTGGTATTGGAAAATTTTAAAGAATGTTGCGTTCCGGCAAGTATCAAGAAATTTCCTACGTTTGATTATCGCTTTGATGTTCGAAAAGGATATTCCGAAGTAACATTCTCTGCATACTCCAATTAGTACAGTTATGAATAGTTATTCTGTTGGTTTAAGGACTCGCGTTGGATAGAGTTTTACTTCTAGGAAGACATAAATTTTGAGAAACTTTAAAAGTGAGAATAAGTACGATGCCTAATCGTCTTGATGCCAGACGTATGCGCGAATTTCGGAACACATGGAAAATCCTCCGACCATGTACCGATGCCGAGTAAACTCGTGATTATCAGGCAAAACTTAAACGTTGCCAACTACTGGTTGAGATGCTGGAGAAGGGCCTTCAACTTGAGGCCGTATAATCATTTAAACCTTTCTGAAGAGTGTACAATAGAATTTCCTAATTTTCATAATGCATACTAACATACAGGGTCCTCCCTTAGCTCAGTCGGTAAAGGCGCGTCTACAAAGCAACACCATGCTGGAGGGGGCTGGGTTCGATTCCCTGTCTGGTCTAGAAATGTTTCGTTAAGGAAAATTTCTCGACTCCCTGGACATATAGGGTATGATTGTACTTGTCACACAATCATACTAATGCTAAAATGGTACCTGGCATCGAAAGCTCTCAAAATCTTGTTGTTGGAAGGAGATTCTTTATATCCCTGTGGAAACGTATAAGTGATGTTGCCTGTCAATCCAACCAACCTATTTTTGGCCCTTCATACAATGGCATGATTAGGATAATCAGTGTTTATTAAAGCTTGATCAAGTCTAACAGAGAGGAGAGCCCATTGCTGTCATAACTTTAAAGTTTGTTATTACTTTATTACTTTGTTTGTTATAACTTTAAAGTTGTGACGCTTTATTGACAAATAATCAGTTCTGTTTCAATGAATGGCCGCGGTTCATAAAAGAACATTCTACATTTGACGTATTCCTTCACAATTAAAAAAATAACAATATGCATTTTTTACCCATCATCGCCGAAGGTTTTTAGGTAGGTATTTTCTCTGACCAAAGGGACCGTACAAGGGAAAGAAATTCATTATGATTTTTTAACACACGGGGGGATTTAATCCGGAAGCTCCTCGATGTGGCTTCCGCAATGCCAATGTATAAATTTTGCGCATGTATGCCGTAAACTACGATAGTCAAGACGTTCTGCAAAGTCACGGTTGCTATATATTAATTAAAAGGATCAAAAACTGCTGAGGAACTGGTTAAAATGTAATTTTCCTTCTCTAGGTATTGAGCATTGGTCTTTAAGCGTGTATTAAGAATTGGACTTTAATCAACCGCCAAACAGTTCAATTGGACTTCCTTGCCCTTCCGAATAAGCCAATAGGTTAAAAACCCCAAAAAATCGCAGCGTAGCAACGTTTCAAGGTTTTTACATGAAATTTTCTTTTCCGCTACGCAATATAAAAATTTTCTGAAATATATGGAAGGGAGCAATTTGTTCATCGTGAAGCCAATAACTCCAATTACTCGGTTTGGGTGGTTCAAGGTGGAGATGTTGCTGATCAGGGAGAACCTTTGGCGGTACATCGAAAAGGCAGTTGCGGATCCGGTGAGCTTGGAAATCTGGATACCAGAAGGCAAGAGCAACGATTGAGCTGCTTGTATAGGATCAACAGCATATGCAGTTTCCCAAAACGAAAAACGCCAAGGAAGCCTGCGACAACCTCAAGAAGCACCATGAAAGAACATCCCTTTGTTCCAAGGTATTTATTACAAATGATTCAACGACGGGGACGACATGCAGAATAATCTTTTCGAGCTGTTCGCGAAGCTGTCGTGCGCTGGAATGAACTTGGTTGAACCACTTTCTTAGGTGGTTGTGTGCAGCAGCGAATCTGAGCTCCCGGAAATTGTGGACCACTTGCAACGATGCTTCACGTTGACGATGTTAGGCGACATCTAGCTTAATCCACTAATGGCCGGTCAGTCTGGCCTCACGTAAGCCAAAGTGTCGAACATTCCGGTGGAGCCTGGGTATCAACAAAAGAAGAACAAAGAATACCAAAAAGCGACCTTTACCAAAGCCTGGTAGGAGGTTTGCTGTGTACCGCGTTGAATTCACGGCCGGATATCTCTATTAATGGCTGGGACGTTCCGTCAGCAAGCCTACGGCAAAGGATTGGATTGAAGCAAAAAGGGTGCTCCGGTACATTGTCCATACACATAACTTCGTGGAGCAGCTTGAATCATCAAACGCGGGAGATCTACTGCGGTGCCGATTGGGCAGGTGATACACGGGATTATTTTTTATGCAAAGAATGATACTTTCATCGAATTCGTTGTTAAACCTAGGTTGAAACTAGTTCCAACTTGCGATACCCGAACTTATTGTTAGTGCGAACCTCAATCAGATACGAGATACATTTAAAACCATACACATTGACTTTCAACACACAATTTTGATACCAGATCCAGGTTGAAACTGAATCAAAAACGAATTCACTATTGGCGAATTCGTTTTTGGTTCAGTTCCAAACTGGATCTGGTATCAAAATTGGGTTGGCTTGTTGTGTGTTAAACGTCAGTGTGAATGGTTTTATCGTATCGGACTGAGGTTTGCACTGACAATAAGTTCGGGTATCGCAGGTTGGAGCTGGTTCCAACCTTGGTTCAAAAACGGATTCGATATATTTGTTACGAGACTTTCCGGAGGAGTGACTGAGTAAGAAAACAACCGCCATGTTTAACGCTTGCACTGACATCTGCTTAAGGGATTTATCCCTAGGAGTGAAGAGCTAACAAGCTAACGTGAAACTCACCACAGAAGAGAAACATCAGGTTGGGCAAGAGAGGGTCAAATGGATATTCACTAGTAAGCGCATATGGGGTGCAATGGTTATTTAACAGTTTTTTTATTGTTTTTCAATAGTTACAGGCTTCAAAAAACATAGGTTCCATAGAAAAGTATACTCTACAGTTTGAAAGGTATCTAATAAGCCAATAAAAAAATCCAAAAGAAAGGTCTATTAATAGCTGTGGAAGTGCATTTAGAATACTAAGTTGAGAGCAAGCAATAAGCTTGAAACGCTAAGAAAGAATAAGAAGAAGACTAACATACTTACTCACTTATGCTTACCCAACTTCCGATTAGAACTGTCCTTGCGTTGCAACATAGTTTGAAATAAACATTTAATTTTCTTCATTATCTAATGCGTATAAAGGGAATGCTAGATTTTTTTTTATTTATTTATTTATTTATTATTATTATACTTCATCTGACCATCCGTCTTAATGAATATTTATTTTCTAATGACATTAACATGAAGAAAACAATACTACTTTAAAGTATGCATAACACAAAATAAATTAACAACATGAAAATTCTAATTCGTGGTCTAGCAATAAAAGTAATTATCCTTAGCACATAGGGCAGGTCTCGTCAAGTCCTCGTCGAACAGTTTCGGAAATCTGTTATTCATCCGCCAAAAATTCTGAAAGTCTTCGCTTAAATGTTTCAACAGATGCATTGAAGTCAAACAGCAAGTACACCTGGTTGAACGTAGCTGACATAAAGCGGATGGGATCGTGCTGACCATACAAAGCATTGCGAGATTCAAGCATCAAGAAATCACGTTGGCGAAGTGTTCGTTCTGGGGCGTATATATTCAGCTGCTCAAGGATCCTCGGTGAGACCATATCGCCCAAAAGAATCTTGGCAACAAAAACAGTTTGCGCAGTACTTCTCCTTTTTTCCAAGGTTTCTATGCCTAGCAATCTGCATCGGTCCTCGTAGTGCGGTTAGTTGTGCGGATTTTGCCATAGGAGATCCCGCAGAGCATACCTGACGAATTTCTGTTGGATTGATTCAGTCCTAGCAATCTAGATCGATTGATAGGGACACCAAACCACAGCATTGGATTCCAGGATCGACCGCACAAGAGCACAATAAAGGGATCGAAAGCATAGGGGATCACGAAATTCATTTGCTATTTTGAAGATGAATCCCAGCTGTCGGTTTGATCTGGAGATAATATCGTCGTAGTGTGATCGGAAGGTAAGAGCTGGGTCAAGGATAACTCCCAAATCCCGTACCCGACGAACATGTTCTAAAGGCTGACCCTCGATGATGTAATCAAAAACAATAGGCTCATGTTTTCTGTGGAACGAGATGACGTTGCATTTGTGATTTGTGAATGCTTAGTGTAAGCATGTTTCTAGAACACCATTTAGCAAAACAATTCACATAATGTTGTAGCGTAAGGCAGTCTTGAACGTTTGTCACAACCATATAAATTTTTACTTCGTCAGCATAAAATAATCGGCAAGCTGGTGGCAGCACTGAAGAGAGCTCATTGATGAAAATGGAAAACAGTAGAGGCCCAGGTTGCTTCCTTGCAGCACACCTGATAAATTAGTAAACGGTTCAGAGGATTTATTTCCAATCTTAACAATCAGTTTCCGATCTGTTAGATATGACCTGAACCAGCTGGTCAATGATGATGAAATACCTATTCTTTCAAGTCGTTCAAGCAAAATCTCATGATCAACACGATCAAAAGCAGATTTCAGGTCGGTATATACAACATCCACTTGTGTTTCATGATCCATTCAGCGCATGCAATTAGATAAAAAAGATTTGACACGAATTCATAGAATATTTCATTTAAATGTAAACCTTTACCAATTTTACGCGTCTGCTAAAATTCATTATTATTTTTTCTGTGAATGTTCCGCTACGAACGAAACTAATCAAACGGTTTAACGTAGTCTATGTAAACCGGTCGTGTGTTAAACACAACCCCACTGATTTTTTTATTTGTTTTTTAACTCTTTATTTATTCCAAATTTTACATTATTTTACATTCATATATTATCCTAGGTGTTCCTGCTAAGTAATTAACATTTCAACCTTATATGCTATAATTAATATCTAATTGTTTTAACATAATTTTTACCTTGTCTATTCAGTATTTTAAACAGGGTTTTTTTGCCTACATGTAAGAATAATAATTGATTTCTTAAAGCTAGCTCTTATCTATAGAGAGAATTGATCATTGCAATTGAAGATTGCAATGATTTTTGTCTAAAATTATGAATTATTTTGTAAGACAACGTCCAACGTTTGAAATTCTACGTTTCAACGTCTCAACGTTTGAAATTCTATGTAATTCAATAGTACTGAACCAGGGTGGCAGCTTCAAAATCATTTTCAGAACTTAGTTCTGAATCCTTCGAATTGCTTTTTTCCTAGAAGGACAACAACTAGACCATATTGGCACAGCATAAAGCATGGCCGGTCTAAAAATTTGTTTGAATATTAAAAGTTTGTTCTTCAAACAAAGTTTGGATTTTCTGTTTGTTAGAGGATATAAACATTTTATATATTGTTTTAAAATTGGAAATATCTTCTCAACATCATGGGATCCCAGTAGTGAACAGCAGTTTCTGCTAGAACCAAAGATGTGAAGAGAAAGTATCGATAGGTCCGATAGAGCTCGGCAGGTTATGAAATTGAATAGAAGTAGTTTGAAATAGAGCGTAGGGCTTTGTTTTGGCAGTATTTCGGTTGCGTTGTGTTTTCAAAACCTCTAATCGGAAATTGATTCCCATCACATGTGGTCTTAGGGGAGTGTAAAAACAAAGGTTTCACATCGCTAGAACCATTCTGTGCCTTTGGCGGTGTTTGAGCGCGATCAGATATAGACATTTTTATAGATACTTTCTCTTCACATCTTTGGTTCTAGCAAAAACTGCACGGACAGAAGTTTTGTTGTATTGAACCAAAAATTATGATAGTTGAATTTAAGCAAAACATTTCTTTTGAAATTATATTGAATTTTGTTATTTTGATAAAATTATTTCATATTTTTTCAATATAGGATTCTGTTTGTTTTGAGTGAACTATTATTCAATTGAGACTATTGTTAAAATAAAAATATACTGATTTTGACTCAGTAATAGTTTGTTTGAATTGAGCGTAAATTAATGTTTTCATTCACACACGCAAAAAAAACCGCAGTAGAAACTGCCATTTCGAGGGTTAAATTAAGCGCAAACACCAACAATTTTCACCTGACTATAAATGCGTTTGATTTTACCATGCCTGCGATTAGATCGACCATGGTGCGGTTGATATCAATATGAAGTCTGTCAAATATACTACAAATGTTGAAGGATTTATCATAAACGTAGTAAATTTGACTGAAATTTCATGGTAGTTTTAAAGATAGGCATAGTCGGGTAAAATGGTAGTTTTTACTACAAGAATTTTTCTGTGCAGATGTAATGGAAAAGTAAGTCATATATCCTACTTCACATGATTTAAGAAAATATACATAAAAAAACAATAAAGTTTAATGTTTGCGGTAATATCGGTAAATTGCCACCCTGTTTGACAACTCGACACCGCACCGTGGTTGATCACCGGGTAAGAAAATAACAATTTGCTCGCTCGGTGAGCAGCCAGTTCGTAAATTTGACAACCCGACCCAAACGAGCCGAGCGTTGCTAATTGAAGGAAAAATAAGCAAAACAAGTTGAAACGTTAAAACAACATCTTCATCTGGAAGACTTTCATTTCAGTTTGAGTGTTTCCGATTAGTTTTTTAAGTGTTATTTGCTAATTTCACGTTTATTGTGATATGTTGTGAAAAAATGAGTGCATCAAAACCCCGTGTAAGGAATTGGACGCAACAAGACAACAAAGTGCTTTGGCTGGCTTGGCTGGATGACCCAAAGAATCTATCATTGGGACAAACCAGAACGTCGAAAACCTGTACGTAAGAGTATTCAAACTATACACTGCACGAAACGAAACCAGAGCGAGAAAAAAAAGGTGTCTTATTGTGTTACCCACCTGAAAGTGGGTGGCTAAATCAAAATAGGAACGCTCTCTGTCATCAAAATATTACCCAGATACGAACCCACCGGTGGGTATGGTCTAAGTAAAAATATATTTTGTGTAAATCTTCACGAGTGTGTATGTTGAGTACATTTATACGAGTGTGCAGTGCAAGACCGGCATATTTTGTTTTGATCTTGTGCGATCCGCAGTTATTCTTTGTTATTCTGCTCAGTCTGGCCGACGTTTTAGAAATATCGGAAGCTATGTTCTATTCTTACAAGAATTACACCAGAAGACAATAATAGTGTCTCAAAACTTTTGGTAAATGAATTACCAAATTTACTAATTTACTGGTTGAAATACCCGGTTTAAATAAAAAAGAAAAAGAAATGATTTTAAATTCCCATTGCAATTTTTTTAAGAACAAAATCAAACTAACATAAAAACAATAACCAGGCTCTTATTAATTCAAAAATAATATTTTGATTCCTTCTATGTTTGTTGATATTCTTTGAAAAATATATGTAACTGAAATGACTAGAAATGCTTTTAAAAAAAAAAAAAAAAAATACTGCTGGTCCAACTGTCAATTTGACAGCTTACGTCAGAACGATAAAAACTCTTGTAGATATAACAAGATCTTTTTTAATTTTACAATCTATGCATTTAAAAAAAAACAAACAGACTGGATTGTTGAAACAAAAATAATTTGTTTTGCTTCCAATTCTTTTTGATTATACGTCGAATATTATTAGGTTTACAATTTGTTTTTTTGCGTGTGGGATCCCATGATGTTGAGAAGATATTTCCAATTTCAAAACATTATAATTGAAATTTGGCGCACTGTAGCAATAAAAACATAATTAATTAGTAGTGTATTCATGCCTATGATGGGGTTTTCATCAAAACATGCTGTCTGGAGGATCAGCATACAACACTTTATGAGATTGTTAAGTACCCGAGTAACACATCTGCGTGATTTTATGTCGAGTAAGCTTCTATATAACCAAATCTAGTCGTACAAAAGTATTTTCAACCGTTATAAAACTTGAGTGTTGCTTGGGTAAACAACGACGAGAAAAACATTACTGGTAGAAATAAGAAGTTGTGTTTTCAAAACCTCTAATTGGAAATTGATTCCCATCACATGTGGTCTTCAGGAAGTGTAAAAACAGAGATTTCACATCGCTAGAACCATTCTGTGCCTTTGGCGGTGTTTAGCGCGATCAGATATAGACATTTTTGCCAGTCGAGGTGGCGGATCCGTCCCTGCCTTTACCTACCCCGCAGTGGGATGTTTGGCAAAGATGTCTATGTTTGCTTCGAAATACTGCCAAAACAAAGCCCTATGCTCAATTTCTACTACGTCTATTCAATTTCATAACCTGCCGAGCTCTATCAGACCTATCTATACTTTCTCTTCACATCTTTGGTTCTAGCATAAACTGCTGTTCACTACTGGGATCCCATGATGTTGAGAAGGTATTTCCAATTTCAAAACATTGTAAATTAAATTTGGCGCCCTGTACGCAATACAAACATAATTAATTAGTAGTGTATCTTATTTATTTATTACATTTGGCTTGAATGCCCTCAATGTGATCTTTAAAAGTTAATTTTTGATCAAGTATAAGTCCAAGATATTTTACTTGATTTGACCAAAAAATTGGAATTCCGTTCATAGTGACCATATGACTATTACTTGTCTCAAAATCTATGTTGAGTTTTGTGGTGCAGAAAGCAACTCCAGCTGCACTAAAGGTGTGGACAGCAGAAGGGGCACCTGCGTTTCATACAGTGATGCATCATAATAGCATCAAGTCTCTGGATTGTTCGCCGACGCTATTGCGTTTGATGTTCAACGATTATGAAACCGCCAGGAAGATCAGCTGTGCTCGCACTAAGACAGAAGCTATCATATCTTGCGTATTTGAACCGCATTCAATTGAGGTGGTAATGAAAGAACTTTCTGCAACTCTATTCATCAGTATAAGTACTGACCGCAGCAATCACGGTAACATAAAGTTGTTCCCCATCGTCGTGCAGTACTTTGACGCAGCGCATGGTGGTATTCAAGTGAGGATTCTGGATCTCTATGAAGTGACGAATGAGGAAGCTTCAACGATTGCACTCCTTATTAAAACCGCATTCAAAAGGCACAATCTGCGGGATAAATTGGTGGTCTTCCGCGGAGACAACACGAACACGAATTTCGGTGCCGTTAACAAACGAGGAAAGGACAATATTTTCAACCTGTTGAAACAGAAATTCCATTCCAATCTTGTTGGTGTTGGATGCCCAGCCCACGCTTTAAACAACGCGCTTCACCACGGACGGGATCAGATTGGAAATTTTGATATGGACTCGCTTGTTCTAAACATTTTCAACTATTTTTCGATCTACACTGTGCGGACTGCAGAGCTGAAAGAGTTCTGCGACTTTGTAGACATCAAGTATCGCAACCTGGTGTATCACAGTAAAACACGGTGGCTCAGTTTGATGCCAAGCATTTCATCGTATTTTGCAAATGTTTCCTGTTTTGAAGTAATATTTTCTATCACAGAAACAGCCACCCAAACTCCTCGACAATTTTTTTCACGATGAAATGAGTGAATGCTATCTACTTTTCACGCACTCGCTGGTGGCACTCTTCGGTGAAAAAAATAAGTTTCTGAAAAGGAGAGAAAGGAAGTGGGGTGGGAATATGGGGGTTTGAAAGTGGTAAGGCTGTGAACCATTTGGCGAAATTTTTTAACTTTTGGTTAAAATTTGACAGTTCGATAGTAATTTCCCCTCCGGTTGAAAATAACCCAGCTCTGGAGCATGGTTAATTTTGACAGCTCGATAGTTATTTGTAGATCCCAAAGTGATTTGACAGCGAGCTTTATTTCTAGTCGAACATGTTAAAAGGACGTGTGTGCCAAAATGTAAAGATGTAAACATCAGATGTTTTTACAATTGTGAATAAATTTATTTACATGCAATGGATTATAACCTGGGTTTAATCACATTTCATGAGGTGCGCTGATAGAATAAGGTAATTCAAATTTAAATCACATTTAATCTGGGTTTGTTAACATTTGGCACAATGTCTTTTTTCATATATTCGAGAAAGAGAAAGAGTGAGCAGAGTTCATCGCGTTCCAGAGAGAGCGTATGTTTGTTTTTGTCATCGGTGGAAACTAGTGCTTCGAAATGGAAGGCAAGCTAAAGGCGAAAAAAAGTATAAATCATAACATTACGAGTATTGTATTTATATGGCTAATATTTGTCTTTTTCCAGTGACCGTGGCAGAAGTGGCCAGTTTAATAAACGCTCGGATTAATCACAACGAAATGTTTACCAGCAAGGTTTTCGACAAAAAGGAGGCCTGGCGGTAAGAACTATTTCATTCATGCATTAGCGAAATATTTTACCCATTTGAAACGATTTTCAGAACCATTCAAGAAACATCGGGGCTGCAACACTTTTCTGTTGAGCGGATCAAGACGAAGTGGAATAATTTGGCAAAGAAATACAAGGTAAGTATACTTTTATAGATCGTCAAACAAAGCTGTAAAAAACTTTTCATTTCAGCAACTCATCGCTCCCTCAACTGGAGGTGGCACCGAGAACGGAGAACAGAGAGCCGACCAATGGGTGCACTTCATTAAAATGCATGAATTCATGTCAACGCAGCATACCTGTTATCCTCCACTCGTAGTCAACAGCAACGGGGACGTGATCAGAAATGCACCTAAAATTCCGGATACTGTTCAGGGTAACATTGATGATCCTGGGGATTTCAACGTCAGCGATTACATCGTTTTCGATCCGGAACCATTTCCCTGTACTCCCGACGATACGCATCATCGAGCCTCTATGCCAAATTCAACCATTTCACCTGTGGCTGGTCCTTCTGACTACGAGCGTCATCGAAAGAGTCCTGGTGTGGAAGATTCGGAAAACAGGATTCAATCTGAGAATAAGAGGAAGAAACGATACTCGCAGCAAGACATGTTTGAGTATTTTCGAAATGAATCCAAACGGAAGAGGAAAGAAAGTAAAAAATGTCTCTTGCTTTTGAAATCAATCGCTCAGTCACAGAATATCACTGTGCCTTTCGACAACTCCAGTTCATCAGATTCAGATATGTAACATGTGAAAGAAGCGTAGCAATAGCTAATTCGAAACTAACCTTAATTTTAAGCTGTCCTTTGTCAACTTGATTGACTTGATGGGAAAATAAAAAAAAACGATCAATTTATCATGTAAACATTTATTGCACTACAAAGAATGATGCGTTAAATCCTATATTGGTTGTTTCGTGAGTTCTGTTGATCTATAATAGCTTCCAATTCACCCAAAAGCTGCAAACGAAAAGCAATACCTTCCCCTGTATCGGAAACAGGTTGGTATTCAGTTTCATTTTGGCTACTTTGTGTGGGTTCTTCTGGTACGTCCAAATCAGCTTCCATTATATCGTTCATATCCACACAGATATTATGTAAGACACAACACGCTACAATAGTTTTTATGCAGTTTTGTATGTTCAGTTCTAGTTCCTTATTAAAAATACTTCGCCACCTCGTTTTCATCTGACCAAAGACGCACTCAACAATGGTTCGTGCTTTACTGTGGACATTATTAAACCGTTTTTTAAGTGCGCCAAGCCTCCTCCCAACAGTTTCCTTAAATGGAGTTACTATAGCAATTGGGTACAGGCTACATGGATAACCACTATCACCCAGTAAGTAGTAACCAGGAGGAGGGTACAATCTCTTGTAATATAGTGAACTATTGTACATTACTCGTGTATCATGGACACTACCGGGATAACCTATGCATATGTCAATGAATTTGAAGTTACTATCACAAACGGCTTGGCATTGGATAGAATAACTTAGTTTACGGTTAATATATTGGTCATGAAGAGAAGTTGGACATTTAATACGAATGTGAGAACCGTCAATTGCCCCTACAGCCTTGTCGAATATTGGTGTTCCAGCTCGGTTGCAAAATTTGTATGCAATATTAGCCAGTTCCTCTTCACGAGGATATTTGATGATTTGTTTCATTAAAATGTTAAGCGTAAAAAACTTGTAAGATTCTCTTTGTGGTGTAGGGAGAAAATGACAAAACTGAGGTGTCTGGGACAGAAGGAGAGTTATTCCGATGTAGGGATGGTAGTTTTTTATTTAAATTCAATATCTCCGTCATTACCCTCGATCCAGGACACTTCATGGCATATCTCATTACCTTAAAAATAAATTCATTTTTATAACATGAAATTTGCAGTCCAAACATTTAGTCTTACGATTCTTGGAGATGGAAGCATACAATGTGTAAACATTTCAGCTGAATTATCATCTGGCTTAAAAAAATAATAATATATCACAAAAATCAACGTAAAGATGTATATTTCTTCCGACAACATGATGTTTCGAGTTTTTCTCAAGGTTTATTTTTTCCAGGACTTCGCGAAATTTCTGATCAACAACATTCAATTCGACAGGGAGTTTTCATTAGGGCCAATGTCTCAAACGTAAACAAAGGCTCCTCCCGCAAATTTCTCGAGAATGCTAACTTAATCATACACGCAGTGAAAAGTTTTTTTAATAGCAATGATATTCTGTAATAAAAATAACAATAAAAATTATCATTCCCCGGCTTATAATTTTTTTCTTGTTGAATACAACAATAAATCTTTATTAATTGAACATAGAATATTGTTGTTTTCAAAAAATTGCAAAAAAAGCAAAGAAAAATATATTTTGTTGAATTAACATTTTTTTTTTTATTTACAAGTCCAGAATCTTTTTGAAACAAAAAACAAAACAGTTGAAGCCAACAAATTATTTCTTTGAAACTAAAAAAAAAATGTTGCGGCTATAATTGATATTTTATACATGAAGAATTTTATTGTTGTTTAAAATATTTTAATTGCCGGCGTCGGTGGTGTAGTGGTAAAAGCGTGACTGCTACTTGGCACCCCAGTGGGTTTGGGTTCAATCCCAGTCGACGTCGGTGGTTTTTCTGAGGCGAAAAAATCTGGTCACGTCTTCCTTCGGAAGGGAAGTAAAGCCGTTGGTCCCGGTTCATATTCATGAGTCGTTAGGTAGGGCCCAGGTGGTGGAGTCGTCTTCCTGGCGTCGGTGATTGTCACCATGTGAGGAAATAGGCCGACGTAAAATAAAGATTAACACAAAAAATATTTTAATTGTCAATTTAACCAGACTGTGTTTTGTTTCGAAATAATGCAAATGATTTTGATTTGGTTTAATTTTTATTCAACGGGAAGGTCCATTAACTTTGTCACGCAGTTCGTGGGGAGGGGGGGTGGTAAACCGTGACGATCCATACAAAAAAAAATTGAAGGTCCATACAAAAAACGTGACAAGGGGGGGGGGGGGGGGTATAAAAATCACTTTGCGTGACATACTTAATGGACGTTCCCTAAGAATGAATTGACAAACAATCCAGCTGCGGATAATTTGAGCTTGTCCAATGATTCTGTTGACGATAACGATGGAAATCCCTTTAATTTTGAATGAAAGAGCATTAATCTAAAATACATACTTTACCACTAAAGTTCAACTCTGTGGACGCGGTAGTTCTACGCCCCAACAAAAAAAAAAATCTAAAGTTCATAGATTTTTCTAGATTCATTCCTATCGTTCTCCCCAAGAATTTAATCCGTACATGCATTTCTTTTCCGTTCCGTTCGACAACCTTCAATATGTCAATGGTGTACTGATTTTCTGTAAACATAAAATAGACATTAAAATTCGCATTTCATAACAAATTTTCAATTTCTTACCAGGAAAGCGTTGAAATTGAGGCTACGAAACTGGCCCATTCGGAAATATTGAAAACCTACTCATACATTGACAACTGTATAACAGTAATTGTTAAGGAGTTGATGGTTTTTAAATCTGCATTTTTTTTTTTTTAAATTGAGTGAAATTATTTTTGAGCACACAAATATAGCTTGTTGAAACTAAATTTTTTTTTTCTTAGCATTTGGTTTTGAAACAACAATCAGAATTGTTGAAGCAACAAAAATAAAGTATTGAATTTAAAAATAAAAATATTTGAAGTTACAGTTAAATAATTTTATTTTTTAAATCAAAGAGCTCAATTTTCTCTGCGTGTAGTATCACGATGATGGTACAGAAGAGGAGTTCCCCTTTTCAATAGAAGTGGTAGTTTACTTGAGTGAGTTAGCATTTTCAAGAAATTTGTGGAAGAAACCATTGTTCACGTTTGCGACATTGGCCCTTATGAAAACTCCATGTCGAATTCCAAATAACTATGCATCTGTCAAAATTTCAAATGGGTCGTATTCATAGTTAAATTTTATCTATTTGAGGGGAAATAACCAACGAACTGTCAAATTTTAACCAAAAGTTTAAAAATTTCGCCAAATGGTTCACAGCCTAAGTATCACATCAATACTATCGAAGCTAACGAAGGATGGCGAGGAACAAAAATGTTTAGAGTTTCAAACCGCTACTCAAGAAGTATATAGGGCCACTAAGCAGTACTTGGAGAAATGGACAAAGCATCTTTCTTACTTCAGAGTATGATTTCAACATCTTTATTATCTAAAACACAATATTAACGTTTTTATTATTTCTAGGTACTCCAATGGCTTGATTCTCGAAACGCAACGATTAAATATGAAGACGTTGAGAAAAGTGTGCTGTTCATGAAGAAGAGAAAAATTGACATCGACGACAACCTCATCTTCGATCAGTTCGTGAACCTCAAGAAATACTTGAGCTCGAAAGACCATGAGTATTTCAAGCAAGACTGTAATAAGAAGCTGTGTGATTTTTTTAGCAGCAATCTGAATGTTTCACTCAGAAATTTTGAAGATTGTACAGTACTTTTTTTTCGATACCAGGTCACAACGCAAACTGTGGGGGAGGTAGCTCATCAAATCTTCCGGTCCGCCTCTAAGCATATTGCTATGAGGTACCAGGTGGGTCTCCACCGATTGCCTGTCGATCTGCCAAATTTGGAAGACGTCTGCATTGAGTTATCTCAAATTATAATAATCCGTCCACTATATCACAAAACATTGCGATTGGTTGAGCGGATTGGAGATAATGAAATCATTGGGTATAGGACCAAGTCTTCCCCGGGTGGTGCTTAATCGATGAGCTTGTATTCTGTAAATTTTAAATTTTAGTGAGCGAGATAAGGCGCTATAACCTTGGCAAATTATTGCCAGACTTTTGGTTCAAATGCCACAGGCAAAAGGAGCATAAACTAATCTTTCTAGCATCTATGCTCCCAACGATAAAATACAAATTATCACATTATTTAACTCTATATGGAGGCGTTTGGTACGGGAGGTCCACGCTTTCTTCCTTCCCTTGGTTCGAAGTAGTAGAGCGATTTCAGACACTCTTTCTGGAATCGCTCTATTTCTTGGAATCCTCTCTGCGGCACACACTACGCAGTTGGCCCGGCCGATGACAAGAAAAATGATGCATTCCAGAAGACGTCATTTTCCAGGATGCTTTCAAGAATTGGCTGCGTTAGTGTGAGATTAGATTAGATAGATACCAGGTCACAACGCAAACTGTGAGCGCATTTTTTCGTTGATTGAAGCTCAGTGGAGTGATGAGAGAAATCGATTGACGGTTGAAACCGTCAAACATCTAATTACTGTTAAGTCCAATATGAAGCATTTGAAATGTGTTGACTTTTTTGAAGTATTTACTGCTACCCAGTAATACAAAGTAACTCGAAAAGATCGATTCTTCAGGGACATATGATAAATAAAGCAAAATGAAGCAGATTGCGAGCACTGCAGCAGAATCAAACGTTTTTTTGTGTCTTTTTTTTAAACGTAGGACTACGTTTCTCTTTTCCATACCGGGTGTCATTTCAAAATTTTGAAAAATGAGAGCGTTACGTAAAAGTGAAAGGTTTTTGAAGGCTAATTACTCTCGTTTGACTTAACAGAATGACTTCATTTATACACCATTTGATCAAGAAAACTAACAAATGTATTGCATTAAAATTTCATATTAGTAATATTAGTATATCACTTAAAGATGACCTACTTTTGCTCCCATACAAATCTACACATGAACTGGTTGAAAATATAGTTTTCCCTCTCCGGGTCCTCAAAAGCGGGTAACAAATTTTCTTCTTTATTTTTCATTTAGTTTTATTCTATGTTAAATACAGCCCTAACCACACCCATCAGCTGTAAAATTATTCTGCTTTGTTGCCGATGCCTGATTTCCCCTCTTATGAATTTTGCTTCGTACTGCATTTTCCTGCCTTTCTTCTTTGGAGGCAATGCTATCAACACCAGTATAAGGCACACGATTTGAACCAAAATGATTTCATTGGGATATTCAGGTTCAATTGATGGTTCGATGGTTGTGTGTGTGTTTTTTTTTAACTCTTTATTTATTCCAAATTTTACATTATTTTACATTCATATATTAACCTAGGTGCTCCTGCTAAGTAATTAACATTTCAACCTTATATGCTATCATTTATATCTAATTGTGTTAATATTATTTTTACTTTGTCTATTCAGTATTTTTAACAGGATTCCTTTTGCCTGCGTGTAAGAATAATTATTGATTTCTTAAAACTAGTTCTTATCTATAGAGAGAATTGATCATTGCAATTGAAGAAGGCAATGATTTTTGTCTAAAATTATGAATTATTTTGTTGGACATTTCTTCTAGAGTCTCAACGTTTGAAATTCTATGTAATTCAATAGTACTGAATCAGGGTGGCAGCTTCAAAATCATTTTCAGAACTTTATTCTGAATCCTTTGAAGTGCTTTTTTCCAAGTAGCACAACAACTAGACCATATTGGCACAGCATAAAGCATGGCCGGTCTAAAGATTTGTTTGAATATTAGAAGTTTGTTCTTCAAACAAAGTTTGGATTTTCTGTTTATAAGAGGATATAAACATTTTATATATTTATTACATATGGCTTGAATGCCCTCAATGTGATCTTTAAAAGTTAATTTTTGATCAAGTATCAGTCCAAGATATTTTACTTGATTTGACCAAGAAATTGGAACTCCGTTCATAGTGACCATATGACTATTACTTGGATTCAAAAATGCAGCTCTAGGCTTGTGTGGGAATATTATAAGTTGAGTTTTGGAAGCATTAGGAGAAATCTTCCATTTTTGAAAATAATCTGTAAAAATGTCCAAGCTTTTTTGTAGCCTCCTGGATATAACACGCAGACTTTTTCCTTTAGCGGAAATGCTTGTGTCATCAGCTAAGCAAGATTTTTGACAGCCCTGAGGTAAATCAGGGAGATCTGAAGTGAAAATGTTATAAAGTATTGGCCCAAGAATGCTACCTTGAGGAACACCAGCTCTGACAGGCAATTGATCAGATTTAGAATTCTGATAATTTACTTGCAAAATTCTATCAGTTAAGTAGTTTTGAACTAATTTCATGATATAAAGCGGAAAATTGAACTTTTTCAGTTTCGCAATCAAACCTTCATGCCAAACACTGTCGAATGCTTTTTCTATGTCTAGAAGAGCAACTCCAGTGGAGCAGTCTTCAGCTTTGTTTGTTCGAATTAAATTTGTAACTCTCAAAAGTTGATGCGTAGTTGAATGCCCATGGCGAAATCCAAACTGTTCATCAGCAAAAATTGAGTTTGTATTGATGTGAAGCATCATTCTATTCAAAATTATTTTTTCAAGAAGCTTACTTATTGAAGAAAGCAAACTGATTGGTCGGTAGCTAGAAGCTTCAGCCGGATTTTTGTCTGGCCTCAAGATAGGTACGACTTTTGCGTTTTTCCATTTATCTGGAAAGTATACCAGATGAAAACATCTGTTAAATATTTTTACCAAGAAAGACAAAGTACTCTCGGGGAGTTTTTTTGATGAGGATATAGAAAATTCCATCATCACCTGGTGTTTTCATATTTTGAAATTTTTTAGTTATAGTTTTTTACTTCATCCAAATCAGTTCCCCATGAATCATCAACAATATTTTCTTGTGAGAAAATATTCAGATACTCCCTGGAAACTTGATCCTCAATAGGACTTGTAAGACCCAAACTGAAATTATGGGAGCTCTCAAACTGCTTAACAAGTTTTTGAGCTTTTTCCGCATTTGTGAGCAAAATTTTATCACCTTCCTTAAGCGCTGGTATAGGCTTTTGAGGTTTTTTCAATATTTTAGAGAGTTTCCAGAAAGGTTTGGAACTCGGATCTAATTTTGACACATTATTTTCAAAATGTCTGGACCCTTTTTTAATTTGTTTTTGTAAATCTCGCCATATGACTTTCATAGCGGGATCACGTGTTCTTTGATATTGACGCCTACGTACATTTTTCAGGCGAATCAAGAGCTGAAGATCGTCATCAATTATAACTGAATCGAATTTAACCTCGCATTTTGGCACTGAAGCAGCTCTTGCTCTATTTATTGAGAAAGCCAGAGATTCAAGAGCATTATTAATTTCATTTCTTGTTTGCAATGGAACATTAGGATCAAAGTTGTATTCCATAAATGTTCGATATTGATCCCAATTAGCGCTATGGTAGTTAAAAGTAGAACTGATGGAATTAGAAATGATTTCATGAGATATTTCAAATGTAACTGGAAGGTGATCAGAACCAAAGTCAGCATGGGTAATCAATTGACTACAAAGTTGACATGAATCAGTTAGGACCAAATCAATAGTTGAGGGGTTTCTGGCTGAAGAAAAGCAAGTTGGGGTGTTTGGGTATTGAATAGTGTAGTAGCCTGCGGAACAATGATCAAAAAGTATATTACCATTGGCATTGCTTTGCGAATTATTCCATGAGCGGTGTTTTGCATTGAAATCACCAATAACGAAGAATTTAGACCTATGACGGGTAAGTTTCTGGAGGTCACCCTTGAGCCAGTTCTTTTGCTGGCCAGTGCATTGGAAAGGCAAATAGGCAGCTATAAAAGTAAATTGGCCAAATTTTGTTTCAACTGAAACCCGCAAAGTTTCAAAAACTTTGGTTTCAAATGAAGAAAGAATGTGATGTTTGATACGCCTATGGACAATGATGGCAACGCCACCACCAGCTCCATTAATGCGATCATTTCGGTAGACAAAATAATTTGGATCTCTTTTGACCTTATGGGCAGGTTTGAGATAAGTCTCAGTTATAACAGCAATATGCACGTTATGAACTCTTAAAAAATGAAATAGCTCATCCTCGTTATCTCTGATGGATCGAGCATTCCAATTCAAAATGTTTACTTAAAATCCATTACTGAACTTCAATGTCATGACAATATTATTGGCAAATTTAATACCAGTTTGGATAGCTTCAAACATGGAATTAGTTTTTAGCATATCGGTTATCATGTCGATTTACGATTGCTGTAAAAATTCTAATTTAGGAGCGGATATGTTACCTAAATCAAATTCATCAGAAGTCCCGTGGGAATTTTGGTTTTGGTTTCTACCCGCTGCAACGGCAGCGTAGGTAGGTCCATTAACATGTTGAACATTGTTAACAACACGGTTGGGTAAGAATGTAGGGCTTGAAGATTGTACCCTGTTGGTACCTGCAGGTATCGAAATAGTATTTACTCCTCGTTGAGCGTTTGAAGTTACAGTTGCGGATGGAAAAACCTGTTCGCTGTTTCTTCCGACGGTTTGGTAGGATTTTTTTCTTTGCTGATCGTTGTTAACAGCTGCAGAATGGGTAGTAGCTGGTCGGGAACGTTTTTCGTTTCCTACCTGGCGCTTAGTGCGCGACTGCAAAATTGCTTTGCGAGTCTTGCACTCCCAAAAATTTGATTTATGGTTTTCACCACAATTTGAGCATTTGAATTTTGAGGATCTTCCTTCACAGGACAGTCGTCCTTAGCGTACGAGGAATCCCCACAATTCATGCATTTACCAATCATATGGCAATGTTTTGTTCCGTGACCCCATCCCTGGCACTTACGGCATTGGGTGAGGCTTTGGAAATTGGCTCCTGTCTTCCTGAATTGTTCCCACTTCACTCGGACATGGAGCAAAAGGCTTCCTTTTTCCAGTGAACTTAAGGTTATTAAGTTCACTTGACTTGAAGTGAACCAAGTAGAGATCGTTTGAAATCCCTTTGCGAGGATCGCCAGGCCGGGATTTCATTTTCATCTTAATTACTTGGACTGGGCTAATTCCAAGTAATTTTATTAACTCGTTTTTTATTCCATCGAGAGATTCACCACTGGGCAGTCCTTTCAAGACAACCTTGAAAAGACGCTCAGCTTTGGTGTCGTAAGTGAAAAAAATGTGGTTCTTCTGAGTAAGATACTCAAGAAGACGTTTGAATCCGTCCAAGGTTTCTGCATGCAAACGGCATTCACCTCGTCTGGAGATTTGAAGGGAATATTTCACACCTTCAACAAATGTTAAGATTTCCGAAATTGTCACCACAATAGGGGGAACTTTTTCCTTTCTCAATCGAGAACGTTTTTTCAAATTTTGATTAGATGATCACTCTCATCATCTGTGAGCATATCAAATTGATTACTCACATTAATTTGATTTGCAGGCGAATCAATAGATTGCCCTTTTCGCTTATTTGCCATAGTGGCAGAGTAATTTGCTCCAAATCGGCGTCCAAGCAGATAAATATAAGAATCCGAGGGACCGAAGAGGAATTTTCCAATGCGATATCCAAGCCGGGTTACCCGAAGGGCCTAACAAGGATCGAAAAGGAATAAGAGGAAATCTAAAAATTGTAGGTATTATTTAGCACTGAAAAGTGCTGTTTAAGATTTAGTGTAGCGTTAGGTAGCAATAGCACTTCCTTCAGCAAATAGAAAATAGAACCGCACGGCATGAGAGCACAATGCAGACTGTTCGATGGTTGTGTTTTTCGCTCTCTCGTTGCGAAGATTTCTTCTCGGTTTTTCTTTATCTCATCCGTTTTTTTTTTGCGATTGCGCGTCTGGCTCCTAAATTATCGCCTGCGCTTCCTCATCTACAAACCAGAAGGAAGTGCTGCAAAGTTTTTCAAGTCTCCCCGCTCGACCTATTGCCGTGGCAATGGGTCGTAAAAAACGATAATCCGCGCGGGCGCCATCCGCTTCCGAAGCCGGGCACCTCCCAGCGCAAAACGATGTTTGTGACAATCATCCCAACTATCTTGCCGTCGGCCATTCACAGCGACGAGGAGTTTAATAAACTACTATCCGGATTGAATACAGCACATGGTGGTGTCATGCTGGCCAAACAAAACGAAAATAGAAATTAATTTCTGAGGCGTATCATAACCATCGTCCTTTTCAGTACGACCAATTTAATTTTGCAATAAAAGAGTTAGTGTTTAAGTGAAATGTTCGTAATTTATCCTGAACAACCAGTGTATATTATCAAAACTAGGACATCTTGGATTGTTTGAGGCATTCATTTGAGAGTGGTGAATTCGGCAGAAATTTTTCATCAAACCCGAACTGAATTTTTGACATAGGACTACGTTTCTCTTTTCTATACCAGGTCTCATTTCAAAATTTAAAAAAGAGAGCGTTACGCAAAAGTTTAAGGTTTTTGAACGCTAATTACTCTCGTTTGACTTAACAGAATGACTTCATTTATACACCATTTGATCAGAAAAACTAACAAATGTTTTGGATGAAATTCAATTAAGTGCTGTTTTTATAAGTAGTTCAATTTTTAACTTAAAAATGACCTCTTTTTGCTCCCATACAATTGGTTGGAACTATGGTTTTCCCTTTCCGGGTCCTCAAAAACGGCTAACAAATGGTTCAAATTGTCTTCTTCTTTTTATTTCACTACGTTTAATTCCATGTTTAATACAGCCATAGCCACACCCCTCAGCTGCAAATTTATTTTGCTTTGTTTTCGGTGTCTGGTTTTATAACTGAAGGTCCCCTCTTATGAAATTTGCTTCGTACTGCATGTTTGTGCCTCTCTTCTTTACAGGCAATGCTGTCAACGCAAGTTTAAAGCACACGATTCGAACCAAAATGATTTCATTGGGATAGTCAAGTTCGATTGAGTGGCACATGTACATGTAAGGTTGTGTTTTTTTCGCTCTCTTGTTACGAAGATTTTTTCTCGTGCTTTTTTTTCTATCTCGTCCGTTTTCTCGGGATTGCGCGTCTGGCTCGCAAATTATCGCCTGCGCTTGCTCATCTACAAGCCAGAAGGAAGCGAAGCAAAGTTTTGCAATTTTCCCCGCTCGACCTATTGCCGTTGTAAAAATCGATATTTCGCGTGGGTGGCATCCGCATCCCAGTGACGTGGAGTTTAATAAAATACTGTATGTATGTATTGAATAATGGTTTCCTGCTGGCCAAATAAACCGAATATATTAATTAATTTCTAACGCGTATCAGAGCCACTGTCCTTTTCAGGACGACTAATTATGTTTACAATAAAATAGTTTGTGTCTAATATTACCAAAAATATTGGATTGTTTGAGGCATTCAGTCGAGAGTGGTAAATTCATTTTTCAGATTTTCCATTAATACCGAACTGAAAAACGTATGCAATGCACAGTGGGTAAGAACTGATGAAAACTAAGGAAAAAATCTGTAACTATTTGTCGCTTTTAAGCGCGGCTTGTAAACAAGGCCATTTCCGCTTGGAAATTGTCTGGGGAATCGAATGGAACTGGTTTCAATCACCGCACGGATATGGTTGTGGAGTTATAGAGCTTATGTTACCCCACTTCCCCTTATATTCTTGAATAATTTATAGATATCTTTGCACGGAGAGGCTCAAGATCAACAAAATAGTGCTAATCCCATGTGAAATTTCCTGGAGAATCAAATAGAAGCTGTTTCAACTGCCGCACAGCTCTGTGAACGAAAATATGGCTGGTTCTACCCCACTTCCCCTTGCATTCTTGAATAGTTTATAGATATCTTTGCTCGGAGTCGCTCAAGATCAACCAAATAAGACTAGTCCTATGTGAAATTCCCTGAAGAATCGAATAGAAGTCATTTCGTCTACCGCACAGCTCTGTGAACAAAGATATGGCTGATTTACCCCACTTCCCCTTATATTATTGAATAATTTATAGATATCTTTGCTCGGAGTCGCTCAAGATCAACAAAATAGGACTATTCCAATGAGAAATTTCTGGAAAATCGAATAGAAGCTGTTTCAACTACCGCACGCTTCTGTGAACGAAGATATGGCTGATTTTACCCCACTTCCCCTTGCATTCTTGAATAGTTTATAGATATCTTTGCTCGGAGTCGCTCAAGATCAACAAAATAGGACTAGTCCAATGTGAAATTTCCGTGGAAAATTGAATAAAGTTTGTTTCAACCACCGCATATTTTGTTTCTTCTTTTTCATCTTCAAGATCAAAACAGAAAAAGCAGCTTTATCTTGTCGTCGACAGTCCTTAAAACAACCTGTCCGACAAACACAAACTGATTCCCAGTCAGGTTCACCGTATACTTCGTTGAAAGCACGTGGTGGGATCACGTGGAGTTTAATAAACTCAAAGAACAAAGAAAGCAAAAATATGCTCGAGCCATGGCTCGCAATCATTCGCTGGAGGAATTGATAATTGCAGCCGAAGCGGCTGCTTACCAAGATGGTAATCATGCTACCAAGAAGATTTTGAAATTGTTTTTAAATGGAAGCGAAAAATGAGCTCAAGATGCAATACCAAAGTTATCATCACAGAAAACCCCATCGCGACCTTCGCTGGAGAAGTCGCTTATGTTGAAGACCTGACTAGGGCTTTCACAACACAAATACAGAGGAGTTACAATATTCTTGCGGCAAGAAACGGGGCAGAAGGAGGTTCCCTGGGAAAGTATGATGAAGTATCGAAATCATATAATTCCATGTTTTCTTAAACCGAATGAAACTTAAGGTTATTTGAGCGTAACCGAAACATCCATGATATAAAAAATTATCGACCTATTTGGATTCTATATTGCTTAGCCAAGACGCTTGAACTTTTGATTCACGAGAGAATGTATTCTGCTGCTAAGCCAATAATCTCGCAATATCATCACGGCTTCGTGAAGAATCGCTCTACTGCTACAAACCTAATGGCATATGTTAGCGCACTGAACTCCAGTTTGGAAAAGCGCTGTCAAGTTGACAGCATCTACGTAGACTTATGCAAAGCGTTTGATAAAGTACCTCACGAATTATCAATGAAAAAACTCGAGAAACTAGGATTTCCTAATTGGCTCATCATGTGGTTCATACCTACTAGATAGATCCGCCTACGTGAAGCTTAGCTCTCTCAAATCAAGCTGTTTTGCAACACCATCCGGCGTGCCTCAAGGTAGTCACCTCGGCCCTTTGATCTTTATTCTGTTTGTCAACGACTTGAGCGACCGTCTGAATTCACATCACTTCATGTATGCGGACGATCTAAAAATTTACCGTAACATCAGCTCATTGGTTGATTGTGCAGCTTTACAGCAAGATACTGACACCATAGCGAGTTGGTGTGTTTCCAACGGAATGGAGATGAATGCGATGAAATGTAAAGTGATAAGTTTCAGTAAATCTCGGATGCAACTGAAATTTGATTACGGAGTAAACGGCATCAAACTAGACCGTGTGTCATCAATTAAAGACTTGGGAGTGGTTATGGATTGCAAGCTAAGCTTCAACGAACACATAACTGCAACAACTGCTAAGGCTTTCGCCATGCTTGGTTTCATCCGCCGTAATGCATCCGAGTTATGTGATGTGTATGCATTGAAGGCACTTTATTGTTCGCTCGTTCGAAGTGTTCTTGAATATGCCGTTCAAATCTGGGTTCCTCATCACGAAACTCATATCACTCGTATCGAAAGAATACAACGTTGTTTCGTACGTTTCGCTTTACGGCGATTACCATGGAACGAGCCGGTTAGGCTGCCCCCATACGAACATCGACGCCACTTAATAAGATTGGAATCACTGCGCCTGCGGCGTATCCACTTACAAAAATTTTTCACGTTCGATATATTAAGTAACCGAATTCATTACCCAGATCTTCTACAACAGGTGAGCTTCTTCGTTCCTGCGCGTCGGTCCCGGCAACGATCCTTATTTTGGACTGCTAGACACCGAACGGTGTTCGAACAAAATCACCCGCTTGAAAAGTGTTTTAACTTGTTGAATAGTGTTGAAACGTTTGATTTTAGCAAAAGTAGAGACCGTTTTAAATCTAGTATTAGGCAAATGACATAGATATAAGATAGGTTCAGTCTGTGCAGCATAGCTGAAGACATAGTAAATAATTAAAAAAGGTACGCGACATGGTCAAGAAGGACGTTGAGCGTGTTCTGGAGCTCGAGGATGTAAAATATAAACTAAGTTGCGTAGCATCTGAAGGTATAGTGGATTGCGCGATGCATGTTTCTGCAGGTATTTATGTTATTCTTAATCACATAGTCCACCTAAATTTTCAAATCTTATATCTTGCCCTTTATTGCGTAGCCATCACAAGAAAATTTTACAAATATACTACATTCACAGAGGTCCAGATTCAGCCACAGGACTCAGCCACTATAATTAAGCTAAGTTTCTTGCTCAAGATGACTCATTACTCAGCGAGCATTTTATGAGCTTAAGACTGGAGACGGATGGAATCCACCTATACGTCAATCCGAATCCGCAGTCCGACATGTTTTGTCGAGTCAAAAGCATGTGTTGGACGAAAGAAACTGATAATATAACACGGCAAATGTTCGATGACTTTTTTTTTAAGAGATTGAAGACAACAACCAAGATCCAATTATCATTGATGTACAGGCCATAAAATTAAGAGTGAAAGTGAAAGGAATTTACTCCATGGTCGACGGCAAAGCGGCCAATGCAATCGTAGGCAACTGTAATTCGCATGCTTGTCCAATGTGCGTAAAAGTTGCGGATTTAAGAGTTGGACCCTCATATTTTCATTCCATGCTGAATATGACAGAGTGGATCATGCGAATGGCGGCAAAGAAAGCAGTGCCTAACAATCCGGCACTAACACACCCCGAAGTTGTTGCTGAAGCTAGACGTCAAGGTAATCAACTTGAAAAACATTTTAACCTCAACATTAATCGACCGAAAACTGGAGGAAGTGGAAGTTCAAATACCGAGAATTTGGCACGGAGACTCCTTGATCAA
Organism: Aedes koreicus; assembly: GCA_024533555.2. Classification (NCBI taxonomy): domain Eukaryota; kingdom Metazoa; phylum Arthropoda; class Insecta; order Diptera; family Culicidae; genus Aedes; species Aedes koreicus. Next base: position 320,262 of record JAHHFK020003064.1, read on the forward strand.
CCTGAGGTATTTGCCAAGGTTCTCAACATCAATGTAGAGCTTGTAAAGAATTTACTTTTGATATCTCGATTGGCACTATCATCAAGGAAATTGAATCCTAAGAAGTTAAGACAGCTGTACGAACGTATAGAAGTACAAATTATGGATGAATTTCCATTTGTGAAACGGCTCCCACCAAGCATCCATTATTATAAACACCTACCGGAGGTGGTTGAAATTCTGGTAAGCCTTCTCATTCAACAAAATTTCAATGATGCTAAATGAACCAGTTCCGTTTAATTTTTCAGCCATTCTCGTTAAACTGTATAGACGAGCAGGCCGGCGAAAGGTGCCATAAAAGGCATAAGTTTTCTCGAACGCATCTTTCAAGGAAGACTTTCGCAGTGGATAATTTGACGGATATGATGCTTTAGCATGGTCAGACCCCAAAATGTCGTATTTAGCTTACACAATGGGTTTTGGAGTTAAATCCAGGAAAACTAAGGATGAACATTTCGAAGCTCTAATGAATGAATATGTGGCCATTGATTTTCTTGAAAATATCACTCTGAACTATCATTATTTTGATGATCTTGAGTAAAGATAACTGTAAATTATTCAAGAATATAAGAGGAAGTGGGCTAAAATCAGCTAAATCTTTGTTCACAAAGCCGTGCGGTATATAAAACAACCTTTATTCGGTTCTCCAGGAAATTTCACATGAGATTAGCACTATTTTGGTGATCTTGAGCGACTCCGAATTATTCAAGAATATAGGGGAAGTGGGGTCAAATCAGCCATATCTTTGTTCACAGAGCCGAGCGGTGGTTGAAACAACCTCTATTCGATTTTCCAGGAAATTTCAAATAGAACTAGCCTATTTTGTTGATCTTGAGCGACTCCGAGCAAAGATATCTATGAACTATTCAAGAATACAAGGGGAAGTGGCGTAAAACCAGCCATTGCTTCATTCACAGAGCTGTGCGGTGGTTGAAACAACCTCTATTCGATTTTCCAGGAAATTTCACATTGGACTTAACCTATTTTGTTTATCTTGAGCGACTCCGAGAAAAGATATCTATAAATTATTCAAGAATATAAGGGAAAGTGGGGTAAAATCAGCCATATCTTTTTTCGCAGAGCCATGCGGTGGTTGAAACAACCTCTATTCGATTCTTCAAAAAATTTCACATAGAACTAGTCCTACTTTGTTGATCTTGAGCAACTCCGAGCAAAGATATCTATAAACTATTCAAGAATACAAGGAGAAGTGGGGTAAAACCAACCATAGCTTCGATCACAGAGCCGTGCGGTAGATGAAATAACTTCTATTCGATTGTTCAGGAAATTTCACATAGGACTACCCGCATAACGAAAAACAATTTGCTATATAGTCAAAACTATATTTCGAATGTTAGATATATTGTCACATTTTATGTTGTTGTTATCCAATAGTTTCATCTCGCTTTCACCATACAACCTCTACATTAACACATATTGTTAATGTTTGTCATATTGTCATTGAAAGGTTTCTTATTGTCTGCACGTGGTCTGGATTATTTACCAACTTTTTGGCATGGAGTACAGCAAAAATTTTGTTCGTGAAAATAGCCAATTTTATATGGTAACTTAACTTAACCGCCTATTCAGCATATAGTTATTTGGCCTTTTACCATCGGAAATATTGTTAAAACTATATAGGTTATTGTTAGTTTATAGTTGTCAATTATAAGGGTAAATGTCGTAACAATAACGTAAATGGTCGTCAACAATTAGAAATAAGGTCCAGGAATGGTTTGTGAATATGCGGGTAGTCTTATTTGGTTGATCTTGAGCGACTCCGAGTAAAGATACTATTCAAGAATACAAGGGCGAGGGGTGGTAAAACCAGCCATATCTTCGTTCACAGAGCTGTGCGGTAGTTGAAGCAGCTTCTATTCGATTTTCCAGGAAATTTCACATGGGATTAGCACTATTTTGTTGATCTTGAGCTTGATCTTGATCAATTTTATACTTTTTACTCCTTTTGAAATCGTAAAAGGTATGTACGGTATGTAAGGAAAATAGCTAAAACAAACCACAAAAATCAATGAAAAAGTTTACTTACTAAATAATTCCTAAACCCCTATCGATTTCCAAAAGTTGCTCGATGATTGTATTCATTTTGTTCTCTTGCACTTGTAAATTCTTCCTTTTTTTCAAATTATTCTACGCACGAGCACGGTATGCAAACCAGAAAACAACGCAAAGGAATGACAAGTCAAGGTTTTCAGAGTACTGATGAGTTTAGCAATTTGGATTTTTTTTTCAACTGACGGTTCAATACAACACAAAAATAATGAAATTTTGGTATTATTTTTACTGAAACTTTGTGATGTCCCGTAAAACGTTAATTTTACGGAAAAGTCAGTATTCTTTTTTCGTGGTTCGCTGAACAACTGTATTTTTTTTATGGAATGCCGATTGTTCAGTAATATAGGTGTTTTACGGTGCAAAAACTGTAAAATAATATTACTGAATAGGGAAGCTGTGATTAAGTGTGTATAATAACTATAACCTTGAAAATGTGCAAAATATAGTCATAAAATGAGTTTTCCAGATTTACCGTTTCATGCAAAATCGAAACAAAACGGAAATCTTAAGTTTTTTTTTTCGCTGGAGAAATTATGAATCACAAAGGAATTTAGATACTTAGGGCACCTCCAATCCTGATGGGAAACTGGTATAGATCTAAATATTTAGATCTGAAGTGTTCTAAATTCTTGCACCGCGGCGTTCTATATTGGCTTTTATACCACAATCTGATTTAAATTTTTGCATCTTCCAAGAAAATTGATCCAAATGATGCATGTTTTGGATCACTTTTTTGCCATGATCTATTTTCTGAGTATAGTGCTGGCAACATTCTAAGAAAAAAAAAAGAATCGGTTTTATCTGTCAATTACAAAACATAGCTAACAAAAGAATACTGCACATTGATTGTTGTTTTTGTATTCTCCCAATCGCGGAAGTAACGATCTTTGATGAAGTTTGTCAGAAGCAGATAATTTATCATCTCCATGCGAAGCGCTAGGAGTGGACGGTAATTTATTGCTAGAACGAATAGACATGAAGAGAAAGTGTATTGATAGTTCCGTATAGGGCAACGGCAGGCTTTGAAAATTGAAAGATCAAGTTTGAAAACGAGCGGAGGGCATTATTGAACGGTAGTATCCGATCAGGCACATAACCCTTTACCATACTACCCCATGCAGGTTAGGCAAGAGGAGGAAAGTTTTTTTTTTCTTTTCGCTGGAGAAATTATGAATCACAAAGGTATTTAGATATTTAGGGCACCTCCAATCCTGATGGGAAACTGGTATAGATCTAAATATTTAGATCTGAAGTGTTCTAAATTCTTGCACCGCGGCGTTCTATATTGGCTTTTATACCACAATCTGATTTAAATTTTTGCATCTTCCAAGAAAATTGATCCAAATGATGCATGTTTTGGATCACTTTTTGGCCATGATCTATTTTCTGAGTATAGTGCTGGCAACATTCTAAGAAAAAAAAAAGAATCGGATTTATCTGTCAATTACAAAACATAGCTAACAAAATAATACTTACTCGTTGATGGTGCTGCTGCATTCAAAGAATTTCCCAAGGGATTGTACCAATATGTAAGCCGCAGTGGAGACTTTAGTTTCCGGGTTTACCGATGAGATTTAAACGGAGCAGAAAGAGGAAAGACAGTGAGATTTAAAGGCGTATCAGTACGTGGAACAGCCGGATTTCGAGATATTCGCATCGGAGGTGCTGCAGAATTTGATTCTGGTTCTGAAGTGTGTATTGAGAGAAAAGGTTGGTTGCATTTGGAAGAAAAATTGATGCTTATTTTTACATTTTTTATTTCTCAATGCAGCCAATTTGCCGTTTGTACTGGTATTTGGAGTGGTGTGGGAAGCACAGTTTAATATATATGCCATATTATTGGACGGAAAATGCATTTTTACAAGTTATGTTGAGCCCTTCACGCATATTGCTCTACAAATGTCATTTTTGAGAAGAAAGTGAACCGAAAGCAAAAAGTCAGAAGCTGAAAAACGGGAGGAGAACGATAATCTCGAAAACTTAATCAAAATACGTGTTTTCTTTTCACGGGTAGTGACGAATCCGATCCAAGTCAATAATCATTGTTTGTTTATCCTGGAGTTAAATTCTGTGGTGTCTGAGCTTTACGAGACGACTCGGAATTCGTGGATGTGATTCTCGCTGTTTGATTAGTGGAGCTCATGGAGAGGTTTGTACGGTGGAGCCACTTTTGCTCGAGGACGAGGAACACCCGTTGAAGAACTATACTCTGGTAGCATTGGCAACATTGAGCAAATTTTTCGTTGTAATGATCCGTCCCAGACTGAAGGTGATCAAATTTCATCCAATGGCTGGTTATCCAGACTATTTACCACTGCTCGCATGGCAGATGGTGCTGATACAAGCTGCTGATTCATCAAGAACTGTCGATCCGGTTTTGGCAGCAGCCCGCGGTGCTGAACTATATATCCATCAAATTAGCTACTGTAATGGACGAATTTCACTCATCTTCCTACGACACATCCATCTGGGATATAATTTGCTAGCTTTGCACTGGCTCGGGCCAAAGACGATGCTTGTTTGGATACCATGGAAATGCTTCATCTGTTCGACGTTCGAACCAATAAAGAACTGGAATCGATCGACCTGTCCAACGTTGGGTTGATGTACACTTCCGCTCAGTTCAAGGGATTAGCCACCGGGGCAACGTGTCTGCTGCTCTTGCTTTGGCTGGAGGATCGGTTTGCTACAATACGGTCGTCTCGCAAGGTAGTCAGCTGTATTTGCTTGCCGAAAAGAGTCTGCATGGAGTCAGTGCAAGGTCCTGGAGCGATCAGGATTTTCTATCTGACGTCGATGCAGCGCTGGGAAGAAGCCATCGAACTGGCTGTGGATGGCTATCGGGCAGCAGCCGGTCGTCATCGCCGGCTTGCAGTGGCCAAGGAGCGAATACTGCGAATGTTCGACGAATACTTGAATGCTACCAGGAAGACACCGGAACTGTGCCTCGAAGCGATGGTGGCCTGCCTGATCGAGATCAATGAGAAGTAAGTATGAGTAATGTACTTTCTTATAGTCACTGGACATTTAAGATTCTGCAAAAATGAGGCTGATACTTTTAAATGAACTTGTTTAAAAATACATAACTTATTCCACGTCCTTTTCTCCAGGAACCTCCTTTGGCAAGAACTGTACGACCGCCTTCCCAACACGGATCACTACATGACTATCACTGCGTGGCACATCGAAAACGACGATTTGAGTTCGATTGCCCCCTCGGTGGCACAGGTCCTTTGTGATTATTTTCTCCATAAACAGGACATTAACCGGCTGGAAAACCTCATCCTCAAACTGGATTGGCAGTGCTTGGATCTCCACCAGGTCCTCACCATCTGTCGGTAGAGAAGCTCTATCGGGCGCAGATGTATCTCAATACCAAAGCACTGTCAGACTACACCGCTTCACTGACGGATTTGATTCCGATCATTCACGAACGTGATGATCCCCATCTCGGCAATTGCTTGCTTGTGTACGTTTCCAGTTGCCTCGCCGGTCGGGGTTATCCCACCGGAGACATTGCACCGGAGATGATTGCCACCGTGAAGCATGAAGTGCTGCGCTGTCTGACCGTGATTCATTCGAAAAACGCTCCCGAAGGTGAACTGCCCTACCCATATCTGAGAACGCTTTTGGAGTTTGATACCCGTAAAACTTTGAATGTGATTTCCCTCGCATTCCAGGAGCAGGAGTTCAACGGAGAACTAGGATTGTAGCAGCGTCAGCGGATAATCAACATTCTACTGAAAATACTCACTCCGGAGCATGCCAGTTGGTCTCAGATTGGATGCCTTTTGAACTTTATCACTCAGCAGATTGCCTCCCGCCAATTGCCAGAGAATGCTGCTTTTATTAGTTGCTGTTCTGTCTTCAAATCTTTCAGGTTTCAACTGATTTTCTACAGTGTACCTAAAAATAGATTTGGTTCATTATGTCTTATTGTCTTAAAAAAATATTTATTATTACATAATTTTTTACTCCTACACGGCAAATAATCCACACATATTTATTGGCAAAAATCCATATAAAATTTCACATTATATTCATTTATTCACACATAAACAGAAACTCTTCTGAGAAACTCATATAAAGTTTATGTAGCAAATGAAATGTATGTGTGGCCACACATAGTGGGCATGTGTACATATAGGAAGTATGTGTGGTTACAAATAGATATCATTTGTTGATTATATTGCAAAAAATCATAGATGGACACATAGATATTATCATTGCTTTTTTATTTCAATTTTCATTTTCAATTTTTGTGTTCCCGTAACGAAACAAGAATTTATGAAAAAACAATAAACAAATAGATGACGTTTTGTTTGACCGGGTTGCCATTTACCTTTTTGCAAATAGAACAAAATGAATAGATCAGCGGTGCAATATTCTTCATTTTGATCTAAAATTAGACGATCTAAATTTTTGAAACGGATTAATTTTAGATCAAAATATCCATCAGGATTGGAGGTGCCCTAATGTTAATTATTAATTGATAACATTTTTTTTATACGGGCATATTGAACACTGTTGTAACTGCTGCAACAAATGTGATATTAGTGAAGCAAAATAACAAAGTCCGTCGTCGGAAAAGAAACCGACATGCCGCGTGAATGGTTACCTGGTCGAATGAAACCAGAAAGGGCGATTTAATTGAATTTAATTGAATTATTCATTTATTAAATTTGGATTCAATTTCAATTTAATTTTAAGTTAATTTTTATTAATCTTTAATTTCATTTCATTTTGATTTTAGTTTAATTTAATTTTGATTGAATACACTTAATTTACACTTCATTTTAATTTTTTGTTTGTTTAATTTTAATTTGATTTTAATTCAGTACAGAACAAGTACCTCGGCGCATTGGTCAGCGTTCATATCTTTCACGCAAAGTTTAAATCTTACCCCCGGACAAGCTACTAAAATGCCCAAAAGAGGTGTTTTAGTAACTACAATGGGAGATAAACAAGCTTGTGGCTGAAAATCTCGAAATCAAGGAACAAAAAAAAAATTGAAATTTTAATATTTTTTCGTACTGTTGCTTGGAACCGCTCGGCTACAAATTTAATATAATCGTTGCAGTTCCAAACCGGAATAAAATCACTTGCGCAAATAAATTCAACTGCTTTTCCATATGGTAGCAGATTGTCGTATCTCGTGCGCTGGGTAGCACATCAGATGCGCTGTACAGCGCTTATTCCGGGTTTCAGTTGCGACGATAATACAACACCACAACAAACGACATCCAGCAGATTTTTCATCACTTTCTATCTGTGATTATTTAGCTCGTGCAAAAAATGTTTGTTTTTATATTTTTACAAATGTGATTCTTTTTTACAGGTGGATTGGTTAGACCGACTAACTTTCAGAGAAGTCGAGGTGATTAACGAAAGAGAGAAACGGGATTCTGAATTTTTGTATCTAATGGTAGAATTTCCACATATTTCTGATGAAGATAAAACGGTAAGTTTGTCACATTGTTTTGCATTTCTACATGAAGATAATTTAAAGTGCAGCCAAAAATCAATACGAAAAAAAACAAATAAGCGAGAATAACAAGATGATTAGCACATTTTTTTTAAGTACATCATACGGACATCATACATTATACAACAATTTCCGTATGATCCACCTTTGTTTTCGGAGACGCTCTTGCAGCGTTCTTGTATGCACTTTTTATTGTTCAATTCAATTTTTTTCATAATTATTTATCATTTTTTTGTGATGGCGAGCAGAGTAGTGTTGTATTTGTTTTGCTCATAATAATTATAAATTTTACGAGGGAAAAGTGTTGTGATTCGCGAAAGAAATTTTCTAACGCGCATCCGTAGTGTTCAGGCTAAGTACAAAAACAGTTGCTATAGCAGCTTGTTCTCATTAAATTTTAATTTGACTGGTCGTTCACCCGTTCACAATTTTTTACCTTGTCTTTTTGCTTTCGGTAAGGTAGTTGGCTGTTAGCGTCGACGGATAATGTGTTTTGAGCCTATTGCTTGAATATGGCTTATTGTTTGTCATGCAGTAAGGGAATGGTTGCGGCTGATCTCCCGTTGACCTGTGTGGGTAAGTGCGCTTTTTTTTTTTTTTTTTTTTTTTTTTAACTGGATGGAAAATCTGCTCACAGACTCCTGAAGAATTCAGGGTGTGGGGATGAGGGTGCCAACTCCTCGACCCACTAAAAACCCACCCGTGCCTCTTGCCTTGGTTGTTAACAACGGTTGTTGTTGTGGTGCGCTAGCTCCAGTTTCCTGGAGTTCATCCATCTCTCCACAATGCCAATGGAGTGCGAGGCCGTTAGCTCCACCTCTTCGATGGATTCACCACATATCTCAAGGGTGATGTCGTCTGCAAACCCGACGATCTTCACCCCGTTCGGAAATTCAAGCCGTAGTACCTCATCATACATCGTGTTCCATAGCACCGGGCCAAGGATCGAACCTTGCGGGACGCCTGCGGTGATCTGAACACGTTTCTGGCCTACCTCTGTGTTGCACAAATAGCTTCCCAGAATCTTGTACAGATATACCGGAACGTGAAGACGTTGAAGCGAGTCAGCGATAGCTACCCAACTGGCGCTATTGAACGCATTTTGCACGTCAAGGGTGACCACAGCACAGTAGCGGACACTTCGCCTCTTGCGCTGGATTGCCACTTCGGCCGTTTTGGTAGCGGCCAGAATTGCGTCCACTGGCGACTCCCTTTTACGAAAGCCGAACTGGTTTTTAGACAGACCGTCTAAGCCCTCCGTGTACTTGGATAATCTGTTAATAATAACCCTTTCGAGCACTTTGCCCGCTGTATCCATCAGGCATATAGGTCTACATGCCGATGGGTCCCCTGGTGGCTTCCCTGCCTTTGGTTGCAACACTAGAGTCTGGATTTTCCAGGCGTCCGGGAAGACGCTCGTCCAGACATCTTTGCATCGCCGTTCTGAACATTCCGGGCGCCAGTGAAATAGCCGTCTTGATGGCCAGGTTCGGTATACCGTCAGGTCCTGGCCCTTTGTTTACCTTCAACGATTTGCCTATCGCAATGATTTCCTCGATTGTAACGGTCGCTTCGTCCCCTTCGTCCGCGGTGCCATTGTCGTGGGGCAATTCTACCATCATAGGGGGGCCAGGGACTCTGGTCGTGGCTCGAAAAGAGTCCCCTGATGATGACCTGTAGTAGCTCTGGTGATTGCTCGGTTTGTGCTGTCGTGCCCTTGGTTTTAGCCATTACCACCCGATAGGCGTCACCCCATGGGTTTGCGTTGGCTTTCGAACACAGACCCTCAAAGCAGGCTCGTCTGCTGGCCTTTATTTCTTTCTTAGGTGCAGCCTTAGCAGTGGCTAGCACCGCGTGGCGCTCCGATCTATCAAGGTCCGACCGCGCTCTTTGCATCCTCCTTCTAGCTCGGTGGCATGTTGTCCGGAGGTCTGCGATCGTCTCTGTCCACCAATAAACATGTTTCATGTCTACGACATTCTTTAAACGCATCGGATTTCTCAAGATACAACTTAGTGCATTCGTCATCCCATCCAGGAGTGACGGGTCTTCTTTTGAGCGATGCACTTGGAACACGTCGTTTCTAATGCACTTTTGTACATCAGTTCGGAAATGAAACGATACTCATCCAATGGTGGAAGAGGATCGGTAGAATCAATACCAAGGGTTATCGCCGATGCAAAATGTTGCCAATCAATATTCTTCGTGAGGTCATAAGAAACATGGATTGACTGGTCTATTTTTCGACAACTATTTTTGATTGAGATAATAATTGGTAGGTGATCACTACCATGGGGATCATTGATTACCTTCCACAGACAATCTAATGATAATGAATTCCAGCTCATAGATATGTCAAGTAAACTCGCCCTGGTAGGAGTTTTTGCTATTCGTGTCCCTTCCCCAGTGTTCTGTTGTAGTCGTATTGTTTGCTCCAAGCAGTGCCGTGGGAGTTCATATCGCCCAGAATAAGAACAGGAGATGGAAATAATTTAACATAAATCCAAAGTTACCGGCGGTTTATTGATGTCCTCGGAGGGACATAGACAGAAGCTATGGAAAGATCTTTATTCTTTACATTTAATTGGCAAGCGACAATTTCGATGCCTGAGATTATTGGGAGTGAGATGTTATAGAAAGGGTACCACTTTTTGATCCTCAAAAGTACGCCACCATATGAATCATCTCGGTGTAGGCGAATAATGTTAAAATCGTGGAAGTTTAATTCACACACTACCAAAATGTCATGTAAATTTCTGTCCCCTGAGACCGACACATGCAAGCGTCCTTTAGCACATAAGAATGAGTTGAAAGAGATGAGAAAATAAATTCAATCAAGCACATTTTTTGTCGAATTGCGTATGTGTCAGTTTCAGGAGATATCATTTTACACGAAATCTTTGTTTATGTTCCCAATTTTTAAAAACATGAATAAGGCTTTGTGCACAAATAACGTAAAGCATAAAGGGGAGGGAGGGGGTCTGAGCAACCGTTAATTATTGTGACATGGGGAGGGGGGATTTTAAAATCGTTACGTAACAAAATAACCAATTTGATTAAGTGAATAACCAATTTGCTTCAATAAAATTTCCTGTGTGCCAGTTATAGTACTAGTTAAGAACTAACGGATGTCCACTAAATAATGAGAACGAAAAGAATGGGTCAGGAAAAAAATACCAGTGAAGTTTTGTTCAAACTGATTTATTTTATTAAAAGGGTCAACTTAAATCTTCAAACTAAGTTTAGTGAATATTGTCATATGGTCCGTGGTCCGCCGTGCGGCGCAGCTTAGTCGTTATGCTGGAACATGACCGTTGGACGGCAGCCACATCGATTTTTCGGATGCAGCTTTTGATCCTGTTGGTAAGTTGCTTGGTGTTCTTGGCCTTCCAATTATCCTTGTATACCATGGAGCTCAAAAGACCGAAGAAATCCTCGATAGGACGGCACTGTGGCAAATTTGTCGGATTCCGGTCTTTTGGGACATATGGTATATTTTGGCTCTCCAAAAACGTTAGCGTTTTTTTTGCGTAGTGCGATGATGCCTTGTCCGGCCAAAACACGTATTTGCCATCCGAGTGATGTTGTTTAAGAAATGGGATGAGTATTTTCTGCAAACACTCTCTTTGGTACACCTCCTGGTTGATGGCCAAACCGCTTGGTTTGAACCACGGCTTCGAAATACCCTTATCGGATATTACGATGTATAACATAACCTTCGATTCAAATTTGTGCTTGAACTTATACATTACTTTTGGCGGAGTAGTAGATTTGTCCTTAGTGTAGAATCGGTCGTTTCCCGGTATCTGAGACTTCGAAAGAGGAAAGTAGCTTTCGTCGTCCAGAACGAAAGATTTTCCGCCGTAATTCCGAGTCATCCAGCGGCATTGGGATTTCACGGTTTGAATCTGCTCATCTGTGTACTCTGGGGATCTGGTTTTCTTTCTACACACTATTCCTTCTTTCTTTAGCGTCTTGCAGATGAGTGACTTCGAACAATGGAACTTTCGGGCTGCTTCCCGTTGACTTACCGAATCCTTGTTGTTGAACATGCTGCGCAGCGAGCGGAGCGTTTTCTCATTCATTATTTTCGCTGGACGGCCGCAACCTTTCTTCCGGGTTACTCTCATGCATGCCAGGATACGGTATACGGTGGATACCGGAACTTTTTCACGACAAAAATGGTCCACCGTGTATTTTTTTCCACGATCTTCGTTCGCTTGAAAGAATTGTACAACGCGCGCGCGCAGTTCTTCCTGTTTCGACGACATGCTGAACACGACTGAACATGTTAGAGTGAAATAAGAGTGTATGAAAATTTTCTGGAGAGTGCAACGATTCATTCATCTAAAGTGACATTTCTATGCGGCCGTTTTTGTTCTGATGGAAATGTATTGAAATCATTCTCATTTTTTAGTGGACACCCGTTATGTTTAAAGATTCTGGGAAAACCCCACTTTCAGTACCTCAAATGAAAGCTTTCAATCCATATTTTGAAGGAAAAATATCGAAACTGAGCCAAAACTTTGATTTTTTTTATTATTAATCACGTTTGTAATAACTGGTTTCTTTGGTTCCTTTGATGGTCAATCGCATGTGTTTCTTATGGGAGTGGCGATAATAGAAACACTGGTGCAAAAAATCTGAAATTTTAAGGAAAATGGATTATGTCTATCTTTTGATTTCAGACCAAATGCAAAAGCTTCGATAAATGGAGACGTACTATTTAAATATGATCTACTAAACGAAATTTATCTTATGACGATTTGCATCACCAATTGGCGCAATTTTCCATAAATGATACATCTACACGCTGAGAAATATATTGTTTTGTATAGCTCCAACAAATTTTATTGTTGACTAACGGCTTACCCGTAATTTTAATTTATTCAAACAATACCGACTTTATTTTTAAACCAACAATATATTTTGTTGTTTCTAAAAGCGCGGCAAAAGAGGCTTCTATTAAAAACAAAAAGCACTTATTGTTGAATAAAAAAATATGATTTTTGGAAGCAATTCACCTTTGCATTGATTCGACCAAAGCGGTTGAATTGTAACAAATATATATATAAATATATTGATATTTATATTAGAACTATTGAAATAATTAGAAATTTTATTTACCTATCAAAAGATTATGTTAAATATAATAAAAAGTTGTACACTCAGTACTTAAATAGGCCGAGCAAAATTTTGCTTCCAAAAAACGTCATGTTCAAACTCCTGCAACTTTGTCAATTATCAACATTTTTGACTGAATTTTTTGCAGCCCTATAACTAATGTATTGACCTCATGTGACCAAAATTTCATGTTGGTATGGTTTTAAATTTGAAGTTTTGAAAACATATATCAAAAAAGTTTTTGGACATACCAATTTCAAAAATACGTACTTCTGTGAAAAATTTAAGTAGCATAATAAAAAAATCACCACAGCCTAAAAAAGTATAGCAAATAGTGTGGAAAATATTTGAACTGTTTCCTTTAAGTGGTTTGTGTAATATACTGCAAATATACTTCTATTAAATTTAGTCAGTCACCACCAGAAATAACACATCATAACTTAAGATCACAAAGTATAAGACCTTGATCGTAGGCTTTATTGGAACATTTATACCATACCCGGTACCACCGATAACCCATACATTCTTAACCTCCTATGTACTTCGAACTAGGGATTCCGATCTTACTTCGAATATACTTTACACCGTACATATCAGTTCTTCCCTTTTAAGATAATTAATACTATTCTTCAAAAATCTCTCATAACTGTCTCGAAATCATTTTCATAAATCACATAACACCTTTTCGATAGTAAACTTCATTATAAATTCATTAGATGCCTACATCTATACCAGTTCATGATTTACTTCCATTTTGTTTCGAATCAATTCCATGTTAGCTTATTTTCAACATTGCCTTAAAGCCATTTACTCTGAACATTATTTTGTTCTTGGGCAATCGATTCCGCACTTCTCGTCGAACGCGAAAAGCTCCGTGTAACAATAGGACTACGTCTCGTTAACTTGAAACGTCTGCTATTGTCTTCGTTCTGCTGCGGTCGCTCCTCGACCTCCGGGTATCCCAAGAAATCCTCCTCCGATTCACTCCTTCTTCTCGTCCGCTTCGTTCTTTGTATCGGCACTTGGATCCTTGTGTACGTCATTCTTGGTCCCACCACTTTGAGCTGGTTTCGGTGTGCGTTGGCCGTATATCTGCCAAAAGGGATCAAAAATACATATATTGAAACCCTTTTGACAAACTGTACCTCGATCCATTTCTCTATTCCATGCTTGTCATTATTTTTGTAAAACATTCTATCACTGGAGAAAGATTTTGAAATGGTAGGTAGGGTGTTTTATTTTACTTTTTTTTTTTTTTTTTTTTTTTTTTTTTTTTTGTGTGTTGTTTTTTGTTTTTTGTGGTTATTATATTGTTTTTTTTTTTTGTTTTTTTTTTTTTTTTTTGTTTAATATTATTTTTGTGTTTTTTTATTTAATTTTTTTATTTTTCTGTATTTTTTCTTCTTGTTCTTCTATTTCAGTTTCTTTTTTTTTTTTTTTTTTTTTTTTTTTTTTTTAACTCTTTATTTATTCCAAATTTTACATTATTTTACATTCATATATTAACCTAGGTGATCCTGCTAAGTAATTAACATTTCAACCTTATATGCTATCATTTATATCTAATTGTGTTAATATTATTTTTACTTTGTCTATTCAGTATTTTTAACAGGGTTCCTTTTGCCTGCGTGTAAGAATAATTATTGATTTCTTAAAACTAGTTCTTATCTATAGAGAGAATTGATCATTGCAATTGAAGACTGCAATGATTTTTGTCTAAAATTATGAATTATTTTGTTGGACATTTCTTCTAGAGTCTCAACGTTTGAAATTCTATGTAATTCAATAGTACTGAACCAGGGTGGCAGCTTCAAAATCATTTTCAGAACTTTGTTCTGAATCCTTTGAAGTGCTTTTTTCCTAGTAGCACAACAACTAGACCATATTGGCACAGCATAAAGCATGGCCGGTCTAAAGATTTGTTTAAATATTAGAAGTTTGTTCTTCAAACAAAGTTTGGATTTTCTGTTTATAAGAGGATATAAACATTTTATATATTTATTACATTTGGCTTGAATGCCCTCAATGTGATCTTTAAAAGTTAATTTTTGATCAAGTATCAGTCCAAGATATTTTACTTGATTTGACCAAGAAATTGGAACTCCGTTCATAGTGACCATATGACTATTACTTGGTTTCAAAAATGCAGCTCTAGGCTTGTGTGGGAATATTATAAGTTGAGTTTTGGAAGCATTAGGAGAAATCTTCCATTTTTGAAAATAATCTGTAAAAATGTCCAAGCTTTTTTGTAGCCTCCTGGATATAACACGAAGACTTTTTCCTTTAGCGGAAATGCCTGTGTCATCAGCAAAGCAAGATTTTTGACAGCCCTGAGGTAAATCAGGGAGATCTGAAGTGAAAATGTTATAAAGTATTGGCCCAAGAATGCTACCTTGAGGAACACCAGCTCTGACAGGCAATTGATCAGATTTAGAATTCTGATAATTTACTTGCAAAGTTCTATCAGTTAAGTAGTTTTGAATTAATTTCATGATATAAAGCGGAAAATTGAACTTTTTCAGTTTCGCAATCAAACCTTCATGCCAAACACTGTCGAATGCTTTTTCTATGTCTAGAAGAGCAACTCCAGTGGAGCAGCCTTCAGCTTTGTTTGAACGAATTAAATTTGTAACTCTCAAAAGTTGATGCGTAGTTGAATGCCCATGGCGGAATCCAAACTGTTCATCAGCAAAAATTGAGTTTGTATTGATGTGAAGCATCATTCTATTCAAAATTATTTTTTCAAAAAGCTTACTTATTGAAGAAAGCAAACTGATTGGTCGGTAGCTAGAAGCTTCAGCCGGATTTTTGTCTGGCTTCAAGATAGGTACGACTTTTGCATTTTTCCATTTATCTGGAAAGTATGCCAGATGAAAACATCTGTTAAATAGTTTCACCAAGAAAGACAAAGTACTCTCGGGGAGTTTTTTGATTAGGATATAGAAAATTCCATCATCACCTGGTGCTTTCATATTTTGAAATTTTTTAGTTATAGTTTTTACTTCATCCAAATCAGTTCCCCAAGAATCATCAAAAATATTTTCTTGTGAGAAAATATTCAGATACTCCCTGGAAACTTGATCCTCAATAGGACTTGTAAGACCCAAACTGAAATTATGGGAGCTCTCAAACTGCTTAACAAGTTTTTGAGCTTTTTCCGCATTTGTGAGCAAAATTTTATCACCTTCCTTAAGCGCTGGTATAGGCTTTTGAGGTTTTTTCAATATTTTAGAGAGTTTCCAGAAAGGTTTGGAACTCGGATCTAATTTTGACACATTATTTTCAAAATTTTTGTTCCTCAGGGCAGAGAAGCGTTTTTTAATTTGTTTTTGTAAATCTCGCCATATGACTTTCATAGCGGGATCACGTGTTCTTTGATATTGACGCCTACGTACATTTTTCAGACGAATCAAGAGCTGAAGATCGTCATCAATTATAACTGGATCGAATTTAACCTCGCATTTTGGCACTGAAGCAGCTCTTGCTCTATTTATTGAGAAAGCCAGAGATTCAAGAGCATTATTAATTTCATTTTTTGTTTGCAATGGAACATTGGGATCAAAGTTGTATTCCATAAATGTTCGATATTGATCCCAATTAGCTCTATGGTAGTTGAAAGTAGAACTGATGGAATTAGAAATGATTTCTTGAGATATTTCAAATGTAACTGGAAGGTGATCAGAACCAAAGTCAGCATAGGTAATCAATTGACTACAAAGTTGACATGAATCAGTTAGGACCAAATCAATAGTTGAGGGATTTCTGGCTGAAGAAAAGCAAGTTGGACTGTTTGGGTATTGAATAGTGTAGTAGCCTGCAGAACAATGATCAAAAAGTATATTACCATTGGCATTGCTTTGCGAATTATTCCATGAGCGGTGTTTTGCATTGAAATCACCAATAACAAAGAATTTAGACCTATGACGGGTAAGTTTCTGGAGGTCACCCTTGAGCCAGTTCTTTTGCTGACCAGTGCATTGGAAAGGCAAATAGGCAGCTATAAAAGTAAATTGGCCAAATTTTGTTTCAACTGAAACCCCCAAAGTTTCAAAAACTTTGGTTTCAAATGAAGAAAGAATGTGATGTTTGATACGCCTATGGACAATGATGGCAACGCCACCACCAGCTCCATTAATGCGATCATTTCGGTAGACAAAATAATTTGGATCTCTTTTGACCGTATGGGCAGGTTTGAGATAAGTCTCAGTTATAATAGCAATATGCACGTTATGAACTCTTAAAAAATTAAATAGCTCATCCTCGTTATCTCTGATGGATCGAGCATTCCAATTCAAAATATTTAATGACTTAAAATCCATTACTGAACTTCAATGTCATGACAATATTATTGGCAAATTTAATACCAGTTTGGATAGCTTCAAACATGGAATTAGTTTTTAGCATATCGGTTATCATATCGATTAACGATTGCTGTAAAAATTCTAATTTAGGAGCGGATATGTTACCTAAATCAAATTCATCAGAAGTCCCGTGGGAATTTTGGTTTTGGTTTCTACCCGCTGCAACGGCAGCGTAGGTAGGTCCATTTACATGTTGAACATTGTTAACAACACGGTTGGGTAAGAATGTAGGGTTTGAAGATTGAACCCTGTTGGTACCTGCAGGTATCGAAATAGTATTTACTCCTCGTTGAGCGTTTGAAGTTACAGTTGCGGATGGAAAAACCTGTCCGCTGTTTCTACCGACGGTTTGGTAGGAATTAGTTCTTTGCTGATCGTTGTTAACAGCTGCAGAATGGGTAGTAGCTGGTCGGGAACGTTTTTCGTTTCCTACCTGGCGCTTAGTGCGCGACTGCAAAATTGCTTTGCGAGTCTTGCACTCCCAAAAATTTGATTTATGGTTTTCACCACAATTTGAACATTTGAATTTTTGAGGATCTTCCTTCACAGGACAGTCGTCCTTAGTGTGTGAGGAATCACCACAATTCATGCATTTACCAACCATATGGCAATGCTTTGTTCCGTGACCCCATCCCTGGCACTTACGG
This sequence comes from Aedes koreicus, assembly GCA_024533555.2. NCBI lineage: Eukaryota > Metazoa > Arthropoda > Insecta > Diptera > Culicidae > Aedes > Aedes koreicus. Next base: position 337,991 of record JAHHFK020003064.1, read on the forward strand.
CATTGGGTGAGGCTTTGGAAATTGGCTCCAGTCTTCCTGAAATGTTCCCACTTCACACGGACATGGAGCAAAAGGCTTGCTTTTTCTAAAGCCTTAAGGTTATTAAGTTCACTTGACTTGAAGTGAACTAAGTAGAAATCGTTTGAAATCCCTTTGCGAGCATCGCCAGGCCGGGATTTCATTTTCATCTTAATTACTTGGACTGGGCTAAATCCAAGTAATTTTGTTAACTCGTTTTTTATTTCATCGAGAGATTCACCACTGGGCAGTCCTTTCAAGACAACCTTGAAAAGACGCTCAGCTTTGGTGTCATAGGTGAAGAAATTGTGGTTCTTCTGAGTAAGATACTCAAGAAGACGTTTGAATCCGTCCAAGGTTTCTGCATGCAAACGGCATTCACCTCGTCTGGAAATTTGAAGGGAATATTTCACACCTTCAACAAATGTTAAGATTTCCTTGCGAAAAGCATGGAAATCCGAAATTGTCACCACAATAGGGGGAACTTTTTCCTTTCTCAATCGAGAAAGTTTTTTCAAATTTTGATTAGATGATGGATCACTCTCATCATCTGTGAGCATATCAAATTGATTACTCACATTAATTTGATTTGCAGGCGAATCAATAGATTGCCCTTTTCGTTTGCGCTTATTTGCCATAGTGGCAGAGTAATTTGCTCCAAATCGACGTCCAAGCAGATAACTATAAGAATCCGAGGGACCGAAGAGGAATTTTCCAATGCGATATCCAAGCCGGGTTACCCGAAGGGCCTAACAAGGATCGAAAAGGAATAAGAGGAAATCTAAAAATTGTAGGTATTATTTAGCACTGAAAAGTGCTGTTTAAGATTTGGTGTAGCGTTAGGTAGCAATAGCACTTCCTTCAGCAAATAGAAAATAGAACCGCACGGCATGAGAGCACAATGCAGACTGCAGACTCGTTTCGAGTGACATTTTCTGGCTCTGCCCTTCCTCATTTCATAGAGCTGGGAAAACTTCGGCTACCTGTGCGGTTATTTGTACCCCGGGTAATGATCTGCCAAAACTGCCAGCAGATGGGGCATACGGCCTTCCATTGCGGCAATAAAGCACGCTGCTAAACTTGCGGGGAGAACAATGAGACTGGTCCCTGTGCAGATAAGACACTAAAATGCGTTTTCTGCAAGGGAACTCCTCCCCATGCTCTCTCGTCATGCCCGGCGTACAAACAACGCGGGGGAAAATTGGAACGTTCTCTAAAACAACGTTCAAGGCAATCTTTGCAGAAATGCTTAAGAAAGCCTCGCCACCCGATATCAATACAAATCATTTTGCTCCTTTGGCAGATGACGAGTCTGATTCGGACTTGGTTGAGGAGGGGACATCTTTCAGTTTTTCGGAAGGTGCTTCACGGAAGCGAAGACGCATCCGAGCAGGGAAAGTAGCTGAACAGAAGCCCCAAATCAACATGCCCAATTCAAAGAGCAGTGTAAAGAAGGATAATCCGAATCCTCCTGGTTTTCGTAGTGCCAACTACAAACAGGATTTCCCATCTCTCCCGGGGACATCCAAAACCCCTGATGCCACGATTTTAAGAACAGAAGCCCCCCTCTTCATCTGGGCTGTTCTCATTCGATGATATTTTGGAAGGTATTTTCAAGTACCTCGAAATGTCTGACCCTCTTAAAAGCATTGTTATGGCAATGCTTCCCACTGTGAAAACTTTTTTGAAGAAATTAACATTAAAGTGGCCCCTCCTTGCAGCTATCATTTCCTTCGATGGATAATTTGCCAAAAGAGGTCGGGGATTTGATCACTGTTCTGCAGTGTAATTGTCGAAGTCTTATTCCTAAATTGGAATCATTTAAATTTTTAGCTCACAATATCGGTTGTGATGCATTTGCTCTTTGTGAAACATGGCTTTCACCCGAAATCGATTTTCCGATTCACGAAAATAGGGAAAGAGAGAGAGAAAAATAAAAAGAGAAGGGGAAAAAATAAAAAAAAATTTCAACATTATTCGGCTTGATCGTGAGGATTCACGTAGAGGAGGGGTATTTTTTGGGGGGGGAAAAGACGTCCTCCTCCTTCAGTGGGGTTTTTCTTCTTCCTGGTGGGGAGGTTGGTGGTCGGGGGGTTTTTTAAAAAAAATAATTCTCGCTTTGCCTTTTTGTTTTTCTTCTTTCTCCCGTATCAATAAAAGAATCTTGTGGTGTTTGCTTGGTCCGCGTGGGTATTTGCCATCCGAGTGATGTTGTTTAAGAAATGGGATGAGTATTTTCTGCAAACACTCTCTTTGGTACACCTCCTGGTTGATGGCCAAACCGCTTGGTTTGAACCACGGCTTCGAAATACCCTTATCGGATATTACGATGTATAACATAACCTTCGATTCAAATTTGTGCTTGAACTTATACATTACTTTTGGAGGAGTAGTAGATTTGTCCTTAGTGTAGAATCGGTCGTTTCCCGGTATCTGAGACTTCGAAAGAGGAAAGTAGCTTTCGTCGTCCAGAACGAAAGATTTTCCGCCGTAATTCCGAGTCATCCAGCGGCATTGGGATTTCACGGTTTGAATCTGCTCATCTGTGTACTCTGGGGATCTGGTTTTCTTTCTACACACTATTCCTTCTTTCTTTAGCGTCTTGCAGATGAGTGACTTCGAACAATGGAACTTTCGGGCTGCTTCCCGTTGACTTACCGAATCCTTGTTGTTGAACATGCTGCGCAGCGAGCGGAGCGTTTTCTCATTCATTATTTTCGCTGGACGGCCGCAACCTTTCTTCCGGGTTACTCTCATGCATGCCAGGATACGGTATACGGTGGATACCGGAACTTTTTCACGACAAAAATGGTCCACCGTGTATTTTTTTCCACGATCTTCGTTCGCTTGAAAGAATTGTACAACGCGCGCGCGCAGTTCTTCCTGTTTCGACGGCATGCTGAACACGACTGAACATGTTAGAGTGAAATAAGAGTGTATGAAAATTTTCTGGAGAGTGCAACGATTCATTCATCTAAAGTGACATTTCTATGCGGCCGTTTTTGTTCTGATGGAAAAGTATTGAAATCATTCTCATTTTTTAGTGGACACCCGTTAGATAGAATCAAGTTCAACTTGCTTAAGAACCTTCCAGACGTCGCTAAGAGGCACATGGTGCACTTGTTTAATCTGTTTATATCTCCCCAACGTGGTGCCGGACCCGACGCGGGGAGAGTTATTGCCACTCAAAAACCTGGTAAACCCTCGTCCGACCACAACTCCTATCGACCCACCGCGATGTTATCCTGCATTCGGAAGTTGTTGGAAAAAATGATCCTCTTCCGTCTGGACAAATGAGGTGGGACAAATAGCCTGCTCTCAGATACTCAATATGGTGTCCGTAGGGGTAAAGGAACAAACGCTGTCGCGCGTTGCTTTCCACCGATATTCAGCTGCCTTTGCTAAAAAAAAATAATCTTTTTTTGGTTGGGAAGGGCTTTTGATTCAGTATCTGTTGAAGTTCTCTCAGATAAACTCCACGCTTGTGGTTTTTCACCATTAATGAACAATTTTTTGTACAATTTGCTGTCAGAGAAACATATGAGCTTTTCTCATGGAACCTCTACAGCTTCACGATTTAGCTACATGGGTCTCCCCAGGGCTCATGTTTAAGCCCTCTTTTGTATAATTTTTATGTCAAAGACATTGACGGTTGTCTGAGTGAGAATTGTACGTTGAGACAACTTGCAGATGACGGTGTAGTGTCTGTCACGGGACCCAATGGGGTCGATCTGCAAGGACCCTTACAGGATACCTTAGACAATTTGTCTACTTGGGCTCTCGAGCTGAGGTATCAGATTCTCTACCGAGAAAACTGAGTTGGTAGATTTTTCAAAGAAGCATAATAGAGCAGATGGGAAGCTTCAAATTTGGGGTACACCGATAACTCATTCTATGTCATTTAAATATCTTGGGGTCTGGTTCGATTCTAAGTGCACCTGGACATCCCACATTGAGTATCTGAAGCGAAAGTGCCAACAAAGGATCAATTGTCTCTGCACAATTACCGGGACTTCAGTGGGGAGCGCATCCGCAAGATCTTCTAACGCTGTACCGGACAACGATTTTGTCGATTATAGAATACGGTAGTTTTTGTTTTCAGTCAGCGGCTCGGTCGTTCTTCATTAAACTGGAACGTATTCAGTATCGGTGTCTTCGTATCGCGTTAGGTTGTATGCACTCGACTCATACCATGAGTCTTGAGGTGCTGGCTGGCATGTTTCCACACTCGGATCGGTTTTCAGAATTATCTCTCCGGCACCTCACCAAGTGTGAAGTTATGAACCCTGAAGTGATCGAAAATTTTGAGAAGCTCCTTGAGTTGAATTCTCAAACCCGCTTCATGAATTTGTACCATTTGTACATAACACAGGATGTCAGCCCTTCGCCGAATACTCCCAGTCGTGTTTGCTTCTCCGATTTCGAAAGTTCGATTCATTTTGATTTATACATGAAGCAGGAGCTTCGTGGAATCTCAGAGCATCATCGTCCTATGATTGCTCCTGTGATATTTTATGCCAAGTTTGGTCTAGTTGATTCCATTAAATCGTTTTTTACTGACAGGTCATTGATAGAAGACTTCGCTGGCTTTGGTGTATTTAATGAAAATTATAGCGCCAATCGTAAACTTCAAGCACCTTGCTTGTTCTGTATATGTCGCTGAATTGGCGGCAATTCACTTTACTTTAGAAACTGTTGCCTCATTATCACCGGATCAATACATCATTTTCACGGATAGTCTCATTTCTATAGAGGCTATTCGCTCATTGAGACCGGTAAAGCACACCTCTTATTTTCTTATTAAAATTCAGGATCTTCTAAGTGCTTTATCTTCGCGTTATTTTATTATCACCTTTGTGTGGGTCCCATCTCATTGTTCAATTCCTGACAATGAGAAGCGGACTCGCTTGCAAGGGTGGGCGCTATGGAAGGCGATATTTGTGATCGACAAATCGCCTTCATCGGAATTTTTTTTATTTTTTTCGTCAGATATCACTCGATAGCTGGCAGTATAAATGGAGTAAAGGAGATTTAGGGCGATGGCTACATTCTATCACTCCTAAGGTGTCTAAGAAATGTTGGTTCAGGGGATTTGGATGTGGGTCGAGACTTCATTCGTGTTATGTCTCGCCTCATGTCCAATCATTATTCTTTAAACGCTCATTTGTTCCGTGTTGGGCTGGGAGACAGCAATCTCTGTGAATGTGGACAAGGTTACCGGGACGCAGATCACGTTATTTGGTTTTGTGCTGAGCATCGTGGAGTCAGATCGGAGCTTTATGATTCCCTTCGGGCTCGAGGTAGACAACCCAATGTACCGATTCGAGACATTTTGGCTGCGCGATCTGGAGTTTATGAAACTCATTTATGTGTTTTTTGACTAACATTAGCCTTAGATTGTAGTTTGATTAACTTACTTGTTTAGGTTAAATTGTTGAGGATTGTGTGCATCGGTGTGTGATTGTGGTTGTGTGTTTGTTAGTGTTGTTGTGTGAGTGAGTGATTGATTTTTTTTTTAATTGAAAACGTTCAATTAAAAAAATGTATTGAAATTCTAGATATAAGAAAACCATTGTTCCTCATAACTGTTTAAAATTTCCCACCCCCGCAATTTTCCCATCCATAAAATTGTAATTCCTATTAACCTCGAGACGGCCGCAGGTAATCGGTTCCACCCCTTAACCTTAGTTCTAAGATAACTGATGTATATAAATATGAAAACTTGGGTCTGTAAAGTTGATTCGATTGAGCCTGTACAAATAAATGAACTCAAAAAAAAAAAATATTTTTTTTGTGTTTTTAAAAGACATTTCTTGTCATTGAAATTATATTTATTTTTCAAAGAATATCACTAAACATAGTAGGAATAAAAATATTATGATTGAATTTATAAGCTCATTGCGCATTTCGAATCGAGCTTCTCGAAACGATTGTTTTGAAAGTCGACTCGAAAATGTTTCGGCATTATGTATGCATTTCGACCGGTCGATAAATTATCTTTCTTTGTAGTAGTAGATTTCGACTAATCGTAGTAGATTTTCGAGCAACTGCTGTCAAACAAGACACAAACAAATTAATTTAGCGCCGGCAATCAAAATCGTTTTTTTTATCAGTGAAAAATAAAGTTATTCTTTTAAGTAAGTATCAAATGAATGTGTTTTGCTTTATACGGGAAAAAATGGTGTGATTCTTTTAGCGCACAGCAGGTGATGCTTTTCGATACAGATAGTGATGATGATGAGGAGGAGGAAGCAAGCAACCTTAAAATTTCAAGGCGCCAGCTTCAAGATCATAATAACCCATTAAGCTTGAATGAATTGGAGTAAGTAAACATTAATTTTTTTATTGTTGTTGCAGTAACATACTCTTGAGGATGTATTCGAATAGTTTATGGTATCTTTGAATCGGCATGTTGAAGTGAAAAACCAATCGGCAATTTGGAAGACGAAAAGTTTAATTGGATTTTCATTCGATTTCTGTATTTCTGTTCACCTGGTAACGAATACACCGAGTATAGAACGCACAAAGGTTTGTTGTCCCGATAGTTATTGAGCAGATAGTTTGCTTTTATGCTGATAGTTTGCAGTTATACATTTTCTTAGATAAGCTCAATAAGACGACAAGTGTTTTGAACCACGAAAAGTTAAAACACTTATAGCGGATACGTTTTTGATCTACTTCTTGAAGACGAGAACATCCGACGGATATGGATGGAATGTCGGGCTATTAGAACCGTATTGGGTCTATTTGTGGATGCAACCTTGTCTCATCATTGAAGTTTCTTGTTAAACAAATCATCCTTATGTGTGTTATTATTATTTTTCCAGACATTTTATTTAAAGCTATGTTCGCTTTACTAAAATCTTCAAAACATTTTAAAACTAAACTTCTTTAAAACACTTCAACAGTTTGACATATCCACATTGAAAACACTATAACTCTTACTGTATAGATTTTGTTGCTTCACACTTGGCAGTATGGACCAACTAAGGTCCCGCCACCAATAGGAGAAGAAGAAGAAGAAGATTTTGTTGCTTAAGTTTGGCTTGGTTATGCCAGATCAAAAATGTACAACTAAATTTCCATACATTTACATTGAAAATAATATCAATGTCAAATTGTTACTGTGTAATAAATACATTAGACCATGGTTGGGAACATAGAAAATCATAATCATTTCATAATCATAATCATTTAAATGTTAAAAATTTGACTAATTATGTATGCACATTTTAAGTTTATGCATCACAATTACATATTATTATGTTCCCTTGCGCTGAAGCCGGCCATGTCGTGCCGCAAGGGCTCAGTAGGGATTCTTGGTCAAGACCCGAAGCTAAGAGTCAGTTCCATTGTGGGAATATCACATCAAGTAGTTTTTCCACCGGCTACAGAGCATTGGGTGCCTGGAGCTCACATTGAGAATTTTACTATTGACATTAGGTTCGTAGTTGCAGCGCGCTTAGGGATCATCCTTGCCTTAGAACATGGAAAGACTGGAAATAGAGGCCAAATACATTTTTTATCTTTTTTTGTTGTTCTGATATGATAGTATATTATTGCATATAAATTGGTTTCAGGTTATCGAAATTTGGGATGTACCGTAAAGGTACCATATTCTGCGCACGGTGTGCTGCTCCATAAAACTACACAACGCCTCTACTTGCTGTGGATTGATGCCTAATGAGTTTTTGGAATTCACAGAGGTCCTACGAATAAAAAACACATGTTTTTGTAATTACGACCAAGAAATATGTTACAAAAAATAAAATACTTACATGACAATAGTTAATTACCGCCAATTTATTAAAAACAATATAACACTAATAATAAAACTTAAATCACTCGATTCAAACACGTCACGATACGAATGGCGGTCGATAGGATAATAGTATTCGTCTGTTTTGTTTCGTTTCGACCGCCTATTTTGTTTCGAGTGTATGGTTACATAATGTCAATAAAGCTCGAAAATCTAGTACCTCGTCGAATTTAAATCGTTCTCGAGCTCGATTCGAAATCCATAATGCCAAACAAGCTCGAGTCGACAGAACTTTATTCGTTTCGACTTGCGAAATGTGGCTCCTGCTAATAAGATTGCTGACCACGAGATTTTTAATATCGAATATTGTGTATATGTCCCTTCGCGAGATGTGGAGATCGATGGCGTTGTCTCCGATGCGAGTCTGACTGTCGAGGACTTGAAACGAGCTTCTGGTTGCTTCAAGAACTCTAAAGTCGCTCGACCCAACAAACATCGGTGTCGAATAACCGCTTGTTCAAACAAATTTGGAGAAGTTATTCAGCTTTCTAGAAGGAAAAGCTGAACAACAGTAACTATACTGGATGTAAAGCAACTACATTCAGCATCGTTGCAAGACGAAAAAAAAGTTTATCAACTGTCAGACTCGTTTCTGGTGACATTCGCCGGTTCTTTTCTCCCGAATTATGTAAAAGTGGATGGAGCTTTTTTCCCGGTGCGCCTTTATATACCGAGGGTATATAATTGTACCAACTGCAAAAGACTGGGACATTCGGCCAGCCATTGAGCAACAAATTTCGTTGCGGCAAGTGTGGTGAAAACCACACTGAGGATTCTTGCACACAAGCTGTGCAGAAATGTGTTTATTGTTGTGAGAATCCTCACTCATTGCAGGAGTGCCCAAGGTACAAAAGGCAATCTGTTGATGTGCAGCGTTCCATCACTGGACGCTCGAGGCAGACTTATGCAGAAATGTTTAAATCTGCAATAGCCGTTCTTGACGAAAACCAATTTTCGATTTTATCAGCTGAAAAATCGGACTCTGACTCATCTGATGCCATTCTACGGTGGCGCACGCACCCGGATCTTCAAAAAGGAAACGGTCCTCCGAAAGTGCGCCGTAAGATAACAAAAGTCACCTCCACAAGATTGAAAAATGTTCAGGCTAATGGGGAGCAAATTACAAAATCGAAGGCTCCTATTGCTCCAACTCCTGGATGCAGTAAGGACATCCCACCATTGCCCAAAAGGAAAAATAATAATAAAAATGCTTCTCCTCAACCTTTTCTAAAGGAACCCAAGTCCGATCGAGGATTGATAGCTTTTTCGGACATTGTGGCATTCAGTTTAGACATATTCAAGACCCTCTTAGAAGCTTAGTTTCTGCCTTGCTTTCGACATTAGAATCATATCTTAACTGACAGTTTCATAGCCCCTCCTAGCATCGATCATATCTTTCGATGGATAATTCATCGAATCAGGTCGGAGAGATAATCACTGTACTACAGTGGAACTGCCGTAGTCTGGTGCCTAAACTAGACTCGTTCAAGTTTTTAGTTCACAATTCCGATTGTGATATATTTGCTCTTTGTGAAACATGGCTTTCTTCAGAAAATGAACTCAACTTCCACGATTTTAACATTATACTCCTGGATAGAGATTATTCTTATGGAGGAGTGCTTTTAGGGATCAAAAAGTGCTACCCTTTCTACAAAATTTCTCTGCCAGCTCTTTCAGGCGTTGAAATCGTCGCTTGTCAAGTATCTGAAAAGAATAAAAAGCTTTGCATAGCTTCAGTTTACGTTCCTCCCAGAACTTCCATTAGCAGTAGTCAACTCTGGAATTTAGTTTCTATTTTACCGTCCCCAGTATTGATTTTGGGTTACATGAATTCCCATGGTACTGCATGGGGGGACCTATATGATGACAATAGAGCGGCTATTTTTTATGATTTAGGTGACGATTTCAATTTGTCAATTTTGAACACTGGTGAAGCGACACGCATACCCAAACCTCTTGCTCAAGAAAGCAGACTCGA